>CM065671.1:13189482-13249482 GCA_033220385.1 Triplophysa yarkandensis | reverse complement strand
ATCAGATTCCCAAGAATAGACGCCAGAATGTGTTGCCTACAAATGGATGGGGTGACTTGACCGTCACCGACCTAAAGGGTGGGGGTCCACATGCTACACAGCAGTGGGGGACTGGAGGAAAACAAAAAAAACTGTATTTCTTCAAGTGTAGGATGTTACTGGGCCACTGTACACAACACATTGCTTTTATCAGACTAGGATTGAAACCTGTCAACATCATATAAGAGAACACATGTGGTCCTGTGGAGTGAAGGGTTACACAGCCAGGATACGGGGTAACAGTTAAAAAGCAAGAGTCAGATCTGAGGTCCAGACACAAATCTACAGGAATGCACAGGCAAAACTCTTTACCAAATAGCTTTTGTGTGTGTATATGGTTACAGTATGTGTTCACACTTAACCTATCGATGACTACCATTAAAGCTACATATCTCAGAGGGACAATACATTTACATAAGAGTTAATGAAATGTTCTACGGTTAATAAGTATCATGAGCTGTGTCCAAGTCTCAACTTGACAGCAAAAACAAAACTTCATTTTAGCTGTGAAACTGGACAATACAAGATTTAGCCGATATTCACCAAGATGATGTAAATATCTCTTTTTTTTATTTGAATCCAATCATGAACATTATGTTATCTAACATAAAAATGTATATTATAAATTTACAACTGTATATTATGTATACGAGATCTAAAAATTGGAAATATAGCTTCAAAAAATCACTTTGGGTAAAAATGAACCAGTTTAGTCGACATTAAAATTTGACAAAAAAATCAATCAGACAAAAAACCTGTTACGGAAAAAATCAAATAGATTTTTACATCACAGTGGTGAAGTGGCTTGAAAAAATACCATACAAAATACAGGTGAGGAAACTGCAATTATTACAGTTCAAAATATCTAGTTATGCTAAGCAAATTTTAATACTAAATGTAGCAACGGTCAAAGGAGTAGCAGTTGTAATAACATTAAGTAGTAAAATAATTTCACAACTGAATAAAACCAAAGATGGTAAGTTAATTTCTTGGTTCACTGTTGAGAATGTTACCAACTCTTGTCTAAGATTACTAACAGACAGAATATTTAGACTAATTATAAACGTTAAAATCTCTCACTGGTTGAATGAAGTTAGGGGAGCTGCTGCAGGGAATAACAAGACCAAAAAATACATATAATATAAAGAAATCTGAGACATGTGAGCTGAGAAGAGGGAGATGTTGCAAACTAAAAAAAAGAAATGTTTGAAGTATTGAACATAGGATAATTAATGTCAATAGTCCAACGGCAAAAATGGAAAAGAAATTGCATGTGACATATTTCGTACGTTGCCGAACATTTCAAGACTGGCCCCTCTTAGCAGAGTGGCTGAAGCAACCATATATATATCTAGATCCTTCTCAAACATAACAAGTGTTACCTACATATATATTTATCTGTTGCCAGTCTATTTTTACTCACACACAAGCTTCTTGATAAATGATGAATGGATGAAAAGCAGCAATCTAAAACAAAGCAAAGAAGCTTTGAAGAGGGTAACTTTGGAACCAAGCATCCGACATATCCAAATAATCAAGCAGGAAATGAACACTCTGGACAATACATAATCTGAGTATACTATAGTTACTCCCTCATACTAACTGATGTCTCTCTACAGGTATAACAGAGATATTGTGTAGGAGAGAGAGAGATTATATCTTATTTGGTGTGTCTGTATATTTCGGTTTATGCTGTTTCTTAGATTACACTTTCAACTAAATGTGAAGGAGCTACTGATATTCTATGACAATTAAACACACTGAAAAACTGAAACTGTTTTAAATCACAGACAAAAGAGGATTGGATGCTTTTTAAAAGGATCTATCTTGAAATGTTAATGTGATAACAGTAATGGGTGTTTTTCTGTATGCATGTCAATATACACTATAACATGCAGGAGATCCTCTCTGGAAAACTAGCACTATTGTAATTGACTTGTAATTAAAGGTGATAACCTAAATTTAAGGTTTAAAATGTTCTATTGTGCATGACAGTGTACCATATTAGTGCAAGGACACTATCTGTCGTGTTACCGTCAAGATTATTCTAAGTCTGCCCAGTATTGTCATACTGTCGTATTCTGAGACTGATATCTCGCTGTCCTCATGGAAAATGAATATTAAACTAATTTTGTGTCACAAGTGCTTGACGCCATCTTTTCGATGAAGTGTGATTTGATAGTGTGTTAACAGGGTATCTCAAAAGGGAAAATTTGCAGAAAATACAAAAAGACGGCTATGATGGGTGTCTTCCATAATCTGATTTAAAGAGCTTTCAATATATTTTAGTGGCACTAAATATAATTATATTTAATAACTTCTTATCATTATAAAATAAGGTGCATCTTATGACTTCATAGAAAATTGTGATGTAATCTTGACATTGTCAATTTAAAACTACGATGATTAAACAATAATCTATCGAGTATTTTAGTATCACGTGTTCTGAGTTTCATTCCAACAAATCACTGTAACGTATCAGGTTTTTAAAGTGGATTTAAAACATTAAAGTTTCTAACCATCTGATGCAAAAACGGCCAATCTTATGGCAAGTGGGGCTTAAACCTTCAGGATGCTTTGATTTTTAAAAGCTTTTTTGCCTCAATATAATATTCCTCTGTAACACAGAAATTCAGTTTATAGGACAGTCACAATAAACAAGACCAGACGGAGAGATTATTGTCACAACGGTCTAGAAAAGCACTGACTTGAATGACTGTCACAATAGAAGGTGATCCTACGGTTCAATAATTACTTTCAATGATCCCAAATTGGAAAATGTTCATGATTTTAGCGATGGTGGGAGAATGCACATGCTCACAAAACATCCACATGGTACACATGCACAAGGCACAAGGAATGAATGGGCCAGAACCGCTGAGAAAAAAGTTGAAAATCAAATATTTCATCGAAAAGGATTTTGAAACTGAGAGATGTCAAACGGCAGGACTGTCTGAGGGACTGTGTGCATTCTCACCCACTGATAAAATCACTGCTCTAAATCACATCCTTTCCTAACAGGATCATGTACATTTGGGTTTATATACAATCAGCTGGGATGTCAAACAGTATTGCGGTTCACTTTGAACGCACTGTTTCGCTTCCTCGCTATCTAGCAGAAGCCCCTGTGTCTTTATCCTGGTTCGAGGACAACCCAGCGAGTTTTTGTTTTTAAAACAAAGTGCAGCTACAACGCACTCGGTAATCACATTCAGATGGGTTGATGCCAATTTGTACGTCATACCGGTAAACAACACGCAAGGTAAAAGGACAGTTAGACTGTCAAAAGCTCTTTAAAATTTATCAAGCTAATCTATCTTCATAGGGCAGTACTGTCTTAAGATAAATAATATTCTAAGTGCTTTATGTTAAAATACAATCATTTTAAAAGGGCATTTCTTCCTCATTCATTGAGGAGCTTGCATATCTAAAACCTCAAGCATAAGGTGCTTTATATATTTAATTTATAACTCTTTGTAGGATCGAGTTTTACTATTCTTAAAGGGGACAAGAACTATGTCAAGTAAATCAACAGAGTTGAGCTACGTGATGCTAAGCGCAACCTGTACAACTCTCTCGGACGTTCAATTGTTTTTGCTCCTTTCCACTTATCAAAAGTCGTTGGGCCTTCAATAGACCCTATATTAGACAATGGCAACTCTTCAACACCATTTAGTAATAAAACAAAAGAAAAAAGGGGACTACCATGTGTGTGTGAATGCACACTGTGACATACAAATAACAACCCGTGTTTTCCATCCGTTTTCATTCTTCTACTGTATTCAGGGCAATGCTACCCTTTGGTGCACTGCAGTATGGGTAATAGTGTAATTCTTTGCTGTGTGATACTAGAAACTTTAGAGCAGGGTGCTGCTGTCCTACTGAACACGTGCAACAGTGTTCCAAGTAGGTTTTTGAAAATATACTTTGGGAAATAAGGGCCTTCCGTAGCCATTTTAGGCAATCATAGATATATCTCACACACCAAGGGTCTAAAAACAAAATGACATAGAAATTTTCACTATGCTAACGTAGACAGGCCAGTGAAAAAAATGGGGTCCAGAATCCAAAGATTCAGGGCGATGTGCAGTCGAGGGTTGTGATTTCAACTTTTTGATTTCAAGTTTGAAACCAGAACTGGCTCGTAAGGTGACACGGACCACATTCCTGTCACTGTCCGCCTGTTGTTTCCAGCATGTGAAGCATCTTAAATTATATCATGATAACACAAAGTGGCTACTGTGCCCTACACGTTTGATTTAGCAAGGAAAAGGCAGTCAACCTTAGATCATTCCCTCTTGCGCTTTCATTCTCTTTACGGGATGTGATTATTCCTCTTTCTGTAGTGCACCATCTGATGGGCAGTCGTCAAGGCAACAAGGGGCCTCTACCTCTACACCATCTCTTGACTGGTTGTCTCTGCTGGCTAAGGCACACTGGATTGGCTGGGCCAGTGGTGGCAGGTCAAGGGCTTGACCAGTGGCACTTCCTGACGAGCTGCCGTTCAGCTGCTGCGATACAGTCCCTGTTCCCTCCGTGGTTCCAGCAGGCCGCCCCACTGATTTTGGATCCTCGCTGAGCTTTGGGGGGCTTGAGGAGGGAGGTGATGACGAAAGTGTCTACGAAAAAACAATGAAGGAGTTGATCTTATTTGCCATTAATATGGGAAGATTGTGTTTTTGTACAATGAGGTATGCATTGAATTTACCTGTGTTTTGTTGGTGATTATTTTCTTCCCTCCCCTTCCTTTCGGTATGAGCTCTTTACCCCTTCTGGGACAGAGGCAACAATTTTTATAATCTAACCGAGATACATGCAAACAGTGACAACAACAGTTATAAATAATCACACACACACAAAATGGACTTACCCTTTCCCTCCTACCGACACCACCTGCATATTGAATCCCCCTCTGCCACGCACAGGCTTGTTCCCAGCCCACTGGCCAACAACCATGCCAGCTATTTCCAGCTTGCCACCCTGGGGGGGTATAGACTGAATTCCTACAAAAAAGACAACATGTTTAACATGACATTTTAATAAAATTTTGTGCAAGAGGTAAAAAAAAGTGAAGTCAAACCTGGGAAGGCCCTGGGCCGGTGCTGGGGGTGATGCGGTGGCATGGACCCCAGAGGTCGAGGTGGGTATAAAGGGTGCATGGGGTAGAAAGGGGGCACCATGGCAGGGGGAAGAAATGCAGGAGGTGGCATGGGTGGAGGTGGTGGAGGCGGTCGGGAGAGGTTGATGCCTTCCAAAATAGCCTGCCGCATCTTCTCCACCCTTGAAACCAGCTCCTCCTGCGAGAATTCAGAAGACCATAATTAAAAAGGACTGACAAAAATCCAAAAAGCTGCTTCTGTGTGTAAAAGTTCAGTACCTGTCCTTCACACATGTCAAGTAAGGACGCTCTGTCTCTGGTGGCTTTAGCTAGCTTACTCTGGAATAACTTTCCATCAAAGAACCCCCAAGGGCAGCAGTGGTCCCATGGCAGGGGCTGTCCGCATACATCATTCACGAACAAGGCAGTGTCCACACCACTCATGAACAGAGAGGCCAGCTGTACCCCACGGTTATCCACCTTCTCTACCTGGTATCAGTGTTATAGGGGAAAGGATAAAAAAAATAAAGGGACGGGTCCGAAAACAGCTTGGTAATTGACACAATGATTTTTAAATGTATTTAATGCCTTGAGTTCCTGAAGTTGGTCGGGCTCATAGAGCTGGTTGGACACAGCTTGAGCCAAAAAGGCATCAAGCTCATGGCGTTGAAGAATGCGGCCTCCCGGCCACTGCATCATATACCTGCAAAGAGACAAAATCTTCACCACTGTCCAATATATGAAGAGCTATTAACTGGGGGTCAAATATGCAACGGTAAATAAAACAAATCTTTCAAAAATTGCTTACAGTGTTATCATTACTTATATTGGTGAGGCTACCTGAGCACGCAGCACATGAGCAGCAGGTGAGACGGCACACAGGCCGGGTTGAGTAGGGCAGGACAGTCAGATCGCATGCATGCTAGGAAGGCTCGTGTGCGGCGGCTACGATCCTCCGAGGCTCTTCCCAGCCACAAGCGCCTCAGGTTGGGACACGTCCACTCACGGAAACACAGGGCTGGGACGAGCTCTGGAGTTAGGGCAGATTTAGCTTTACTGGCACACCACTCCTTTACAATCACTGGGGGCACTAAAAAGCCAAAAATATAGAAAACTAGGTTAGACATTTCACACAGAGAAGATCCAAAAGGGCAAAACCAGTCCAAGTATGATTAAAGAAACAGAAAACAATGTGATGACAAAACCTGAAAACTGCTGCGCTTTTCCTTTTAGTGGGCTCAATAAGTAAACTATGCTAAATTATATACTAAAGGCTATGTCATTGCTTTTAATTTATATTGTCAGACATTACATTGTTCAATGTTAAACCATTATATTGTTATTTAAGATTTCAATTAAATGGTGTTAACTTTGATCTTTCTGCCATATCATAACTTATACCGAATTTGTGTTATTATGAGAACTACTAGCTTTTCTATGCCTTAGCCCTTCTTCCTCTCACCATCAACTGGACTGCGTTTGCGCATGGCCAGTCTCTCCAATCTCCGCTGGGTCTCAGCCAGGCTGAAAAGCACCCCATAGGCATATTGGCGGGCAGAACGGAAAAGTAACGAGGCAGGTGGCAGGTCTGGGTTGCACTCGTCTTCAATACACACTGGCATCTTCATCTCCCCCTTTAACATAAAACAATTGTCTTCTATTTTTGTAATTATAAACTAATTTTAACAAAAAGTTTGCAGTCCCAACAAGTAAATTGCAATGGTATATGCACAAGCTGCGTGATTGTAGTACCTTGGTTAGGATGTGATAAATCTGTGGGTACATGAGTCCTCTTCTGTGCCTGTGCTCTGCCACTCTCAGCACCTCAACACTGACCTGTGGAAGGGGTGGCGTTGTGATGTCCATGTGACTCCGCGTTGGCATGGACAGCAATGACGGGATAGATGGGCTACTTCCGTTACCATGGTGACCGTCCCCAGGGGCACCGCTACCCCGTCCATTTGGATCCTCCCATCTCGAAGATTTGTCAGCCAAATGACTACAACAGCCAATCAGAACATGTATTTTCACTCCTCAATCTCAGATGACAAACACAGATTACGTACAAAGGGTGGGTCTACACGTGGATGCAGAGACCTGATGTGAACGTACTTAGTGCTGGTGTCATTTTGCTCTTCCCCATCTGAAGATGACGATGATGAAGGGGAGGGGCCTGTAGGAGCAGCGGTGTGATGATTGGGCTGTCGGTTACCACCTTGAGAGGAATCATATGGGGCAGACCAATCAGCAAAGCCCATTTTCCCAACTAGGGAATCATTACAGTCCTGTAAAGGCTGTGTGGGATTCTGGCATATAAGGGCAGGACCAGTGGCAGGGCTGGATCCATAAAGCCCACCTGGATAAGGCACCTTAACACCTGACACCTGGGGTGGACAAAACTGGTAAAAACAGCAAAATGTTAAAGGGTAAAGCTAATCGGTGTCATTTATTCTTAGAGTTAGAATCACGATGAAGCAATAATTTCTTCAAATTTAAATTACCTGAGCTTTGCCAGGCTGCATTGCCCCCATGTGGCCTGGAGGTCCACTAAACTGACTAGGCCCAAAGCCAGGAACTGTGAGTGTCAAATAAATATAATTATTAATAATTATTAATATACATTTAATTAATTCTAATTAATACATATTATTGAATCTAGTAATAATTGGGAAAATGCATATTTGACATGGTAAGCAAACACCCCTTTATACCTACAGAGGTATGGAGAAGGTCCCATGGAAAGAGGTCTTGGTTTACTGGCCACTGAAAAATACTCAACTGCCTTCTTGAACCTCTCAACTTTGTCTTCAGTTCGAGACTGGAGCAAAAAACAGACGACAACATGAAAAAGACAAATTCACAAATAGGGTGTGTAAACAACATAAACAATGCCATGCTTCACCTGTGACTGCTTAAAAACATCCTTGGCCACCGAATCCAAATTCCCAAGATCTTTGATAGACGCCACATATTCAGATACAGCCTTGATGACAACCTCGCATGGTGGGAGAACTAACTGATGAGCCCTTACCTGAGCAATGAGACAACCAAAAATAAATAAATGTGCTAAAAAATTTAAAAGTAGTTAAAGACATGTTGCACAAGGATGCTTTTGTATATTAAAATCATATTTCAGCAGTAAATATGGCAGACTAGAAATTTCAAACATTGTTAAAATGAAAAAAAAAACTCTGTACCTTAAGTGAGGCTAGAGGGTGTTCTGGCCCCAAAAGACTCCAATGAAAGGCAGCCAAGTCTTCATCTGGCAGAATATGGTTACCTGTTTTGAAAACACTTGTTAAGTGCATATCCTGACCACTATCATGTCCCGGAGTACATACGTTCGATGTTGCTTACCGAGTAGAGCAGCAAAGATGGGCAAGTGCTGGGTCTTGAGGCCAAGTTGGCGAGCAGCCTCTGTTAACAGGTATTGGTGAGTGGTAAGATTCTTCCCATTCCAGGAGAGCTTGAGAGCATGTGAGCTGAAGTAGGCTGGGACGTTGCATAGTGCAAACTCTGAGTCCTGTGCGATCAGACCCTGAAAACCGTAGTCTCTGTACAGGGAGAGCACCTCCTGGTGATGGTCCTCGAGGGTTTGAACCACCTACAACACAAGCGGAAAGTAATTATGCGTTGCACGTATTCAATCTACAGTTGCTTTGTTCTGGTTACATTGTTTATGATCTACTCAAGTCAAGTATAAGAGGTTAATATATTGTGAGGTCCTCATCATAGACAGTAAGTACTTCAATTAGCCTTTTAAACATTCCTAAGATGACATAATAAACAGGGTTGCAATAGTATGCATAATTCCTGGCCGGTGCGTTAGGAGGAGTTGCTACACATGCACACTTTTGAAGGTAGTGAACAAGCGTACGTCTGCAAAAGAAAGTTGACATTATATTTGTACCAAGTCGAGTCACGGAGCACAGCCTCTGCACTCACCCGCACGCGGAATCTGAACATCGCGAGGCGGACGCAGTGGCTCAGACAGGCCGGGGGCAGGAACCAGGCCCGCGGAGGGGGCGTGGCCTTGCTGCCAACGTGGTTGACGATGAGCTGGGCTGTCTGCCTCTGCCCCTGCGCCCGCCGGGCCCACTCCGGCCAGCGGTCCTTCCCAAGCGTGCCGTTAAAAACCACCACCAGCTCCAGTCCGCCCTGATACAGGCAGGCCTGGGAGAGCGCCGCCAGATAGCCGAGCATCGCGTTCCACTCGCCTCCACAAACCCAGTCGGTCTGGTAGCCCCCGTAGAGCCGCTGAAGGCCAGAGTCGGCGTCGACGAGGATGCGAGCTGGCGGAGGAGGCGGAGGCAGCGAGCTTGGATGATGGGGATGATGATGATGGTGGTGGTGATGATGTTGGGGCTGACGGCCTGCTGTCCGCGCCAGCTTGAGAAGGTCAACCGGAACGGCCGCCCCAGGGCAACGTTTCTCCAAATACTCTTGAAAGCCTTGAACTCCCATGGTTGGTGGACCGTCAAGAGGGCGAGATGTCCGAGCCTTGTGTTGAGAAGATGGATCAGTCGGTCAAAGTGTGTGGACTTGTCGTGTCCTGCGATAGTGGGTCAACTACAGGAAGGCCTACGGTGTGAAGTGTCCGACAGATGCAACTGTCAGCCCAAATCCCCTGTGAATGTATGGATGTGTGTGTGGCTAGTTGGTACAGTTACAAGTGTGTGTGCAATGTGTGTCCATGCCAATGTGTGTTACAGTGATGTGCACGTGTGGACCACACTGAGAGGTTTTGCTCAATGACAAAGTTGATCTAACAAAAGCCCACCAGTGTGTACAACGACACACACACTACAGACACAACGTCGACACTGTTGTTAACATGAAAATAAGTCAGATATGCTTCCCATTTAATTTTAATTTTTTTATCAAAACTACCCAATTGCAATCAGACATGCTCGTTGTTACTTCAACAATACTCAGACCGACACCGATTCCGGTTTCTCTTGTACTGGAGAACAGTTTTGGGAGCTACAGTTTGCGGCTAGCAGACTAGCACTTAGCCAGTTAGCCGAGATCCCGGCGTGATTGACGCGTCAACTAGTCGAGACGAACCGAGGGAAGCCACGATTCGGAATGAGATGAATAATCGAGGGAAAATAAAGTAAAACAACTAAAAGAAAAGAAAAACAAAAGCCCGACGTAAGCGCCCTCGCTCTCTGTCTCACTCACGACTTCATGTTGAGGAGAGGAACATACTTTCATGCGACGTCGGCCATCTTGCGACTTCCCCGCGGACTGACAGAAAGTGGGAGGGGAGCGGAGGGAAAAGTGGGCGGGGCGACGAGCCTCGCTGTGGGGTTTGTAGTTCTCTTGTGTGAGAGTGTCGCTGTGGTCAATGAGGAGGTTGGAGGTAAAAGACTACAACTCCCAAACACCCTCGTGATGCTCGGGAACGACCCATTCACAAGTGAACGGGGGTGTTCTGTTAAGTTAAAGGGGATGAATAGAAATAATAGGCTGTGTAGTTTGAAATCAAAACCAGGATTTATATTTGTATGCATTATTTTGTGCATTTCTTCTATTTGTAAATGAAGTTAAAGACACAGGCAAGTGATGACGACACATCACGCGACGTGTCGCCCCTGTGATGCAACAAGTGCAGTTGTGACGGCTTAAAACACTTAATGTTATAGTTATACACATGTAATGTGCACAAAATACACACTTATATTATTTTAATATTGAGACACAATACGTTGATGTTAATGTTAGGACAGAAATGCACACAAATGGCACACAAGAGGGAGCTAAAGTCAAGATGTCTGTGATAAAAGTGATCTGTTGTGTTGTGTGTTCTGATTGGCTCACAGGGACTGTGCGTGGGTATAAAGAGCCAATGAGATCCGCTGAACCACAGCGCCCAAAATGTCAACGGTTGCCAGATCCGTCGTTTCTCTTCCCAAGCGTTTACAAGCATGGACAGCGAAGAGCGTAAGCTATTCAATACATCACAGCTGACTGTTAGCAAATATACTAATATTGTTTATTCTTAATATACTGAAAATAAAAATGCATTTCGACAAAGTTATGGTACTGCGTACAAGGTCACTGCCTGCCTAACTTTCACATTCTATAATTCCAGAGTTACAGATGTGACAATTTGTGTTACGGACGTGACGTTTTGAGTTACGGACGTGACGTTTTGAGTTACGGACGTGACATTTTGAGTTACGGACGTGACATTTTGAGTTACGGACGTGACATTTTGAGTTACGGACGTGACATTTTGTGTTACGGACGTGACATTTTGTGTTACGGACGTGACATTTTGAGTTACGGACGTGACATTTTGAGTTACGGACGTGACATTTTGAGTTAAGGAAGTGGCATTTTGTGTTACGGACGTGGCATTTTGAGTTAAGGAAGTGACATTTTGAGTTAAGGAAGTGACATTTTGTGTTGCGGACGCGACATTTTGTGTTGCGGACGCGACATTTTGTGTTGCGGACGCGACATTTTGTGTTGCGGACGCGACGGTTTGAGTTACGGACGCGACGGTTTGAGTTACGGACGCGACGGTTTGAGTTACGGCCGCGACGGTTTGAGTTACGGACGCGACGGTTTGAGTTACGGACGCGACGGTTTGAGTTACGGACGCGACGGTTTGAGTTACGGACGCGACGGTTTGAGTTACGGACGCGACGGTTTGCGTTACGGACGCGACGGTTTGCGTTGCGGACGCGACGGTTTGCGTTGCGGACGCGACGGTTTGCGTTGCGGACGCGACGGTTTGCGTTGCGGACGCGACGGTTTGCGTTGCGGACGCGACGGTTTGCGTTGCGGACGCGACGGTTTGCGTTGCGGACGCGACGGTTTGCGTTGCGGACGCGACGGTTTGCGTTGCGGACGCGACGGTTTGCGTTGCGGACGCGACGGTTTGCGTTGCGGACGCGACGGTTTGCGTTGCGGACGCGACGGTTTGCGTTGCGGACGCGACGGTTTGCGTTGCGGACGCGACGGTTTGCGTTGCGGACGCGACATTCTGCGTTGCGGACGTGACATTCTGCGCTACGGACGTGACATTCTGCGCTACGGACGTGACATTCTGCGCTACGGACGTGACATTCTGCGCTACGGACGTGACATTCTGCGCTACGGACGTGACATTCTGCGCTACGGACGTGACATTCTGCGCTACGGACGTGACATTCTGCGCTACGGACGTGACATTCTGCGCTACGGACGTGACATTCTGCGTTACGGACGTGACATTCTGCGTTACGGACGTGACATTCTGCGTTACGGACGTGACATTCTGCGTTACGGATGTGACATTCTGCGTTACGGACGTGACATTCTGCGTTACGGACGTGACATTCTGCGTTACGGACGTGACATTCTGCGTTACGGACGTGACTTTTTGAGTTACGGACGTGACTTTTTGAGTTACGGACGTGACTTTTTGAGTTACGGACGTGACTTTTTGTTTATATTAAAAACCCTTGCTGATAGTGTTTATACATCAGATTAAAATCAGTTCATGCACGAGTTTAAATAAATAAAAAGATACTTAATGTGTTATGGATGTGGCAAAAAGGGAACGTTTTTGGAAGGGGAAAAATATTTCTTATGTGAATTAAAATGTATACAATCCAGAATCAAAAAATATCCGATGCATGGTCAGGGGAAAGCTCTTTATAGAGTTTGGATCTGACAATCCTGAATTAGCCCTATCCTTAGTATGAAAAATGCACAAAAAATAAAAATAATTCTATAAAAACTTAAGAGACACCTCACATGGGTATCTGAAAAAAAATTTTTGTCATCTGAGCTATTAGTATAATAAACATTTTTGACATCACGTTTGACATTGAATTGCCCAGGTGTCATTGAAGTATGAGGCTTTGCAATTAATAAAATGTTATTTGGTTTATTATCTCAGCATTAAATGCAAGCTAAGAAACATTATGAAGTCGAAAAGACAACATCATCTTTATTTTTATATCTTTTTGGGTTTGTTTTTCCTTTTTTTAGGTGACGTCGACGGTGTGCTGCCAAAGAATGAAGTCCACATATACGGTAAGATTTAAGATTAATCAACATTCTTTTGATTTATGATCATAATTGAAATTGTCTAGGTTCTCTTCTACATTCATTTAATTTATAAAGCATCCTGCCATTTCACTTCCCTAAGAACAAATAATATTTTTCTTATTAATGGATGTTAAGAACTTTGTATGGATTTAGCAGATTTTCTGTTTGCTTGATTTGTCAATCAACACTCACAAATAATGCTGTTGCTTAAGCTCTGTATTAACATCACATGCGTCTCTCCTTGCTTGTTTGAATGCAAAAGCTCATTTGTGTAAGCAAAACTCAAGCAGAATGCCTTTCCACTGATTCTCCTTTGACTAACCAATCATGTTCTTCACTGTGATTGTCCCACACCTCATCAACCAACCACCACCAGACTATTGTGAGTACTCGTTCGGCCGAACATTTGCTTAAAGGGTGTGGAGCAGATTTGGGCATAACTTATACAGATCACAACCCTGATAGCACATGGTCATTTTGCAGACATATATTTGATGTGTGCATTTTATTCTGCTAGACATTGTTAGCTCATCTGCAATACGTCGATGTCTGTTAGAGGTTTATGATTAAGAACGGATTTACAACAGCTCTTTCTGAGATGTTTGACAGATGATCGAAACTGCTGATGGTCTGAAGATCTTTAGCAGTCATCTTAAAGACACACTTGTGCTATCTGGGAATTAGACACAGGAGTAATCGACATGTTTGACATTCAAAAGGTTGAGGGTCACAAATGTAATTGTATGTAAATGTTGTTTAGTTATAAGCACAAAAAATAATTTCATTAAAATATCATTGTGGTTTTAAAGGGAAAGTTCACTCCAAAATAATTTTTTTTTCTTTTTTCACCCACACAACACAATGACAAAATCATTAGTCTCTTTGGCTTTCAATGATTCGTGTCCATACAATACTGTTAAAGTCAATGCAGACCAATGGTTTACTCTTACCATCATTCTACAAAAAACTGTCTTTTGCTCTGCAGAATAAAGAAAGCCATACAGGTTGAAAGGGTGCGTAAATGATGCCAGAATATCCATTTAGGGGTAAACTATCTTTAAGATTTTTCTGCATCATAAACAAAGATTCAATTATAGAAAAAAAACATAAGACACATCCAGAGCACGGACATTTGATCCACTTCACAGAACTTGTGCTTCACAGAACTACAAATCTGTTGAATCACTTAAAAAGAGAAATACCCTTTGGCCTCATGTTGTGCTCACATTCTGTCATCATTTATTTTCCCTCATGTCCTTCAAAACCTGTTCATGACTCATTTTCTCCATTTATTTTATTTTGGCTTTCCCTTGCCAATGTAACTGGATGTTACTGTTTTGGTTACCCACATTCTTGCAGCTTTGGACAGACATAAGAGTGAATAAATGACAGAACAATTTAAATTTTTGGGGTGCACTAACCCTTTAACCTGTCAGCTTTTATTTGTCAGTGATTTAATTTGCATCTCTATTCTAAAGCCTCCCCCTGCTAAATATGGAGGCAGACACACTGTGACTTTGATCCCTGGAGATGGTATCGGCCCTGAACTCCTGAACCACGTCAGGGAGGTCTTCAGGTCTGACAAAGTAGCTTTCTTTTAACTGACTTTATCGGCACAGATCTCTTTTCTTATGTTGTGCGTGGTATGCTTTTTTCACAGATTCTGCTGTGTGCCCGTGGATTTTGAGATTGTCAAAGTGGATTCACGTGATGCTTCTGAGGATGATATCAACAACGCTATTACTGCAATCAAACGGAATGGAGTCGCTCTCAAGGGTGGGTACAAACAGACAAATCATCCTTAATGTAATCTACAATTGTTTGCCACATTGGATAAAAATCTGACTTTGTCTTTCATAGGGAACATTGAGACGAATCACAACCTTCCTTCATCTCATAAATCAAGGAATAATTTACTTCGGTAAGTTACCTTGAGATTATATTTACTTAATTTACAGTAAATTGTACATTCAAAGTTTTTTCCTCAAATTCGACTTTAACAGGACATCCTTGGACCTTTATGCGAACGTAATGCACTGCCAGTCACTCCCCGGAGTCCCGACCCGTCACAAAAACATTGATATCATCATCATTAGAGAGAATACTGAAGGAGAGTATAGCAGTTTGGAGCACGAGGTCGGTGTGTGTCTTTCTTCTCATCCTAGTATGATGGGAATGTTTCAAGTTTTTATGACACAATTTCTCTTACAGAGCGTTCCCGGAGTGGTGGAGTGTTTAAAGATAATAACGCGCATGAATTCTTTGAGGATTGCTGAATATGCCTTTAACCTGGCTCGGGAAAAAGGCCGGCGTAAAGTGACGGCTGTACACAAAGCCAACATCATGTAAGAGTCCCGTCTTTACTGTAAACTAAATGGCAGAATAAGATGTACATTATCTGTTTTAACTTGGGATGTTTGCTCCTGTGGTTCGAAGGAAACTTGGTGACGGCCTTTTTTTGCAATGCTGTAAAGAAGTGGCAGCTGGGTATCCTGACATCACGTTTGATAACATGATCGTGGATAACACCACCATGCAGGTATGTATAGTAGATCTAAATGTAAGATTTGAAGAATAGGATCCAATCTGATAAAGCGCACGTAGTAACCTTTAAAACATCTATTTCTGTTTGTGTAGCTGGTTTCCAAACCCCAGCAGTTTGATGTAATGGTCATGCCCAATCTTTATGGAAACGTGGTCAGTAATGTTTGCGCTGGACTTGTTGGAGGCCCGGGTCTGGTACCGGGTGTCAACTATGGCAAGGACTACTCTGTTTTTGAGACTGTAAGAAAAAGCATTAAACACGAATTCTATATGATGACTGTTTACATGAATACAGGACAAATGCTGTGTTTGCTTTTAATAGGCCACAAGAAACACTGGGAAAAGCATTGCAAACAAGAATATTGCAAACCCTACCGCCACATTGCTGGCTAGCTGTCTGATGCTGGATCACTTGAAGTATGTACAGAACTACAAATAATTTCTTAGTATTCTTATGGAATTAATGAAAGATTAATGTAAAATTAAAATGGATTAGAATTGTACTCTGACAATCCATGTCTCTTCTATTTTTTTAGACTTCATGCATATGCCAGTATGATTCGAAATGCAGTTCTGAAGACGTTGTCTGAAACTCGGGTAAGTTTAGTACTGTACTTTCATAAATCTGGCATTTTTAGTTAAACGCTCATACAGGCATTTCATTTTTTAAATTCTTTATATTCTTACAGTTGCACACAGCTGATTTGGGAGGTCAGTGCACGACCTCCGAGGTCGTTTATTCCATAATGCAGGAGATCCAGAGAGAGGGACCGCGCACATCTATCCAGATCTGAACTTTATGTCAGCGGATTCTATACTCACAATGAACATTACAGAAACACACTAGTGTGTTTGTCTTTATTCTGTCTCCAAAGAAATGCACGGCACTTGAGAGAATCTTCTGACAATCAACGAAAAGAAAGGGTACACAAAGACAACTCTACACATTCAGGATAGATGTCAAAGCTGTAGATACTAAATAGCTCTATTAGAAATAAAGAATAAAAAAATTATTCTGTAATAGACCTGTTAAAAGTTTCTAATGTTATTTATATGTAACTTTCAGTGATGGTGCTGTTGTCTATTTGCCTTAGAGAAAATGAATATTATTTGAATATTATTTATTAGTTTTAATCTGTTGTAATGTTCACAGATTGGTGAATAAAACCTTCCACAAGGTGTCGCAAAAGTGCTGCACAGCAAATGAAAATAAACTGGTTTTGGGCAAAAAATTAAGTATACATTTAAAGCATTCCTCATGCGATGGTTTATGTAAGGTGGTGGAACTGAAAATAATCACAAATTCAAAATAATGTCTACTTAATAAGCACGTATGAATATCTTTGCCATTGTCAGGAAATGCTCAGCAAACAGGAAACTTTTGCATGGATCGCAGATATACATTCTTCTGTGATTTTCTCTCATACGATTTAAATTATTGGACAAAAATATAGCTAATGTAATCCAGAGAATTTACTCCGGGGGGGATTGTTACATCAGTGTTTCCTGTACAGCGTGCTGTACAGAAGGGCCCCTGAACAATCTGCTAAAAGAGAAAAGATGAGAAACCCAGCTTGTGAATAATAGGAAATAAAGAGACGATCATTACAAGAGACCCGAGTACCAAAAGTAATTTAGCCGTCTGAAACGGTTTCAAAATATAATTCCATTGAAAAACGGTCCCTCGGGTTTGGCTTGAACAGAATTTGGGTAAAGGGATGTGTTTCAAGAAAGCTTGATTATATTTCTTGGAGTTGTGATGCCTTAGACTGCACTGTCCATCTCTCTTTAACATTAACATTCCTGATCAGCCCACAAACATTTTAAAAAGTGCATCCACAAAAGTGTCTCTCATACTTAAAATATTTTTCAATCTTTTCTCTTAATCGTATACATGTAGTGCTCTTCTGTTTGCAAAATAAGATATTGTGAAAAATGTCTGTTTTGTATCTATACGATGGAAGTAAACGGCGTCAATGTTATTGGTTACCAACATTCTACAAAATGTCTTCATTTAGTCCTACAAAATTAAAAAAGTCATACAGGCTCGGATACAAATAGGGATTGATGAAAAAAGGAGGCGTTTTTTATTTTTGGGTAAATTGTCCCATTGAGAGCACAGTGGGATGCCATCTTACCAAAAAGGCTGTGATGTTTTTCTTGAACACCATTTCCTCTACCTTATACAATCTCTATTAATCTTCCTCTTCTTCCCACCATTTTGTGCAGATGCCATTCAATATCATCAAAAAAAAAATGATGTCTCGGTCTAACTGTCTGCAGTTGAAGTCCAGTGGTCATTCCGTCTGCAGCGGCCCAGCCAAGCACAGCAAAGATTTCTACATTTTCTTTTCAATCTTCCAAATCATCGCTCCATTCCCTCCTCTCAGACTGTAATCGTCTGTCATTTTTTCTCAATTTCTCACTCTTCCTCTCTAAACCTCTACTTCATGCTGCTTAGTGCCGGTTGTCCCGGGCAGTAGTAATTACAGTAGACACTCGCCGCCCTCTTAAAAACCTGAAGTCATCCCAAATCAGCATCAGCAGTCTGGCCGGATAGATCCAGCAGGGCCGAGTGCAACCGTGCCAGTCTCCAGTTTCACATGGCAAACGAATGATCTCGGTTTTGGACTTTTGCTGTGTTCAACGGACCAAAGGCCAGCTGCCGTTTCTCCTTTACGTTCACGTCTTTCCCACTCTCTCTAAGAATGCCTGCCACCATCTGTTCGTTTTTCCACAGCGTGCTTCTCCGTCCCCCTCATCAGCCTCACCAGGTGCACTGCTCTTATAATCCTACGGTCGGAAACAGATTTAGACCTCATTGAACTTGCAGAGTGCTCTCATCAGTGACTAAATTACTCACGCTCTCATCCACTGATGACTGCATCATCTCGACAGGGCTCCTGTTTAGCATGTTTTAATTGAGAGAGCTCCTGTTTTTATGCACGGCATGGAGTTTGATAGTTATCGAACATCCTTCCTTCCTTTCAGTGGATTGTATCAGAGATGAGAACTGTAAATGTGTGTTTTAGATCAGCGTGCCTCATTAGTCGGGTCAGAAATAGGCTGTGTGTTGACACCCGTCAAGCTGGGAGACGGCATAAACCCAAAGAGAAACAGAGGCAACGAGCATCTCTAAACGTTATCTGCCAAACCCCTGAGTGTCACTGATGCTGTTATACTGGATTTCAGTTTTTCCGTCGATTCTGCTTCGAAAGAGAAACTATACACACTCATGCAAATCTATGCCTATGATGGGTAAGTCATAAACTTTAAATAAGATATTTTGAAGAAAATTGGTAACCAAACAGCACTGGCACCCATTCACTTCCATTGTATTGACACAAAACCAGTGCAAGTGAATAGGTTTCGATAGGCTGGCATTCTTCAAAATATCTTCTTTTGTGTTCTGCAGAAGAAGTCGTCAAACAGCATAAACGTACATTTTTGTTTAAAAAAACAGAATTTACCAAAATACATTTGCATTAGAGACTTCTTATTGTGTGTTGCTGTCCTGTCTATTTGCATTTTAACAGAGTACATTTATAAATGTAGATCTTCTACAGCTAGCTTTTCATCTGGAATCAAATTTAGTATTTACTTAACACATCAACTTCTTCCGAATCACATTGAATGACTTTCAACTTAATCATTGAAATTCTTTTTAAAAAACTACAAATTTTACGCTTGATCTTAGATCACACTCATAATAAATCTTGACGCTGCTGGCGCAGAGGC
This sequence comes from Triplophysa yarkandensis, assembly GCA_033220385.1. Lineage (NCBI taxonomy): Eukaryota > Metazoa > Chordata > Actinopteri > Cypriniformes > Nemacheilidae > Triplophysa > Triplophysa yarkandensis. The sequence continues at coordinate 13,230,014 of CM065671.1, read as the reverse complement.
ACATGGGTTCAAAACAAACCCATGAGTTCTTTGCCTATTTGCTCTTCTAAAATAATATGTAAAAAAACAGAACTCTTTTATAGTTCGTGCGATCGTCTACTCAGCTGCAGCTCATTCTCTTTTATCCTCCCATCCTGTGCAGGCCCTGAGCAACACGCGAGGATGTTTTCTCCATTTTCATTACACCTGACCTCAGACAACCTTTAGCTCGCACAGCCTCTCCATTCCCGCAAAGAGGAAATCGACTGCTCCGTCTGCGTGTGCCATCCAGAGAGTATGAAACTGCTCGGGTTGATTGTTCGAATCAAAATAATGAGGAAACCTTTTATTATGATCTGAGACGCGTATCTTTTGGGTTTGAATAAGAGCACTGATCGACTAGTCTATCGTTTTCTTAAAACCCCAGCGTGGGGATTGGTATCATCTCTCAAATGTTCTTTCTTTCATAAAGATGATTTGAAATCGCATCGGTGATTTTGCTTTCTGTCCGTCCATCGGTTTCATTTCATCGGTCTTGCATCTGTGATCCTCTCCCCAGGCGTACCATCCTGTCCTCCCTTGCAACAGGCCTACGACAGAATGACCGATCCGCATGCATCCTCTTTACAACAGAGGTTTCCCTGACAACGTAATTGAAAATTATGAGTGTAAATGTTAAGTGGAGTCCTTCATAAAGCTTTTACTATCCACTTGTACAAATACATCATGGCCTTGCGTCAGCCCTCTTAAGTGCAAATCTCTGGTTCAGACTTGACCGCAACTAGCACACGACAGATGGAACGAAATTGCCGGTGATATAACAGACAAAACCGGAACGGGCGTAATGAGATGTTTTTATGCTTGCGACGGCCCCGTCGCCGAAAACAAAACTCCTCATGGAGAGCGGGGTTTGGTTAAGTCCGCCGAGATATGCGGGGAACCGAGTGATTAGCATTGGTCCTCACCCGCGCGCATGTTAATGACGCTAACTGAATGCCAATTCATTAGGCCTATCAGCTGATATTAGCCACACTCTGAAAGCTAAGGGGAAACGGCTTTATCGCACTCTCTCAAGACGCCTTATCGCCCTGTGCCTCGATTGTAAATGTTGGCTACTTCCCGTCTCAGCATTTTCCTCATTCCACACGTTTGTGTGAAACCGGTCTCGAGACCTGAGACGCATCAGAATGGGTTCACCTGTCTCGGAGACTCATGTACTATCTCCAACCATTCATCATATTCACCCCTCTCTCTCTCTTCGCCACCTTGTCCGCGTTACAAACACCTGCAGCGTGAACCATCTGCTTCCTTCCACCCGTTCCAGTCAAATCCGTATGGAGAACTGCCTTCCACTGGCGTAATTAAACCAAGGTATTCCTGGGACCTCTTTTTCTACTTCCTGTTTTTAATGGCCGTATGCGTTCTGGTAATGTGACATGACAACATCTGCGGCAATCCATCCATGGTTTCGGTGTTAATGAAACACCTCGTCACCTGTGTCCACTACGCGTCCACGCCTGACCTTTTTTCGGCCCGTGACCTTTACAGGAAAACGGCCGTTTCACAACACGTCATAAAACCAAGTGCATCCTCCCGCCTGAAGGAATGATTCACATTCAACCCTGCATCACGCTCTGATATACTTTTAAGATAAGACTGAGATTCCCACAGCGCAGGCCGAGAAAACAGAATAAGTTCCCCAGGGATTGAAGATAAATGGACAACGTGGTCCCGGCGTAAAGAGCTGATTACGAAGCGTCGGAAGAATGCTACAGAAGAGGATATGAGAAGGAATAGTCGGACGTAATTGCTCACTTACACTCTGCTCCTTTAATTAAGTCTTATAATATTAATTAACCAAAGCATGACTAATGCATCTTGCTGGGAGATGATCTGGGCCGTGTACATCCGTCTTTCATTAAAGGAGAGAGTTAGTGCGCGAGTGTGAAATAGACAAGGTTGGAGAGGATGGGAGAGAAGCTGGAGGACAGAGAGGACAGCGGTCTGTGTGCTACCTGTAAAATATGAGATGCTTCCTGTGGATACTGACACCGCAGGATGTGTGATTGAGCGAGATTGCAGGAAAGAAGAGCCATTTGTGTGATGAGGACAGGATGATGCATTAAAACATATTGCAAAAAAAATCTACATTATTTTCTAGAGTGAACACACTTAAAAAAGATACGTTCTGCCTTTTAATGTAAAACATTAAAATATACTTAAAAGTGTTTTTTTTACCCCAAATTTATTAAATCTTGGGGTTAAACCTATAGATTTACATTTTAAAGATAAACTGTTATTTGAAGTATTCTTTACTAAATAGAAAGATTTGTTTGCGTTCATTTATCTTTAAGATTATGGAGAGGTTTTTTTCTTAAGTTTGGATTTTTTTAAGCGTTTAACTTTGTTCAGAAGAGCCGTGTTTTTGCTGAAGGAGGCACAATATTAATCTTAAAGTGTGTTACTTTATTTACTGTAACTTTTATAATATCACTTCTTACTAGATATGTTTTTAAAAAAGCACAAAAGGAAGTGAACTTGGATGGTTCAGTTACACACATTTTGTTCAATGTATGTGGGATTTTATAAAAAATAGGATTCAAAGTTTGCTCTTTGAGTTTGACAGAAAACAGAATAAAAATAAGTAGTTTGTACATATGTTAATTTGGTTTGAGCTATCTAAGAAAATAATTTAATCATATTTTGAAAACCAAGTTTAAATTGGTTGTGCTTTAGTTTAAAACAGACAATCCAGACTAATTTCAATTTCAAACATTTATTTCAATTTTATTAAAGGTTTTGACATCGCCTTCCTCAATATTCTGTATTAATTATATTAAGATTTTATATGCATACGTTCTTGACAACGCATGTTTTTATATAGAAAAGAGTAACTTTCTACACAAACTACATCGTGCAACAGATTAATATTAAACTGATTTAAAAGCACGCTTTGTAATTTTGAAAACCAAAGATGACTTTGCACTTGTAGAGTGGAATATTCTTCCAATTCACAATGCAGAACATGTAAGATGCCTTTGTTAAATCTCTTAAGTAATGCATTTATTAAATCATCTGGGGATTTGGCGATGATTCGATAAATGCATGCTCAAAGGATTTACCCGTAAATCTTTATTATATAAAGACATTTGAGACTAAGGTGTGTGTGCTCGTGTGCATTCTTGTGTGCATGCGTAAAACTGTGTCTCAGTTTCTAAATAAAACGATGTCGAATATTAAATTAATAAAGTTAGGACACTAAATATAATGGACAAATCGTATCAATTGCCAATAAAGTGCCTGTTTCGAACCATATATGATTCTGTCATCATTTACTCACATTTTGCCATTTCACCTGCATGATGTTCTTACATTTGCAGAACACAAAGAAGATATTTTGAAGAATGTCGATAGTTGAAATGGCAAGACGACTAGTAAATGAGGAATTTTCCTTTTTATTGAACGGAAAAACATGTGATGTCAGTTTTACGGGATAATGAGGCTCCCGCCGACCAATGAGCAATTGGACATACCTGGAGAAGGCCAAGAGCAAGAGAGAAACACCAAAGAAAATAGATACACCCCCGAAAAGACGTAACACTCCACCTCTTGAGAACAAACACCTGTTTGTTAACACACACATGGAACAGACTATCTCTTTTACACGCTTCCTTGGCTGTAGAACTTTTGTTGTTAAACATAATGAACGCGCATGCCAATCATTCTAAACAGGCAGTAAAAAGTTTTTGCATTAATGCGGGCTAACATAAAGTGTGTTTTAAATGAGCAGTCTATTAAAAGTCTTGGCTAACTGTAGCCAGCAGCTGGATTTGTGATGGACATGTAACTTGGCATCCAGCTCTAGAATTCCTTTCACAGTATCTCATACCATCCTCAAAGGATTCAGAACTTAATCACATGCACTTGTTTTAGTCCTCCACCAGATCTTCTTTGTCAGTCACTTAGACCTTCTTGTTGGGTTACACGCGTAACGTCATTGTTCAGTGACCTCAAAGCCTTTTATTCATTTCCATCCTCGGTCCCGGGAAAATATTTCATGTTTCAAAAGAACCCAACCTCTCGGCCTTTGTACATTGTATATAAGACTATTACTCTAACATTGCTGGTATAATGAGATAGGCGTTCGTGTGTGTTTGATGGGGCCTTGGTGATTATGAAAGCTGTTTGTGTCTCTAAAAAGACCCCTGTGTGGGGATCATTAGTCCTAGTAAAAGCTAATTGTGTAGGAGGATTCCTTTGCTTCGTTTCAGTAATGAATGGTTATAAAACGCCCCTCTGCCAAGTAGACAATTTCATGATCAAAAGCGTATACACGCAAGTACACAGAACACACAAATCAGCTTGGTCATGCGTGGTTTTGTTCATTTATATTTAAGCCATAGAACAATTCTCTTATTTCTCAGAGGGTTAAATCCAGCTCAGGAGACTTTAGCTCTCAGAATTCTTTTGTACATTTAATCTAATTATGGGAACACTTGAGAAAAAACGAAATGTATATTAATAATAGGCTAGTGACAATTTTATTACTATTATTATTATTACTTTTATTATAAGTGGTATCATTGAAATCATTTTATTAAAAGCAATAATTACTATTATGATTATGATTATGATTATTATTATTAGTAGTAGTAGTAGTAGTAGCAGTAGTATTAGTAGTAGCTGGACTGTTGTTATTACTAGTTTTTTTACCCTGCTATTATATTTGTTATTATTAATTATTTTTTATTATTATTATTATTATTAGTAGTAGTAGTAGTAGTAGTGGTAGTAGTAGTAATATTAGCAGCAGTTTTGGTCTATTGGTAATAGTTTTGTTATTGTTATTATTATTTTTTATTGTTATCATTATTGTAATTAGAAGAAGAAGTAGTAGTAGTAGTAGTAGTAGTAGTAGTTTTGGCCTATTGGTATTTGTATTTTCATTAGCACCCTATAATTATTATTATTATTATTATTATTACTATTATTATAATAATAATAAAAATGTCTGCCTGTCTTAACAGTCCATGAGTTTTGCTATTTCCTTCAACATTTTGGTCAGTGGTGAAAAGAGGACTAGGATAATGAAAAATGTATGTAAAATTATAACAGCTGAAAGTCATTGTCATATCTAAAACATTTAGAATTAAAAGAAAAGGGGAAAGGCAGAAAAAGTGGGAGGAAAGAAAAACAAGCAGGGATTTTCAGATATACCGCACATTTTTCTTTCTCCATGCATTCTTGAAGGGACCCTTAAAACACGGAACAGATTTATCATTGAGTCGGCTCGGTCCCTCGATGGGCCTCTGGTCTTACACATATCACGTGAGACCCCTAAAATCTGAAGAGATCTTTAACAAACCCATCTAACGATTTACTGAAACACAGTTTGACATCAAGATAGAAACTGGGAATCATCACAAGAGTCTCCTGCAGTGTCTGCGAGGACCAAAGGGAATATGGGAACCATCCCACCGAACGGGGATGTTTTGCGTATTTAATTTGGATCCTTTGCAAAACAGACAAGACCTCTCATAGACAAGTCAACCTTTCCAACGTAATCCTTTGGCTGCGAAGAATCACTTCATTCATACATAAACAGTCCATGTGTGCACCACATGCTCCCATATAGTAAACACTCCACTCAAAGTGTCATAATATGTGCTTTTCTATTGGGAGAGAGCTGCGCTTTGTGAGCCAAGTCATCGAGAAGAAGTGTTATACCTCAGCATCACCTCGGACCATGTGCTCTTATGATTCCGATCACATGCGAGGGTGCTGCCAGAAGACAGATATGAGTTCTCAAGCCAAGACCCAAGAATAGAAAGAAAGACGATGGGAAAAAGAAGATATAAGTAAAGATCAGCGAAATAACTGTGCAGGAGAATAAGGACAGTCATGTTGTCTATGTAGTGTGAATGAACAGCCAACTTTAAACCGGGTCACTGTCTTTCAATGTGAGAGCACATCATCACTAACCAATAAATCCAGAGACAAAGCGTTCAGTTTCAATCAGGACCAGCTGTATTTCTCATATAATCCTCATATATGTTCCTGTTCTCCATTAGACACGACTCATGCACAACATTTGCTGTTATTTTTCGTATTTATCGACAAAAGCCAAAGAGACCGCTGAGAATGATTTACATTGGTTTATATCGCATAATCTAACTGGCTGCTCAAAATGCTTTTTATTTCATGAGCAGGTGTTTCAGACATGTGAACGTGGTCATGTTTATGGATTCAGTGTCAGTGTGTAATCTCTCCCATGTTTTAATCATCACCTTAATGTGATTAATTTCATTGTATAATGAGCCTGTCAGGTCTAATTTTGTCCTCCTTTGGTGAAAATAAAAACACGGGATTACTTGCTCTGTGCTATTTGCAACCCCTATGTAATGAAGATGGATGAATATCATAGTCATAAATCACTTCTGTAACGCTAGAATAGGACGGACTTAGTACCCCACCCCCGTCCCACATATACCCCAGGTCCAAACCGGTTCTAGACAGCATCTGACAGCACTTGACAACACGAGAAGGTCCTCCAGTGAAAGAGAACCACTTTAACAGCATGGTTTCATAAGATCTGTGGAATGATTGAAGGTTGGAATAATAGACACTGTAAGGTGGAAATATTACAAATAATATTTTGTTAAATTAAAATGCGATAAAATGTTAGATATTTTACATTGATTTTTTATTAGCATTTAATTTCACTTAAAAGGCAGTTCCCCCAAAAATGAAAATTCTACCACGAACGACTCAATAGTTCTTCTGAACTTGTATAAACACAAAGAAAGATCTTTGGACAAATGCACAGTAGGAAGAATAAAACTGGCAGTCGAAATCCTTCCAGAACTGCTGTCCTACATTCTTCAGATATTTTAAAATGAGTCCGACAAAACACACGACGGTAGTCAATAGTGTCTGAGAACTGTACCAGCATTTTTCCAAATATCTTTTTCTGTGTTCATCAGAACAGAGAAAGTACACTCAAACATGCTACCATGTTTTACATTAAAGCACTATTTCTATTCATTTACTTTCTAAAACAAGTCCATTAAATGTACACAAATCACACAAAAATAATCTTTTACATTTTGTTGTGTAGATGTAAGTAAAAATATCAGATTGACTCAAATATTAGCAGGAGAATTCACCAAAATTAAGGTGTACATTACAAATGAACTCCTTTGATTTTTGAACCAATTCACTTAAACAATGTCTAATTTAAAAGATTATAATTGTGATCTTTTGTGTCCAAGAACCGTACAAGCATATCTTCATATCAGAACCAAGGAATGTATAAAGACTGGCATGAATTTTAAGCAGAGAGAAGGATGACAGATCTTCAGGAGGATGAATGTTCCTTTAAGAATCAAGTTTATCATTCAAGAAAATGAAGTGTTCCTCTGGATTGTCAATGCCCTAGTAGTTTAAAACCCTTCGTGTATCAGTGGAACCTCAGAAGTGTGGTGAAGCTGGATGAAGGCTTTGGTTTGAGGAGAAGGAGGAATGAAGATCCAGGGGAGGAGGAGTTCTTGAAGAGGGAGGACCACAAGAAGCTTTGCTGAATGATGTTTGTCTGCTCACATCTCAGGACACAGAGGTACACAACAGACATACAGAATAAGAATGACCATGCACATCTGAAGAAGAAGAAGAAGAAGAAGATTGACATTTCTTCCAAGAATGCTTTGGCATGTCCTCCCCTCATCCTTAAAGAAAGTTCCACAGGAGGACTGAGGACTCATCCAGAATGAGTGGATGTAGTGTGGACAGACGAGCATATGGATTAGTTCTTCAAGAAAGCTGGATTAAATGCCAAAGTGAAAGACTTGAAGTGAATTTGAACACCTGACCGACGGTAAGAGCTGCAAGTGCGCAGGTTGCACGTGGGGTTTATTTTAATGCATGCAATATTAACATGAGGAGGAATATAGAACAGCTCGAAACTGTTTGAAAAAATAAACGATGGGGATCGTTGACATGTTGATTGAGCTTTGAGATAGTTGAAGAAATGTACCGAGCGCTTCAATGGTGACCCAGATCGTGAAAAGTAGAGACAGGGAGAATTACACGTGTGTGTGTGTGTGTGTGTGTGTGTGTGTGTGTGTGTGTGACTTCTGTCTAGTTTCGGTGATCAGCTGTCAATCATCATTCATACACAATTGACGCAAATGTGCAAAAATTTTTCGTTTTTTTCTGTCTTTCATAATTTTATGAAGCAAAAAGAGTTCTGACTATTAAACATTCATAACTGGGGTTTTAAAGCCATTTCCTTTGAAGAATTTAATTGAATCGTTACATTATTACATTTAAAATGACACAATTGAGGCCATCTCAACTTACTTGTGTCTGTTGGCAGAAACTTTAAAGAATAGTAAAAAAATCTAAACATTAAAAATGCTGTCATCGTTCACATTGACATGTTTTAAATCTGTCATAAATAAGAAATAAGAAATAATCTAGGGAATTCTCTTTTCGACGCAAAATAAGATATTTTGAAGAATGTGGCAAAATGTTCTGGGGTAGTTTTCACTATTTTCACACAGACATTTATACTTTCTTATTTGCACTAGAGAGAGAGCGATAGATTTTTTATTATTTGGTGGATTTTGCCTTTAAATTCGTTGACAAGCAAAATGTATAGGACCAAATAACATATAACACACACACACACACACACACACACACACACACACACACACACACACACACACACACACACACACACACACACACAGACAGACTCTCACTCTCACTCTCACTCACTCTCACTCACTCTCACACACACACACTCTCACACACACACACTCTCACACACACACACACACACACACACACACACACACACACACACACACACACACACACACACACACACACACACACACACACACACACACACACACACTCTCTCACACACACACACACTCTCACACACACACACACACACACACACACACACACACACACACACACACACACACACACACACACACACACACACACACACACACACACACAGATCAATGTGTCATTTGATTGTTTGTTTGTTTACGATTGTGCATGTAACTACACAATCGTATTGTGTTTTAATTGAATGTGTTTAATTGTTCATGACTTAATAAGAAGTAATGCAGCAAGACGTGTTTACTCTGCTAAACTGCATCTTGAGTCGACAGATGACCTGCTTTACAGATCTCGGTTAGGCTTTATAAGACATGACGTGTATGCTCAGCAGTACTCACGGATTCTTACTAAAATCCCTCTAATATTACTGGACGTGTGAAACATCGAACTATACAAACTATTATTAAAAAGGTATTGCACTTGCACAAGTTACACTCGAGATTTAGAAGTAATATTTCTTAAAAACATGAAAGATTGGTGATACGTAACACAGGTTCTCTCCAGGATCCAGAGAGGTTATGAAGTAAGCTGCTTCCCTTTTACTTATGGTTTCCTGTTCCTCCAGACCGTAAAAAAAGCAATAAATAAATATAGCTTATGAATCATTTGCCTTCTGTAGTTTCTGTTGTGTCATGTGTGACGGTTTCGGTTTGAATTTAAATGTTTAGACTATATACTCTTTACATTATGCGTTGAGCTAATAAGTAAAGCATTCAGTGTGTCTTTTCGCTTCCGTGAATTTTGCAAAGTCCGTATTTACATAAAACTTTACATTTATACATCTAGCAGACATTTATATCTAAAGAGACTTACAGTGCCTTGAGAAAGTACTTTGCATAATCTTAATTTCTGTATAGATTAATTCAACTCCAAGCCTAGAATATACTTAAAGTTAGTTAACTCGACAATAAAAACTCTTTTAAACCTAAAGCACAAAAGAAGTTAATTTAAAGAATGTTGATGATTGAACTGCCGTGTCACTCATTCACTTCTATTGCATGGACCCAAAACCTGTGGGAGTAAAAGTTTGCCAATTCCCAACATTCTTCTAAATATCTTTCATGTGTCACACAGGGTTGAAATGACATTAGGATGAGTAACGATGACAGAATATTCATTTTGGGTTAAATATCAACTGTATACTAGTCAATAATATGCTATAGATAATGCTTAAGAGCAAGAGTACTGTCGGTTTGTAAGGTATAGAATCAGGCGCTATGGGGTGATCGCAGCAGAAAATACTTTTCTCAGTTCACTGTGAAATCTTAATGTCTGTTGAGATTGATGAATTTAGTTTTAAGTAAAGAACGAGGCTTAAAGGGATAGTCACTCAAAAGAAATCACAAAACACGAAAGAAGATACTTTAAAGAATGTCGTTAACCGAACAGCACTGATTCGCTGTTTTGGAATGAATGCAAAACCAATGCAAGGAAACGGCCGCCGGGTCCCAACATTCTTCAAAATATATTTTTTGTGTTCTGTGGTAGAAAGAAAGTCATACAGGCAGGATGAGTAAATGATGACAGAATATTCCGATTAAGGTCAAGTGTCGCTTTAACTGTGCTATACCAACTGTGTACTGAAGAATTAAATACTACAGATAATACTTTAGTGCCAGAGGACTGTCAGTTTGTAATGTATAGAATAATAGGCTGGATAGTCAGCGCTGGATACTGAACATTAAAAAAAAAAAATACTAGACAAACAAAAATGGCAGAAATAGGCCAATCACTCAGTTCTACTTCCTATGGTGTGGCCGTTTCCTTTTGATTGACAAAGATGCAAAGGAAGTAAATCTTGAGAGGATGGCCGCCCGTTACTGAAATGTTCCTTTTATTTGGAAACAGGTCTTTCCTATTATTTCCTGATATCAATGCGATAAATTCCAGGTTCTCAATGTGGTTGTAGACTCTTTGACCCCCGGAGCCGGCAGACAGTCACGTATATTATGAAGGAGACACGCAAGTGTGCTTAATGGCGGCCTTTCTTCACGTAAACCTCTCATCTCTTCTATCTTTTGCACTTATCGTTTCCAGACAGGACCGTCGTGCATTACAGTAGCTTCTTCCTGCTGTGTTCCATTCCTATAAGCCGTTCTAAAGATAGGGATTACTTTCCGCACACTTCTTCACCTAGACCACCACACACATACACAGACTGTACCCGCAGAGTAATGTCTGCTCTTCTGATATACAGACGCACATTAATAAATCCATCATCAGCACTTCATCACGGCTATCTGTCTCCTCTTGAAAATGCCCAGTACATGCCCTGTGATACGACAGAGCCCTAAAAGGGACGTTCACAAAAAACTACAATTCTGTCATGAAATACTCACCCTCTGGTTGTTCCAAATCTTTCTCATGGATCAGTTTGTTCAAACACAGAGAAAGATATTTTGACAATTGCTTTTAACAGTTCCTGGATACCAATTGCCTTTATAGAAGAATGACAGTTATTGTCAAAATAAACCGGGTCTTTTTGCCATCCTTCATTCTTCCAAATATCTTATTTTGTGTTACAGAACAAACAATTCTATTTTCCTACTATTGTGTGCAATGCGGGGTCCGAAATTTCTTTGGTTATAAGCATTCTTCCAAATTTCTGTGTTTGTCAGAACAACTATAATAATACAAATTTGAAACATTGAAAGGGGATTACATGATGACAGAATATTTATTTTTGGGTGAACTATCGCTTTAAACAGAGCCTGCATTGGTTTATTTGATTGGGATTGTATTGTTAAGGTTACATAAGGTTACAGTTATTTATCGTTATGCATACATGTAAACAAATAACTATGTTGTACTGACAAGATCCATTTATTTAAAAAGACCATCTATCTCTGCACATGTTATGTCACATTCAATGACGTTTTATTGATATGTGTTAATAACTAAAAAAACATGTTAAAAAAATTCAAAACGACATATTCATTTTAATAAACAGGTATTCGTTTTAATGAATAGATAAATAAAATTGAAGTTAATTTTATTATAATTTAATTATATGTGATACAGAATTCTATCTGTGTAATTTCAAACATAATAATAATATAATATACTAATATAATAATTTATAATTATGTTATTAATTTCTATTATTAAAATGATATGCTATATATTAAAAACCATTTTACAGCATTGTCTAATTCCAGCATTTATACATTTTTATGTTTATTATATTTATGTAAGGAAACTACAACCACTGCTTGACATCATGTTTCCTCGCCAATATTTTCTCCACACTTTCATATCTCTTTCTCATCTCTTGTATTTCCCTCTCATCTCTCATTCTTTCACCTCTTGTTTATTTATTCATGGATGTGCACTTTCCCACTGTGCAATGAAAGGTGCCATGGCTGATCTCCACTGCACGCAGGACTGCTGCTACCTGACTGTCTTCACTTCCTCTCCTATGGCATGACCGCCGGTTGACACGGATCATTCGTATTTATCCGGGAAAGCAGTGGAGGTGCTTTCGAAATCCCAATCCAGGACACCGAGTCTGGGCTATAAGGATCGAGCTGAAAGGAACAAGCAGAGAGGAGAAAGGGAAAAAGAACAGATGAGCGGCAGATGAGAACGCTGCTGCTCTCCGCAGTAGGTTCTCAGATGCTTCGCTACGGTCTCCTCCAATATCCATCTGCCCCCTTGACCTCCAAGCAAAGCACGACGGGAAACTGGAAATATTTTTAGTGTCGGCTCGATCCTCAGCAGATGGAGGATGGAGGGATAGAGAACACATCTCCGTTAGTTTCGGTGAGCTTCAGAGAAGACGTTTTCACCTTCTCATGTCACATATGAAGCTCAAGAAACTGGTGTTAATGTGGGCACACGTGACATCGCATCCCTCTGATGAATAGCCAGCGTTGGCCGTACGGGCACCAGCCGATCTTAAGGCAGATGAAGCTTTTTCTGTAATTTCCCAAGAGGTTACAAAGTAGGTAATAGAACGCAGTTGGGAACAGACCACAGGCTGGACAGCGAGAGGGCTTGACTTGTTTTCCAGAAGGGACGTCAAAGGAAAAACACTGGCTGGCTTTGTGTTACAATGTCAGGATTTAATTAGTTATGACTCGGTAAACAGCACATCTAATTTCGTTTGTGATTGGATTATGTAAATATAAGATGAAAACCACACACTTATTATGAGAAGACTTCAGAAGAGGAAGAGCGAGTGAGACAACAGAGCCGAACATGAATGAAGGAACACAACATCCTACAGACACAACGTCATTAGAAATGTCTCCTTTATGCCTCGAGAGACTGTAGGGTTGAATTCAAGTGTAAACTTAAAAGAGAGTTGTGTGTATGTCAGTGAAATTTCTTACAGATAAGTAAATATGGCAAGCGTGACATTTAAATGAATGTACTGTCATTATTTTCTCACCCTCTTGTAATTTCATACCTGTAGGATTTCCTTTCTTCTGCAAAACACAAAAGAAGATATTTTGAAGAAAGTGGATAACCAAACAACATTGGTGCCCACGTCCATTGAATGGAAACAAAACATTTCCTATTTTAGGGGGTACAGATGTGGTTCCCGGCATTCTTCATAATATCTTCTTTTGTATTCTGCAGAAGAAAAAAGGTCACACAGGTTAAAGGGGACGATTAAATGAAACGTAAAAGTCCATTTGCTAATCTCAGTACTGTCCAAGAAATTGAGAGGTTTTATTCGGGGTTTCTGTCTTCCATTTGGACTTGCCTCAGGACTCGCTATTGAAAGATCTGGTTCTTTTTTTGAAACACTTAAAGTCATGGAAAATAAATACCAGAGGCAAAAATGGTATCTACAAGATCATTCAGATGCACTTAAACCTTTAAAGCTGAAATGTTTCATATTTACTTTAATCAAATTATGTCTTATACTGTATGTATGATATGGAATGTGGTGCAGACTCTGCAGCAACCAACATTGATTTTACATTTGTTGTGTGTTACTTTAATAAAACACTTTACACAAGTACATTTTCATTTCACTACATTTCAAGGTACAACGTTTTTGCGCCAAGGCAGTGAAGTTTAATGGAAGTAAAAACATTTGAACAGACAATTTTGTACCTTACATTCCAGTTCGAATAAAATCATCATGGACACTTAATCGCATTCGCTCTTGCCTCAATCATCTTATTAAGCATTGTAATCGTTCCCAAATCTTGTTCCGCTTTTACGTATTTGAAGACAAAAGATGACTCAATCTGCATATCAGTTTTGCCTCTAAGATATTTGTTAAAAGAAATGATCTTTCAATTCACTTAAATCTGTTATAGCAGCTGGAGATAATAATCTAAACACCATCTTAATGAGGATACAAGGAGATTGGACAGTTTGGGGGGATTTTAAATGTTTAACAGGGGTGGCAGTGCATTATCTGAGGGAGGCGACAGATGGGATTTTAATTATGAGAATATGAGATACGTTAGACACTCGGTTTCTTATTATTTTGCAACGTTTGTCCATTTATTACTAATTATGGCCTTATATTTTTTAAACTAATTTATTTATCTATTTTTTATTTTCAAATAATTAAAAATAGTTTTTTTCAAAATGCCCAAGGGATAGCTCTTTATAAAATAGTTATTTAAATGTCTTGTTGTTTTTTTATGAAGAATGTGTAGCCTTTTGGTTATGACAATCATAAGAAAAGTTGACCAGGAAAATCTTGCACAAAAACAAACCTCAAATGGGTATTTGAACCACCAAACGTTATATCTGTCCTATAAGAAATTTAAAAAAATGTATTGCAAGGTTGACCTTCGCAGAAACGACCATTTCAAATCTGTATGCTGTTATTCTTCTGCGTAATCTAAAACCTTTTTCACATTTGAGTTTCCTACGTTCCCAAAAACCGAGACTGTAATTTCGCTGGCAGTTCTGTAGGAGACACACTTCTGAAATCTTACTCCATCAAATCAAAGAGCTAAAAACAGCCAACAAAATGAAATTAATTCAATCTGATTTCATTAAATTGATTCACGACTGTTTGTCATGGAAGTTGGAATCAGTAAGAGCTCAGCGCTCAGTGTTGTCTTGTTCACGTCTCATTCCGTCTGTCCTTCTCTTTATAGGTCACAGGCATGATCATGGCCTCCTGGGAAGAGAATTTGGGTCAGTCCAATCGTTCCGCATCGGGCCTCGAAGGGCCGTCAGACATATCCGGTTCGCTCTTCAATCTCAGCAGCAGTTATGGGGGTACGGGGGCTTTTCTCTGGCTCTTCCCATCAGAGAACATCACGTGGACCACCACAAGGCCGACGATGCAGCCCGTAGCCCCTCCGCGGGTACGGGACCCGGCCTTGGCCCAGGCCGAGATCAGCGTGCTGGGGTTGGTGCTGGCTCTGACCGCTCTGGGTAACGGGTTTGTGTTGTGGGTACTGCTCCGCCGGAAGAAACATCACGCACCAATGCACCTTTTCATGGTCAATCTGTGTGTGGCCGACCTCGTGGTTGCTTTTTTCCAGGTAATTTGAAGTTACAAAATCCTTTGGGTGCAAAAATATGAGGCCGTTGATACAGGGTGGCTGTTCGTTTGTTTATCATGCAAGTATACTTCTACTATTTATATAAACAGATTAAATCCTTAGGCGTGGGAAACTGGTGTGTCAGCAAGGCGTGCTTCTAAATTGAACCAAATCAGCTGGATTTCCGTGAGAATGAAATAAAACCTGTTTATTTTGCCTTCAGGTTTTGCCCCAGTTGGTATGGGACATTACCGAGCGCTTCCAGGGCCCAGACGCTCTGTGTCGCGCAGTGAAGTACTTACAGATCGTCGGGATGTTTGCATCCTCCTACATGATTGTTGCGATGACCGTAGATCGGCACTATGCCATCTGCTGCCCCTTGCAGGCGTATCGGGGAGGCGCGCCCTCTCGCTGGAACACCTCCATTGTTGTGGCATGGGGCTTGGCTCTGGTGCTAAGCTTACCACAGGTGAGCCACAAGATGTTTCAGAACAGGCCTGACTGTTTCACTCGTGTTTCACATGTAAACAGCGAACCGGTTTTCCCAACTTCTGTTTTGATTCCAGTGGTTTTCCTGTTTGAACTCTTTTAGGTTTTCATCTTCTCACGGTCAGAGGTGGCCCCCGGGGAATATGAATGCTGGGGCCATTTCGCTGAGCCGTGGGGACTCAAAGCGTACGTTACCTGGATGACTGTAGCCGTGTTTATATTACCAGCATTAATCATCACTGTCTGTCAGGTACATGTAGTCCAATCCCTCACTCCTCACACATATGTCTTATTTAACGTACAGCTACTAAGAATAAAGCCGAGGTCCGGAAGGGTCTGCTGTAGGAAAGGCAATTTTACTTTTAAATACTGATTCATAAAATAAGATAGGGATGTGTAATCTTTGACTTCAGACCAATATTATCTAGTTTTATGATGTGTACATATATATATATATATATATATATATATATATATATATATATAAAGATTTAAGTGTAAGAAATCAGAATGTTACAATATTGACAGAACCTGTCATTTTATGTGAGAAAACTGAATTTACAGGATTTTACTGGGACCTGGAAAAATACAGTTTTCTGAGGGATTTTTACAGTTACATTTTTGAAATACAGTAACATTTTCAAATGGTCAAAAATGTACAAAAATCACGCAATTTTACATTGGAAAACAGAACACTGTTATTTTACTGTTTATTACTTTCACCTCAACTTCCAGATAATTGTATTTTTGGCCAGAACCCTTATTTATTTTTTTTAAATGTTTTTTTAAAATAAAAATAAAAAGCTTGTACAAGATGTACAAGACCATCCTCTGGCACCACGACAGGAATATTACTATTTAGTTCTTTACCATTTCATACTTTATATATTTGAAAAATATATATAGTTTAATTAAAATGAGAACTTTCAAATTTACATAACAACGGCTATTTAACATTTTTTTGGCACCTCAGCTGCAGGAATATTAGATCCAACCTTATTGTCAATGCACATGTAAGGTACAAGGAAACGAAATGCAGTATATAACCAGTAAGCGTTATGACAATTTTATCCTTTATATTTAAATAACATTTTAATTCAAATAAAAAACATTACATTACTTTAACATTATTTTCTTTATTTATTATTATTTGAATATTACCGTTTAATTCTATTACCATCTTATCCTTTATATTTTTAAATGAACACAATATAAAAACATCAAATTTACAAGAAAAAGTTTTTTTAATTAGTTTCTGCCCCCCCTTACCAGAAAGTACCAACTTTTTTTATTACCATTTTACCATCACATTTACATTTATTCATTTGGCAGACACCTTTATGCAAAGCGACTTACAAGTATTATGCAGTGACCAATTATCACTGAAGAGTAAACAGGGGTAAGATGTCTTGCTCAAGGACACTTCGGTTGTTATGTGCCAAAACCCACAACCTTCTGCTTACAAGTCTGACTTCCTAACCACCGGACCACAACAGAACCCTTTTACTCTACACATGTGAAAATATACATAATGAAATAAAAACTTTACAAGAAACCTGCTATTTTACATTATTTCTGGACTATTAAATACAGTGTAGACCATCACATACTTCCACAATTTCAGTGACTCACCATGTTTACTAAATCCTCGGCTTTCCTACAGCAGACCATCAAAACCACTTTGTCTACTTGACAAATATTTAACCAAGACCTTTCCGGCTGATGCTTCCGGCTTTAGCAATTACCAGACCAGCCTTTTAGCACAGGTTTTCTTGAACTTTTCTGTGACTCAGCATCTCTCCTTGTGGATTTAAACAGGCCAAAGCTTTTTGACATGGTATGATAAGAAAACAGCGCTTGAAGGCCAGATGGATAGATTGCAGTTGATGTTTTCATAAAGGACAACCATGCTTGGCATTCTTTAACAATATCTCCTTATATTCCATTCATATTCCAGGTGCGCATTTTCCGAGAGATCCATGACAACATCTATCTGAAGTCAGAGCGGTTAGTGACAGCGGAGTTTAAGAGGAGCACCGTATTCTTCAGCTTTTCTCAGCGAGACCGTTGCAAGGGAAGGGTCAGAGACAGAAACAGACAAAGCAGACACAGCCATCACGGGGAGAACAGTGTCAGCCAAGCTCCCAGCCCATCGCAACCTTCTTCCTCTCCGGAAGACTTCCAGAACTTGCACTGTGACTACAGTCAGACCCAACCCTGCAGGAACTCGATCTGCGAGCCCTGCTTTGGGCCACATGCCTCCGCTTGCGTAACATCTCCCCAAAACACTCCTGTCCACAATGCCAACCACATCCCAGACCCATGCCCGTCGTTGGCAGCCAATAACCTGGGCACAAGATCTTTTACATTGCCCGGACAATCTAACACGTCTGGGGCTTCTGAGCTGTGGCCTGATGTGCTTCCAGATGCTCCGGCGTTTCCGGTTCATGCCGAATACTCGCACCCGCCGCCTCTGCCGGGTGTGACTAAGGCCATGTCCAAGACGGTCAGGATGACCCTAGTAATCGTACTGGTCTACACCATCTGCTGGTCTCCGTTCTTTATTGTTCAGCTATGGGCGGCCTGGGACCCCAACCCACCAAACGAAGGTCAGATTTAAAGCTTATTTAATATTGTCTACACTGTGGAAAATATTTCATGGGGCTTCGTAAATATTACAAATATGAAAAGTTTCATAAACTTCAAATCTTTTAAAAGCATTTAAAAAAAAATTCAGAGTAAAATTTCTAAATTATTGATTTAAAGTCCATCACGGTATTACTCGAAAGATTACAAATATTATTTGAGTTTAAGTAATGAAACAAAATAAGTGTTATCAAAATTTAAATATTTGAAATATAAACCAATATCTTGAATGAATTCTAATTCATTTTTCAAACAGAATTTTTTTCTTACATTCTCAAACTTTTGATCAATATATTTACTTAATTTCAAAGCTTTTAAACGTACAAATTTTTGGAGTGTAACACAAACAAATTTGTTACATTTGGTTACACCGCAATTTTTTTTTATGTGGCTTAGTAAATATTCCGAAATTAAAACGCTATATTAACTCTAAATCTTTTTTAAGTGGAAAATAGTAAAAAGAATTATTTAAAAAAAACATTTTATTTATCTAAAGATTATGTAATGAACAAAAGGGATTTATTTAACAAATATATTTTTGTAACATACAACATTGATTTTTGGTGAATTCTAAGTTATATTTGAGTTAATCACACTTCATTTTTTTACCAACATACACAGAAACAGTATATTTCATTAGGTTTAAAGCTCTAAAATGGCCAGTTCTAAATGTTGTGGAGAGTGGTCAGGCTTGTCGTCACACTGTATGATTTACTCCAGGGAATTTTTCTCTGGGTAGGTATTTGGTTTGAAGTCTTTATTACTAGGGTAAATTTGCAGTGTTATTTGCTTAGAACACAGTAAGAAGTAAAAGGAAACAGACAGTGACCTTTCGTGATAACTTGCCCTTTTGTGGCATTGATTAAAATACCCTAAGCACACACTTTTTTCTTTGCTATCTTTATTATGTTGACCTCTGTATGTGTGCTCTTGTCATTCAGTTGTGTTTGCTTTTAATTCTGTTTAGCCGAGAGCTAAAGAATATGCTGATATTTTCATTTTAACTACTTCAAATATAGTACAACTGTCTGATTAAGAAAGAAAGGAAACATTATTTCTCTATTGAGATATTTTTTATTAGATCCTTACAAATAAACTTGTATGATTATATATATATATATATATATATATATATATATATATATATATATATATATATATATTATATACAGATACAGATACAGAAAAACTTCATAGATCATTCCAAATATTAATTTAATAAGCATTTCCAGATGCATTTCAGCTCGGTGTCTGTTAAATTTAAATTTGATTAAAAATTAGAAACGACAAAGTCAACCAACAGCAATATGAATGACTGACAGCGTGAATAGAATGCATGAAAACTGTGAGAAAAAAAAGGTTGTCACTTTACAAAATATTTTCAGATAATAGTAATTTTATATATTTTAGTATTAACAATAATGTACGTTTTTTTATATATTTTAGCATTAACAATAACGCTAATATTATATAAACGTTAATGGCATTAATAATAACTGTTAATATGTAAGATAATGTAATAAATGAATGCATTTTTAAAAATACAACATTTTGAATATGCATTGACAGCATGACAACACATATAATAAAACAAGAAATACATTTTTTAACTTTCTTTAAAGTGAACAAATATTGGTTTTGTATTGGTTAACAGTTCATACAATTTTTTTTCATTGTGCAATTTGTCAGAGCATCTTTTTGGTTATTTTTGCCTGTTTGGTATTTTCTGTCAATTAAAACAAATAGAAACAATATTGTTATTTGATATTTAGGAGAAATGTTAGTTTGTAGCTTACAGAATAAAACTAAAATAATAGCCAAAGGTTTACCAAACACATTACATTCAGAAACATTTAAAACAGTTTGCGAAATGGTCTCTTGATTTGTCTGTAAAGCAAAATAAACCATTATTTGTTTCTATAAATATTTAATAAATGACTAAAGCTTAAAGAGTTTTCATCTCTATTGTCCTCTCAAATGCTGGAAACTGGAGGATATATAGAAATATAGAATATAGTCTGTCTTAACAAGGCAACACTTTCCTTTTTTTGTCAATGACACCATCACACAGGCTATAACTAAATGAGTGATACATTCCTGGGGAATATTCTGAAACAGTGGTGCCTGTTCTTCTGTTGAATTCAAACATTCAACACAGTCCAACTGACTAATAAAAAACACATGAAGCAGTTTATGTTCTTCTGCTGGCTTTGAGATTGCATGCAGGTGTGTTAGAACTCAAGAATCTTTTCTATGTGGTGCTGACTGTTGGGTAATCTCATTGGTATTTACACCTCTTTATTAATCTGGACTCCCCGCACAGTTAGACCAGTTCTGATCCTAAAAACCCAGCAGGATGATGGGAACCTGCACAGTAATCTGTGTGGGGAAATGATACTCCAAAGGATCATTTGTAGTAGATCAAATATTCCATCAAATCATGCATTCCCTGCCATGTTGCATTTTGATCATGTTTAAAGGTGTTATATATTATTCATTAACTGTAAATATATGAAACACTGTAGTTAATGTGTAAATGGTTGACATTACAATATTTTAAAAAGCATCTTAATACCCGGTTCCTGGTAGAAACGTGTTATTTAATATATTAAATTGTATTTTCTAGTACATTCTTATATAGTTTTCTTTTCTGTAAGGGTTTCAAAAAAAGGCGTCTTCAAGGTCATTTTGCTAAGCCTTTTTAAGAAAAGTTAATGTACTTTTTTATTCATGCGTTTTGTTGTCGTAATTACTTAATTTTAGTTCATTTTAGCGTGTTCATCGGTTCCACATGATTCTATTTTTTTACATACTTTCTTTTGAAATTTTAAAAACGTTGTTAAAACTACTTAGGTCAATCACGTGGAACAAATTTACATTATAAAATGAAGTTATTCAAACAACCCATTTTTCCAGTGTGTTACACTTGTGTACGCTTTCAATATGTGGGAAATAAATAAGACAACTTTCTAGTTCCTTAGTATACTAATTAGTAAACTTCAGTAGTAAACACAACTAGTTTACATATATAATATAATTTAATTAACTTCATCTATTGCCCACTTGAAAGGAATTAGTGGATGCCGCATCAATATTGTGATATAATGCAAAAAACTAATTGGTGCTGTATATTTTGAAATAAGTATTTAGAGCCTTTTCGTATATAAAATCATGTCATCAAAGATTATTTTCTTGTAATATTTCTTAACAATAATATTAAATTGATGCTGTTCAGCTAAAACCTCACGTATATGTACATTTACAGGTGAAAGAGAAAAACGATGTCCTTTTTTTATCATTAACAATCAAGATTGAATACGTTTTGATGGATTCGTTTTTGCAAGTGAAAATCAAAACGGTGACATATTATACTGATTTATAGCAACAAAAACACCAAATATAACTAATTCCTTATTTGAACGACTTGTACAAAAAACAGTGTTGAGGTCATCCGTCCTGTGGGCTCTAAATTTAGCTTTGCCTTCATGTTTCAAGCAGGTGCTGCTTTTACTATCCTGATGCTGTTGGCAAGCCTGAATTCCTGCACAAACCCATGGATCTACACGGCGTTCTCCAGCAGCGTATCACGCGAGCTGCTCGGCCTGGTGCGCTGCAACACCACGCTATCCCCACGCCGTGGTTCCCTGCCGGACGACTCCACCACCACGCACACATCCACCACCACAAAAGATTCCCTCTACTGACCTCCGCCAACCTTATGATACTAAGATGATCAGATTCAGGAACCTGGCGAATACACAATCTAAACTAACAATCAGGTACTGAAATGAAACATTGCACATAATATCAGGAGTGATGTATGAACGCTCATCTTTAAACCGTAGCTGAGGACGAGGAAGGAAGCGAAGGATCAGAGGTCATCCCCACATTCCTTTCAATTGCCCAATTGAATGGTCTCAAAGATTTGAGTCACGGGATTAAATCAGACGTTACAGCACAAAGGAAAGGTGCACAATGCTGCAGACGCAACGGGAAACAGAACGAGATGAATGAATGATAAATGATTATCTGCAGAAGACCAGCGGTGAGATGCTGTAAAAGCAGCCTGTGGTATTTGATATGCTGCTATCTGTTTTCCTGGTACACATAGATCAGACATAAATAGATTGTAGACAGTGAAATGGATTGGTTTAGACTCGAGAGTATTTGAATTCAGGATATTAAGACATTAGGAGTGCTGACAGTTCTACAGGAGGCCGATACACTGAGAGTAAATCTACGTTTTAACAACCCCATCGCACAGTTGGAATTGGAAGCAAAGCCACACGGATGTCAATAAATCCCATTGACTGTTTTAAACATGGAACTCTTAAGGTTTTACGTTCCAAAGCTGAGAGATGGTGTTTTACACGGATGTTAATAAAAGCCTATATCCTACCGGGCTCGTAAAATAATCTCTTGAAAGATCAGCGTTTCTTATTGTGTGTTTTGGTTAAAACAATAGACGGATTAATCTTATACATAAAAATATTAAAGGTAACATTCCAAGAGAGACGCTAAAGTGATATTTGTACATGTGTATTTAACTAGTTATTTTTGGGGGGGGG
Source organism: Triplophysa yarkandensis (assembly GCA_033220385.1). NCBI lineage: Eukaryota > Metazoa > Chordata > Actinopteri > Cypriniformes > Nemacheilidae > Triplophysa > Triplophysa yarkandensis. Next base: position 13,206,943 of record CM065671.1, on the reverse strand, counting down.
GTGTTATATATATATGTTTATGTATGTGTATATATATATATATATATATATATATATATATATATATATATATATATATATATATATATGTGTGTGTATGTATGTATGTTTGAATGTGTGTCGAGTCACTCAAAAACACAGTTTTCACTCTTTTTTTTCTCTACCTCTGACATTTTATTTGTGTTAAAACTTTCCTATTTGCAATTCATACGAAATACATTCATAATAACTTATTTGTACAGAAAACTTACCTTTAAGTGCCTTGTTAAATTAAGTACTATATACATTCATATATATATTAGTCATGTGTTTGGTCGATGCATATATAAATAAAATAATACATTTGTATATGTTGAAAGGTTTATTTTAACACTTTTTCTAATTCACCTAAATTATAAAACACATGTCTGTAGAACAATGCGCAGTATTGTCCTTGTACAATTGGAAGGCCTGTTTATAATGTTTACGTCGGTATCATTATTGCAGTATCTCAGTGATATATCTGTACATCTGTATACTTATAACTTGTGTGTATAGTAGATACTGGTAAGTAGAGATTTAAAACCATATACAGTATCTGCTATTTAACCCTTTGGCAACCTTCATCCAAACATACCCGAAATCACTTAGCACATGTTTGAATACACTTGTTGTGTTTTCTCTTAAATGCAATTCATAATAAATGATATTATATTTTTAGATCATTTTCCTCTTGTTTTGTGAGTAACATGAGCGCTCCAGTAAAGGATTGCGGGTCACATGCGTTCAGTGGTCAAAAAAAGAAACAGATCATATTGCGCTCAATGAAATGCATTAGATATGAGTTACCAGTGGACCGCGGGGGTAAAGGAAGTGTCCGCTCTGTCTATGCTGACTTGCACATTTTACTTTGCAGTAGAAGTCAGAAAGACGGGTGCCACATCTTGGGTCAGAAAGTTAGACAGTTATCAAGTAAAAAAACATGACAGTCTATTTTCGCCTCACTGCACTTCATGTGATAAAACACACATGGATGTAAAAGGAGATATAGAAGTCTTGCTTTATTTTATTTCGAACATTTTTGAACATTCCAAGAGTTAGGAGACTCTTACACCATAATGTCATTTCAAAAAATAAAGAAATAACAGAAAGAAAGACTAAAGAAAGAAATGATTATGCAACCCTTTAAATACTTCAAACCTTTCAAAGGAATGTAATCCAGAACGGAAAACTTTTTAAAAACCATAAAGAAATCCACTCTTTACTATACTCTTTACTATATGGTGCATAGTTTATAATCAATTAAATCTATTTGTTTAAATCTGAATGGTTAGTATGTAATACTTTATGCAATACATTTTAACATAAACAGTAATTTAAAGGCCATCGTGATGGATTGTGATAGATGTGAGTAATGCCTATATAAATAAATTATATAAATATTAAAATTAACAAACATTATACTGTTTGTCTCTTCAAATGATGCAAAAGAGATGTATAAGGTAAAGGATGCTATGTATCCAGTTGTGTGAAATATGTATAAATGTAGTTGTTTGGTTGAACGCAGAGAAATAATTTCGGACGAATGCTTGTATCAAAACAGGTCTTGGTTCTAGTAAAGTGTCCCAGAACCGTTTGTTGACCTACATTCTTCAAAATATCTTCTTTTGTGTCCAACAGAACAAAAACCTTAAATAGGGTCAACAGTGTCCAAAATCCGTCTGGTTACAAGAATTCTTCCTAATTTCTCCGGTCATCAGAACAAAACCATTTGTAACGACTTGAGAGTGAGTAAACAACGACAACGTTTTATTTTGGGGTTCACCATCCCCTTAAAACAATCACTATTGTTGTGGGATTGTAGTATCTGATGCAACAACAACAACCGGATTGTGAAGCACAATGCATCGTGGAATACTGTATTCTGCACAGCACATCTAGCCATCCATAAGCTGCCAAAGTATAAAGCGTAGTATTTCAGTTTGTGATTCTAAACAAAGCCAAAGACTGAAAAACAGTCTGGCTTCTCATAAAGAAGAAAAACAGCAATTATTTATGATAGTCACACCACTCGCACTGTCTCCACAAGATGACCTGGGAACAGATAGAACAAGTATTCTTAGAGACTGGGTAGAATTCCCATTTATATTAAAGATAGCCATCATGCCCTATCTATACGGATCTCTACTCATGGCCTTCATATAAAACTAATGAACCAACATCTGTCAACCAACTGTGCTTGCGGACATATCACATGCCCTGTTTACTGCCAGCGAAACAAACCATCAAGTCACAAGGTGGGCAAGCTAGGCCACTTTTTAGTTTTGTAAGAAAAATAGGACATGGAAAAAAGTGGGGAAAACAGGAATATGACTTCTCAAACAAACGCGTGGAAATGGATAAGTGACAACCGGTCCACTTCAAGTTCTAATCGGGTTAAGCTGGACATGATGTCAGGGTCGAAGAACAGAGAAATCATCAACTGTTAAACTGTTTCTCCGCTGAGATCAGACCTTTCACCAAAAGTACATTATGTAAGAAAAGAGGGAGGGCTGCTGAAACACAAGCAACACACAGGGAATTAGGCCTGATAAAAAGACAGGAGATGATCCGTTATGATCCAACTGCAGTTTCTTTAGCCAAGAACAGTGAACACGAGCGAGAGGTGAAAACAAGGGTGAGGGAGGCTGGAACGAGGCAACTGAAATGCAGATACCGTCAGAACGGAGCTTTTTTTGGTCGGGGAAAACATGACAAATGGAAAAGAAGACTTCTCTGTTTAGATATTTTTAGCTGGCCAGAATATTTTGATTGATTTTGGAGATTTTTCCATGCCTTCGACGTACCTAAAGGTGCATCCCTGAGCGTATTTGCACTGTTCGTTGACTAAAATACATTTAGAAATAGGAAATAAATATTAAAAATTGTGGTCTGAACATTCTCCACAGCATAGAATGAACAGTACGCTTCTTACAATAAAGAATGAATGCTCTGTTAAAACATTTTCTACTTTCAATTTCTTAATTAGCCTGAATCAATTCTGATTAATACATTTTCTGTTTTGAATAATATTCAGTGAATATGGAATAAGGCATTAAAACGCGAATACAACGTCGGCCCTATTTTAATGTAATCCACATGTCAGCAGAAGCTCTAAGGGGAAAGTTTGCCCAAAAAGAAAAATTTTGACATCACATACTCACTTGATCTGATGAAAGTGGAAGATATTTGGAAGAATGCTTACTACCAAACAGTTTAGGACCACATTGGCAACCCAAAATTCTGGATAATGAGATATTTCGAAGAATGACACCAAAAATGTTCTCTCACACTTCTGACTACCAAAGTCCTTTTTTCTACTCTGGTAGTCAAGGGGTTCCAGGAACTGTCGGTTACAAGTATTTATCCAAATATATATTCTGTATTAAACCAAGCAAAGAAATGTATACAGAATCTGAGTAATTCATAACAGAATTTTCTGTTTTCAGTGGGTTGAGCGATCCTTTTAAGGGAAAATCTGTTTCTGATCATCTCGACATTTCCTCTGAAAGAACTAACCAACCACCATATGTTTAAAAGGACTTTGTTGACAAAATGCTTGCTTTAGCTGTCAGTTACTATAGAGTTTAAAGGAGAATGTTTGTATTTGTGATGCTGTTGAAGGGAAAGGAAGCACTAAGATGCTCTACTGACATCTTGTGGTGAACCAATTATAAATGGCTCCCTAACTGGGCTTCACATTTGGTTTACAATAAAAACAATAGAATGCTATTTGTGTTTAATGCAGAAAATAAACTAAATATAATACAATTTGTATTTGTAGAATACATTCTGCAAGAGATACCAACACACAACTTATATGTGACCCTGTACCACAAAATCCTCCACAAGCGTCACAAGAATAAATATATGGTATAGGACAAAATTAAAGATTTTCATTCTATGTGAAATTGATCAGGATATTAAATAAAGATCATGTACCATGGATATATTTTTTACATAAATCTTTATTTCTGTTGGAAGAAGGGAATTAGGAAGTTAATTGTGTGAAACCCATTAATTTAATTGTTGCGTACACACATTTGCTGGTAACAATACCTGTGAAACTGGTCTTTTACTATAAAAAACTGTTTTCCTAAATTAAAATGGCTTTTGTGTTTAAATTATAAAGACCTCCTAATAAACGTATAAATCGTTTAATAAAACTTCTTACTGACTACAGTTGGCTGCCTTGTTCTGTTTATGCATTCTTTAAGGTGTATATGCTTGCAATTTTTGGATTATTTATTGATAAATAACTAATGCAATTTTACTGTATGACATGGAGACCAAGAACCACAAAGCGAAAAAATCATTTTGAAAAACTCGTTTCATTCCGAAATGTTTTGATTGAGTTGTCAAGCTAATGGGTTCAAAGACGTATTGTATAATGTCATATTAGTCGCTTAAAAGCATCTGCCAAATGCTTGAACGTTATGTGTTTTGCATGCAAAGTGTGTAGTGGATCTAATAGTTGAAAAAAAAAATTATGTTGTAAATGACTCTTTAAGAGAATTAAGGTACAATGGAATCAACTAGAAGAAATTCTACTAGAGGAAGTAAATAAACTGTACATTTTCAAGAACAATGTTCAAAACACAATGCAACTAGTCTTCTAAGAGAAAATTACTTTTTTATTGAATTATATTAATGCATGAAAATGACAATCAGTGCAGGTGAACAGACGAAGCAGATCAGCTTATCTTTTCCTTTCTTCATACATCAACCTCACCCGTCCCATTGACTGGGGTTAAGAGAGAGGCATCATAAAAAGGACATGAGACACCGGTGCTCTGCTGCAGCCATTCAAATGCAAGAAGAGGAATTCTGGGACTACAAACTGAACTGATGAAAGCTGCTCAATCCTTTATCAGTTACATGGTGTAAAACCAGAGAACCTTGTTTTCTGTATCTCTGTAATGAACCTCACTCATAATATCTTACACACAGCAAATTGATCAAAATTACATTTTGGAAATCATTCCTAAAAACTCGATAAACATTAAGCTACCGTTTTACCCAAATCTAACCACAACCTTTTCATACGGTTATACTAGAGACAGAAATGATCTTATTTCACTAGGTATGTGTTTTTGTTACAAAGATTTTCTACAACATTTAAGTGAAGAATGTAAAATAAACACTTGAAAAACACTCACATTTTTGGATGCTTAAATCTTTCATACAAAATAAATAATTGATTGCATAATTAAATATGTCAATTGAATCGATGTTTCTGATATTCAGGCCCTCAGGATCAGTTTGCCATTCAGATTAATAGAAAATACTTTAGCTTTGATTGTCTTTTTAAGATCTTTGATTTTCAAAGATTCTGAATTGTTGCTCTTAGTAAACTTCTTAGTTCCTAGTTAATTGAGTTCTATTTTTAAGTCCCATTTAATTATTTTGAAAGACTGATGTTCTGAATAAAGTTACACTGTTGGAGAATAAAATACAAACATTTTTTGGTCAAATATTTCTTAAAGGAAATTGAAAAAAAACTGGTATCCATCAAACATACCAAATGGAAAAAAATCCAAGCCAGAGTTAGTTGTAAAAATGAGATTGAAAGAAGAACATTTTCGGTTGTTGTCCATTCCATCTCCCACCAGATTAATTGAAACATTTTTGGTCTGTCGCTCTCAACTCTTCAGTTGAACAGGGGAAGGAAATGGACAGCAGAATGACAACACATATTCTGTTGTATGTCCTATAATTGACTGCCACAAATACCTGATCATACACACACAAAAATCTACCAAGCCGCCCGATGAGATAAAAGGAAATGAAAGTATGATTTATGACAAATTACAGACCCTTCACAGTAATGCAGAGTTATGTCAACTGCACCTCATTTGGACTTGCATTGTTGTTGCTTCCCTCCTGCGTGCCGATCACAGACCCGCGGTACGGCACCTCTATGATTCGAGGTTTGTCAATGATGCGGGCGCAGCGATTGCCCTTCTCCACTATGCCGATGATCCATGCCTGTTGGCCGTCTCCTGGCCCGCCATCCTGCCCCAGCGCTCCAGACAGACCCACACGACTGGATTTCATCTCGGCACAGAATCGAGCAGCCTGCTCCCGTGGCAAACAGATCAACAAGCCACCTGCAGGGAAGAAAAAAGAATGTTACTTGAAGTGATGGCAAATAAAAGCCAATGCTGAGATGATCATCTGCTTAGCTAAAAGGGAATAGGCAAGCAGGGCTGTGGCTCTCACCGGATGTTTCAGAAGAGGACCCTTGCAAAAGTCCAAACAAGTTGCCACAAGCTTTGCTCACGGCCGCCATTTTGGCAATAATGGGAAGGTTGTGAATGACAAAGGCAACATCATTTCGCTGCTGCTGTGCTAGATTACGGGCATGACCGATAATCCCGAAGCCTGTGATATCCGTGGCTGCGTGTGCATTAAACTTGTGCATTAAGGCAGCAGCTGAAGAGAGACAGAATTAAAAGTAAATATTGCTAGAATTTGCACTAGAAAGGAAACAAGGATTTTATGTCAGCCTAATGTACTCAATTTGATGACATATGACGGGCACTTGAATTATTATAAGGAGGCATGTACTAAATATTGACACAATTGTTAAAATGAATACATGCATAGAATACTCGTGTGATGTTGTACCAGTGCGATTGAGGGTTGCCATGTTGAGCATTGCCTCCTGATAAGCTTGCTCCACCTCCTCCTTGGTGATCACTAGTTTTACCCGGTTCCATTTCTCTGGCTGGAGAGAGAACAAAAGGACATGATTTTCATAAAAGAAATAAGGGACAATCCTTCTAATGATATATGTGACATAAGAGAGGACTCACGATATCCATCCACTGATGGGCGTTCACTGCTACTTGAGTTCCTAGTGGTTTTGTAAGAACCAATACATCCCCAGGTACAGCGCTGTCAGGCCTGATAATGCCCAAAAAAACATGGAGGTGGGTTGGACAACAGCCATAAACTTCATAATGCATGCGAGTGGTCATTTAATAATCTGCACAACATTTAAGATTTTGTGATGGAGGAAGAAACTTACATGATGAAGTCATTGGGTTGGCACACCACAGAGGCCACACCTCCGACTATGATCCAGGGATTGATGACGGTTTGTCCTCCAGTAACTGAAGTCCCACCTTCCTCAGCCGCATCCCGGAAGCCCTTCATCATCAAAGGCATCACCTGCTCTCTCTCCTGAGAACGCATTGTTACATAACACATTAACCGTGTTGTGCTCGGCTTAAACCAGCAAAACCTTCACATCATCTTCCACAAATTATCCTTATCCAAAAAAGTCACCTCTTCAAAAAAAAAACAAAAGAAAGAAATGGATTAAACATCTCACCTTCTCATTCATCTTCTGACTAACACTTAGAAGCATAAGCATGTTGTCACACTCTGTGATGCCCATGGCATAAAGATCACTCAGCACATTCGCACAGGCAATTCGACCCTGTAAAGAGAGACAATGCTTGAGTTTTACTTTTCTTGTATCGTAAGCAACTTTTGCAGGAGTAAGTCACCCACCATCATGTAGGGATCTTCCACTAAAGGATAGAAGAAATCTGTGGTTTGAACCAGAGACAGACCTCCATGTCTCAGAGGGATGACACAGGAGTCCATTCCAATACCTGAGGTCGAAAAATGGTTAAAACATTATATTTCTTTCTTACATTTTCAAAGGTGCAATGTGCACTTTTATGTACGGTTATAACGAAGGTCCTGATCACATATTTATTAACCATACAAACTAGGCAAGATCATTTTCGGTCAGATGACTTTTGGCCTGTTCAAGCGTTAAGCAATAATCAGGTTCATAGTTCAGATCCCTTGGGAATGATTGCATTATACTTGCCAGGAGTTTATAATCAACACTACTTAAGCCAAGTCAAACATTTATTAAGAAACACAAACTTTTTTGAATGAAATGAATCATTGTGAGAACCACGTACAACTACAAAAAATAAGGGATGCACCGATATGGAAATTTTGGCCGATAACTTTTATATTTGCAGGCCGATAACCGATAACTCTTTTATATTTGGAGGCCGATAACTCTTTTATATTTGGAGGCTAATGACCGATAACTCTTTTATATTTGGAGGCTAATGACCGATAACTCTTTTATATTTGGAGGCTAATGACCGATAACTCTTTTATATTTGGAGGCTAATGACCGATAACTCTTTTATATTTGGAGGCCGATAACTCTTTTATATTTGGAGGCCGATAACTCTTTTATATTTGGAGGCCGATAACTCTTTTATATTTGGAGGCCGATAACTCTTTTATATTTGGAGGCCGATAACTCTTTTATATTTGGAGGCCGATAACTCTTTTATATTTGGAGGCCGATAACTCTTTTATATTTGGAGGCCGATAACTCTTTTATATTTGGAGGCCGATAACCGATAACTCTTTTATATTTGGAGGCCGATAACTCTTTTATATTTGGATGCCGATAGCCGATAACTCTTTGATATTTGGAGGCCGATAACTATTTTTGTATTTGGAGGCCGATAGCCGATATATACATTTAAATTTACATTTAGTCATTTAGCAGACGCTTTTATCCAAAGCGACTTACAATAGTCGAGGAGACAATGAAGCGGTAAATAGCCGATACAACAATAGGTGAACAAGTGCTACAACAATGCTACCAAGTTACACAGAGAGAGAAGTTACAAAAGTTTTTTTTTTTTTTGTCGTTGATAGAGTGAGTAGTTAGAAAAGAAGTGAGTTAGGTGTAGCCGGAAAAGATGAGTTTTTAGGAGTTTTTTGATATGGGCAGATAAATTATATTTTCTAAGCATGAAGCAAAACAATGACATTCAATGAACAACTAAACTTATTTTAAAACTTGCGACTTTTTTAACTCATCTCTAAACTAAAGTTTCTAAATTTGCATAGAAACTATTGCTGGACAAAAATAAACATAATAAAGTAAGTGACGATCAAATCTCCAACATGAGAAGAGTTCAACCATCAGAAATAATCTCCAAACTATCGGCCTGAAGAGATCGATGTTATTGTATTAATAAACCGATAACTCGAACAGTAAAAACAGATTTTATCAGCCGATATCGATATATCGCACAATCCCAACAAATGTTGTTTTCTCACAAACATAAGAGTTTAATAATGTGTGTAAGAGTAGAAGAAGAGCATCAGTAAGGGGGAAGTTTCATCAGACACAAGGGTGAGGGTGGCGAGCAGGAGGTTGCAGGTTCGAATCCCGCTGCCCTCAACAGAATGAATGAATATAAATGTATATAAATATAAAGAGCTTAACCCAGTCGAGGCCCCTGCGCCGCCGAAACAAGTTGACCGAATTCCGCGGTGTCGTCTGCGGTCCCGGCCGGGCGGTCGGGCTCGAGTCCCCGCAGGAGTTTGAGCAGAGCCTCCTGCGGGACTTTACACCCTCAGCCCTTCAGATCCGAGAAGGCCGTCAACCGGAAGCCGCGGTCCAGGCCGAGCTCCTCCGGGTTCAGCGCTTGATACCCCGCCGGGTAGAAAGCTCCGTAGCCTCCCGGTGCCGCGGGGTCTGCTGGCGGTGTTTCAGACATGATGTTTATTGATCTCTCATTCAGATTAACGGACGGAGCGCGGAGGGAACTCTCGTCTGAGGAGCCGCAACTGCCGCACGCGCTCGAGCGCGGTGACACAGATGAATGTGAACGGCCGGACTGAACCATTTCACTCAGCAGGGGGGGGTCACTTTAGCACAGATGCTAAATAAAGTTATAACGCATGGATTTGGTATTTATATACTGATTGGATTAATATATTATTATTGTATAATATATTTTATTAGATAGATAGATAAATGGTTTGCGCTGAGTGATTATGTTAAGAGGACTCCCCTTGGATTTGAATATAGACTCGTCCGGTATAATGAGATGCAACCATTGGTCATTTGACAAAGACGCACAAATTTGCATAAAAACAAATAAACTGACAGACAATCTGAGTTTTATTATTTATATGTAAACATATATTAATATATATATATACCAAATTCAGATTATATCGTACAAAATTTCCTTATCGGGGATTAAAATAATTAAAATAGAAATATTTTAAAATACTTGGTAATTTTCCTTCATTATAAATATTTCCTCTGATATATGTAATTATGTATGTATGCCCCCCCCACGATTAAATGTTTATAAAATAATTTATAATTTGTTATATTGAATACATACACATGCATGCATTTATTTAATTGAATATGTGTAAATAAGAAAAATTACCAAGTATTTAAATATACATTTTTAAATATATTTTAATTAGGTATACAGCGATTAAGACATTTTGGCCGATAACTCTTTTATATTTGGAGGCCGATAACCGATGTACAATAAATATCTTTTCTACGCATGAAACCGAAGGCAAACACATACAGTGAACAACTTATTTTATTTTAAAACTTCAGAAAAGTTTGAACTGATCTCTAAACTAAAGTTTAAATACTTTATTGCATAAAATCTATTGCTTAATAAACAATAAATAAAGTAATTGTCAATTAAATCTCTGGTCGCCAACATGAGAAGTGTTTCCGCCAGCAGAAATAATATCCAAACTATCGGCGTACAGATATCGATGTAATTTTATTATTAGACCGACAACGATTATACTAAAAATTAACTTTTATTGCCGATTTATCTCCCATCTTTAATTCTAAAACATGCGTATGTATTTATGAATAAGAGGTTAATACGCACTGTAGCCAGACATACATTATTTAAACACAAACTTTTATTCTGGTCGTGAAAAATCATGATCAATTGGTTTGAAAGCCCCTTATATTTTAATTTTAGCAGCCATAACTGGCAAACAAATATAAAAACATAGAGTTCATAATTAAAAATGAAGTCAGGGACACGTTCAGAAAGTGTATTTATTCCCACATTCAATGAATTTCATTGATATTTGGGACATTCCAAAATACAGAACGGGACCATAATGATGTCACACATTGTTCATTATGCACGGACTAAAAAATTCAAGTTCTTGACACTTTGTTTGAAAGAAGAAAAGAAAAAACACCACCATTTTACTGTATGACCGTTCTGATTCTATCATTACCTGACCCTACACCGAAACAGTCCTGTGATTTAATAGCACATCACAACAGAATTGAGAAATTCCAGAATGTGAACATAAGAACTGCATGGTGGATTATGGACTTCTATCTTCACTGCTGTGGACTTCAAGCCTGGATGGCACTTTTGGTGCTGTAGGCCAGGTAGTACACAACAATCCCGATCAAGGCAGCCAAAACCTCTGTAGATACCCAGGGACCGCTCCAAGCACCCTGCCATACACAAATGCACAAATAAAGCGACACAGAGAAGACAAGCATAAAAACACACATGTTTTGCTTAAAGCCTGAAGAATTCAGGTTATTTCCTCTAAAACAGGGTATGACACATAGTGATCAACCCTAACTTAATTACTGACTTCAATCCAAGCATGTAAAGTGTTTGTTTGTATGGCAGATCAGTGTGTCTACTCACCCTGTGATCCACATTGACGGAGAACAATGGCTTGATGGCATCAACATCCTCATTGTTTCTTTGAGCCTGAAACCAGCATAGCTTCATCATTAACAACAAAGATCGAACGTGTGAAGAGAGTCGCAGCCGTGATCAAGAATCTCTGCCTACCTTTCGTAGAGAACTGTAAGACTCCTCATCGAAGAATTTCACCTGATATGTGCCCGAGCTGGCCTGCTTGTGGGGAACGCTCCACGAGACCTGGTATTTGCCAACATCTTGGCCTCTGGTTACGGGAAACTGTTTCCCGTTGACATCTGCGTACAAGGCAACGCTCTGAAAAAAAGAAGAGAGGTTTCAGTCGGCACTTTTGTACTGTGCATACGTGATTGGTGACCGGGTCGATAATCCCACCTGTGCTCCGTTTGCACACGCAAGACTCAGCTCCACTATGAAGACGGTGTCAGAGGAGATGAGCGCGTCTGTCGTCGTGTATGAAGATGGAGAGATGACGGGATCTGTGCACGTCTCCGCTGCAAGACAACAATAACGTTATGAAAGATATCACCCAAAATGAACCCTTGAGATGTTTCAAACCTTAAACACGGAGAAAGATATTTTGAAGAATGCTTGTAACCAAACACGTCTTGGACACCGATACTACTTTATTTGCAAGGAATGAGATATTTTGACAACGAAGGTCTACGGTTTTGCTGCCACTATTGTAGTCAGGCCCGTCAACTATTCGGTTGCAGGCATTCTTCTAAATATCTCTTTTTCATCACAAAATGAATTGTAAACATGTTTGAAAACCCGAGAGCGAGCTGTTCATGATAGAATGTTCATTTTTGGGGTGTACTATCCCTTTAAACACACATGCTGAGTGTCAATCATCTTCATTCTTGTAAAGAATCAATGAGATGTTAGTAAACAATTGGATTAATGAACTTAAATGAATAACAATGGAAGAATAAAGAAGAAGAAATGATTCACATGAATAAATGTGTGACACTGAAGCAGCTCAATGTAAGAGATCACAATAACCGGAAGTTGTAGTGTAAACCAACCAGTGTTGTGTCTCATATAAATAAAGAAGAAGATGTGATGTTACCTGCACAAAGACCCACACAGAGAGCCAAGATAGCTGGAATAAATCGCATCATGTTGATCTCCAGACACTGAAAGGCAGAACTCACAAACCTGAGAGGAAAAAGAGCACACACACACACAGACACGTCACCTCTAGTGAAGTGTGACGTGGATTATAGCGTGGCGCCCCCTGCAGACAGCCTCCGGTACTGCAGCTGCACTGAAACACTTGGTGCTTTATTTTTAAGTAAATGTACATTTATGTGTGATGTCACACTATTGACATATTCTGTTTGTGTTTAAAAAATAAAAGTAGTACAACTCTACAATATAGTAAGGTGTTGTTTGACATGGAGTGTGATCGACAATCTATAATTTGGCAGACATGCATGGTTTTATCATGATGACATGTTATTTAATTTTTTTTTTTTTTAATTGATAGATCCCAGGATCTACATCGCTTAGAATAACTCTTTGTGTTTGTGCGTATTTCCTTAAAATGATGAAATTCAGACTTGCATTTTATGCTGTGTTTTATTTCTTATTTTTATTATTCTCTTCTTTATTCTTTAGTGTTTTCATTTTGTTTTTAGTTTTAATCAGTAGTATATTTGCTTTTTGTGCTGTATCACCGTAATGCCTTAATGTAAATGTATTAGTTTTCATACTGCTTAGTTTTAAGTTTGCATTTGTATTGTCTTCACAAGTAGATAGAAGTGATGTCATTCTCAAAGTTCTTTATAACATCAAGAGACATTGCTGTGAGGCTATAGTTTTCCATTCTCTGTGCTGTTAACAAATGGTGAATGTATTTTTAGACAGATAAAGTTAGAATAAGCTGGAGGAAACAAAGTCTAGACAGAGTCTTGAGTTCCTAATGGATCTCTGGACGAGTTACAATTTACTAGAATCAGCATCCGCACAAAAGTTGTTCATATGTTGAATGTTATTATAACTTATTTCCATTGTTCACTTTGTTGTTTTTCATACCTTTGAGTTTATATATTATTCCAAAATGCAAAACAAATACGAATCGAGTGTACGTTTACTTTTTAATTATTCATTATTTTTGTTTAATGAATTAAAAACGTTACAATTCATTCGAAATGATATGCACTTTAAAAAGAAAACAAAATATGACCATCGTATTCACGCTTTTATTGTTTTAAATCTCTTCATAACACAAGTATGTACAAATTGTTTTTCTTAATCATTTTGGCTTATAATACACAATATTAACACATGACTCCTCAAGAGTGGATTTATCCAGAGAAACAAATACCACAGATATAAAGGAAACATAGTCACTGTCAGATGTGTGCAGACGTAAAGCAAACATTCACACGTGCATTACATTACACTACGCTGTCACGAAAGGCCGTACAGATGACATCTTTAAAGCACTGATGAGATTTCTTTAAAGAGATACATACACGAAGTGTACTGAAACGGTGGCAACTCTAGAACCACGAGATAAAAATATTTGTCTAAGTGAACAAGTTGATCTGCAACATGTGTTGCATGCACTCTGTCCAAAGTCATTGATGCTTGTCATGGTATAGTTACCATGTTTTAGAATTTTTTTATTAGATTGTTTAAAGTTCAGATGTAAAGAGAGCTCCTGAACACCTCACTGGATACAGTCCATGACGTGAATTTGCAGGGTGTCCATGTCCGGTGCCTTATACATACATTTGGGGCAGCGAAAATCAGGCAGCTCGTCTTGAGCATCTTCTCGTCTGCGTGCAGATGGAGGCTGGGCCGGATTGAAAGGTACTTTGGAGGAAAGAATAGAGATTTCTGAAACAAACATGGTTATGATAGAAATATTCTAATGTATTAATAAACAATTAAGTTTATGAAACACTAGATTGAGGTAACCAACACTGCTTTTGGATAGCGACTATTCTCCAACAGAGATATCTGGATCCCTGGACTGGGTAAGTTATAGCCTAACACCCTCTGGTTGTTTTAAATTATAGCCTTATTTTTACCAGCTGAAGGTGGTAGACGTGGTCGAGGCCTGTAGTCCTCCAAATGTCTCTGCTGCATTTCTTCTATACGTGCACTGCGAGAAAACCACAAGCAAGTGAAAACATTCCAACTCATTTGAATTCCTGATAGATCATCAGACAAAAATCGCTAAAAGATCCTCTAAATGAACAGAAGCAGTTCTAAAACAAGGACAATCTAAAACCATTTTGTGATCTGATTTTCCTCACATAGCAGAAACATCAGCAATATAAGAATGCGATAACTTTCTTCACTTTTTGTTTCACTCTATTCATACCGTGATGTTCCCTCTTGCTTAAGTCTATCTATTTCAGACAGGGCTTTATTCAGTTCCTCCTGCAGCTCCTCTTTCCTTTGGTTCAGTTTCTCTCGGGCTTCCCTCTCGGCCAGGAAGTCCATCTTATAGATCTCTGCCTGTATAAAGAACATCAGTGCGACAGTGTTTATGTTACATGTTGCATTCTTAATGAGGCAAATAATTGAAGTGATTGATAGTACAACATTTACATCTGACCATTACGCATTTTATTAAACATTGAGAACATATTTAAGATCTAAGAGTCAAAAATGAAAATGTCATTGACTCACTTGACAATTGAAAAATGTTTGACTTTCACAAGTAAAGGATATTCTAAGAAATGTTGGGACTTGGCACCCATTCACTCGCATTGGATTTGGGTCCATGCAATAGAAGTGAATGTGTGTCACTGCCATTGGTAACCAACTTTCTTCAAAATATCTTATATTCTGTTATGCGGAAGAAAGTTAAGGGTTTGAACCAAAGGATAATTAAATTAAGGAATTTTCATTTTTAGATGAATATTAACTTTAATAAGTCATGTTAAATGTATTAAGCGCTAAACCAACTTAAGAGCTAGTTTAGAAATTCTTTAAAAAACTATTTTCTGGGGATGACCAAGGCCTTCCACTCACCTTTAAAATGTATTTTTCCCAGTAATTAAACATTTGCCCTAATTGTAAACGTGCTGATTTATAAAATAAGCAGATTAAATGAAAAGCCATAACGGTACCTTAAAAAAAATTTAGTTTTGAGTGTTCACCTGAGCAGTCAGTACAGGTATGGTCTCTAATGTAGCTTTCAGGTGCTCCATGTCTTCTTTGAGTTTATCGATGAGATCCTGTTTCAAGGCCAGAGCTTTCTCAGCTTCTGCTAATCTGTTCGCAAGTGTATCCGCCTCTCCGCTCTTCAATGGAAACACCACATACACAAACTTTCCATTAACATCACTGTACTTACATATTTGTCGGCAGCTTCATCTATATTTTTTTCCTTATCTGTCCAATATTAAAATTAGGTTGATGTCTTTAGGCCAAAAAATTTTGTATTATTTCTGCGGGTTGAACCATTTCCTGCTTGCTACTGGCCACCAAGGGTTAATCGACACTTATTTTATATATATTTCATTTTTTGTAAAGCAATAGATTTTATGCAAAAGAAGTTGGCCGTAGACACATATAGTAACTATAGTTCAGAGATCAATTCAAACTTTTCTGAAGTTTTAAAATAAAATCAGTTGTTCACTGTATGCGTTTTGTCTTTTGTTTCATGATCAGAAAAAATATTTATCGGCCTGTATATCGGCCTCCGAAAATAAAGAGTTATCGGTTATCGTTATCAGTCAAAATTTCCATATCGGTGCATCCCTACATTAAGTATAGAAAAACATGCTTCCCAGAAACAAAAAAGCTGAATCTATCTTGAATCTTAGTATTTAATACATAGTAAGTACAGCTTCCTACCCGGTGATTTGCCTTTTCGCTTTTCAGTTTGTTGTCATAGTCTTGGAACAGACATGTGTATGCGTGCTGGAGCTGTGCCAACTTCCTCCTACATAAGGAAGATTACAGGAATTACAATTGTAACATTAAAAAAGAAAGTTGCTTTTAATACCGATATATTCACAAAGGGAATTACCTCTCCTCGACTATGACAAGTCTCTCATTCTTCAATGCAGCTTCAAGGTTTTGAGTCTTCAGTAAAAGATTGTCCACTGTCACACTGTGCTGCTTCTTCTGCTGTTCCATTTCTCTCTCCAGTATCTGCAAACGCTCAGTCTTCTTACTAAGCCTGGAAAAGCATGGCGAACAGCCTTTAAAAAAAGCTAAAAGCACACATACAAACACGTCCAGGGATGAACAAATTTACTTACTTATCCTCTAAAAGTCGTTTTTCTGTTTCGCTCTTCTCCAGCCAGTTTTGCCGTTCGTTCAGCTCCCCGAGTAGAGATGTGACTTGAGCTCTCAGAGCTTCACTGTCTTTTGTCAGCTTTAAATGACAAGTCAGTGGCCAGCCATTCACATGATAATAAGAAAAAGAATTAAGATAGTATCTCAAAACTGCACTTACAATCATGGGGAAAATACTATCTGTATGAACCTCTTTTTTTCGCAGAACACAAGAGAAGATATGTTTAAGAAAAACCACTGGTCCCAATTGACTTGCATTGGGTTTGTGTCCGTACATTATTTCAATGTGGACCAACTGTTTACCAACATTCTACTTAATATCTTGTTTTGTATTTTGAAGAAGAAAGTCATACATGTTTAAAATGTCAAGAGTGAGTAAATAATGTCAGAACTTTCACTATCAATGTTACATCCTTTAAAAATCTTACACAAGTATTACATCACTTTTAGGAAGCTGGTATGGAAGATATTTGCATG
Organism: Triplophysa yarkandensis; assembly: GCA_033220385.1. Taxonomy (NCBI): domain Eukaryota; kingdom Metazoa; phylum Chordata; class Actinopteri; order Cypriniformes; family Nemacheilidae; genus Triplophysa; species Triplophysa yarkandensis. The sequence continues at coordinate 13,189,646 of CM065671.1, read as the reverse complement.
TGAAGAGAATTGTCAGCTTGGACCTAAAATAACTATCTGTGCTTATTCACCTGAGCAAAATCCTTCTCCTTCTGTTTGAGAAGAGCCTCGGTTCTGTCTCTTTGCACGGAATTCTTCTGAAGACAATCCAGCTTCTCCTGAAGCTCCCTGTACCTACACCACCC
>CM065671.1:12871982-13184482 GCA_033220385.1 Triplophysa yarkandensis | reverse complement strand
CACAATGAAGGAAACATTACAAACAGTTCACAAGATTGGCATACAGTTAATGTAACAATAACAGTCGCTCTTTCCTCTGAGGGGCACAAAAGAAGATATTTCGAAAAATGTTGGATCCTATCACCCATTCACTTGCATTGCTCTTGTGTCCATACATAGAAGTGAACGGATGCCCCTGCTGTTTTGTTACCAACATTCTTTAAAATATCTTCTTTTGTAACATGACAAGATTTCTGGAGGAATTATCACTTCAATATCAGAGAAGTTGATCTATGTCTCAAGATGACATGTTCTTAAGGGGTTAGTAATGTTGTTTTATAGCATGCAGTAGTAACAAGATGTGAACTTTCTATTGAATGAAAGTGCACTCACCTTCAAATGTCTGTTGACACCACATGGGTCTCTAATGTCGATGTGAATAAGTGAGGGCTGGGGTGTGATGGAGGGTGTGGAACCAAATTCTGGAGGTGGAGAGGGCTGTATTTTCTTTACCTCGTAGTCATTGTCATAATCATCATCATCAATGTTACACTCCACCAAATATTCATCTGACATCATGGTGACTGCAAAGCAACACACCGAAATGAATCCGAGTGCCATTATGCCGCATACATATTTTATTAAGAATCATCAGTAGTGAGTCTGGAAAACATACCTTGAAGTTAATTGTTTAAATAGTAATAATAATTATTATTATTGTTATTATTATCATTGATACAGGCTTTGTGTCAGAGGCAGACAGTGACAACTGTATTTTTACTGCTATATTTACGATCGCCAGGAATACTGCATGCAGGCTAGACAAGATTTAAGGAATACTTAAAACATTAACCAGTGAATACAGTATGGATTTAAATGACACAAACAGAGTATGATTAAATAGAAAAAAATTTATTTTACAAACCAAATTAAGGACTTTAAAGTGATAGTTGGGCCAAAAATAAAATTTTGTCATCATTTACTCACCCTCCTGTCATTTAAAACCGGTATAACTTTCACTTTCCTGCAGAACACAAAAGAAGATATTTTAAAGATCATTTGAAAGTGGCAGCTGTTCACTTTGCATTGGTTTACTGTCAATACAATAGAAATGCATTGGTGCCACTGCCGCTCGGTTATCAACGTTCTTCAAAATATCTTCTATTGTGTTCTGCGGCAGAAAGTCAATCCCACAGCTTTGAAATGACAACAGGGTGGGTAAATGATGACACAAATTAAATTTGGGGTGAAGGCTTTTAGGACACACAGCAATTAGCAGCAACTATGAATATTCTCACTTACCCCCTCTTTAATAGTCCTGGTCCAAAAATAAACTTTGTGTGGATATGCCTGTGCCAATAAACAAGGTATACTGTAACATAAGACTCTTATGATCTGAGACTTAAATCTTTGTCCGTTGAATCAGCATGAATCGTGTCTCTCTCCACATTTAACTTATTGATGTGTGGCCTATACCGGACTAAAAGCATAATGGGGACGGTCTCAGCATGGAAGTGTGACCTCACTCTCTGGCCCATCTTCTGTCTGGCGTGTGGATGCGTCTGTAGTCGGTGAAGAATTAGTTGGCCGAGTGGAGAGTTATTTTGGGCAGAGGAATGGAGAGGGGCACCACTGATCATGTTACTGGACCGACTAACCCGCTCCACGCAAAGCCAGCTTCCTCACATATCATATATATTTGAGATGTTAAGGTTTTGAGGAAATGTTATCAATCCCCTAAAATCAAACACAATATTACATCACAAAAAACAAACAAACAGTATGTCCCAATCTATATATAATTTATTCTCATAATATTCACACATCAATGAAGACATCATCTAACAGAGAAACACACTGTTAAGAGGAATGCATCTGTGAGAGAGACAGTGATCCGGGGCAGTAATGTGCATTCGTGCAAACAGGAAGTGAGTGCCATTTAACTTCCTGTATGTCTACGCTTGCTCTTTCACAGTTTGATCATTTCAGAAGACTACTTTTCTGTCGTGTTTGATTTTTCCTGAGCTGCTCTGAGTGTTTGATGCCACTCGTCTTCACAGTTGTCTTTTAAGTGACAGAGAAAATGGAGTCAGGGGTAAAGGGTGGCTGCCCCGCTGTGCTTTTTTTGGCCGCTTCACCTGTTTCCACGCGATAACTTGTGTGTGCGTATGTGTGGGTTGGCTATTTTTATGTAATTTTTAAAATAATAATCATAATGCATTGTAAAAAGAAATGAATAAAATGAATAGCAATTATTTTTGAAAATTCAGCAAAAACTAAATCCAAACGCAAAAACATTTCATTGTTGTAGGTCTATAAAAGCAAAAACCACACACCTCAAAAATAAAAGCAAGGGATGTGTGTAACGCGAAGCAGCCAATAATCTCTTTTTTTTAACATTTGTGGCACGTCTTAATCTGTAACAAACAATGTAAACTGTCATTGACATCATTCCAACAACACAGTTTCTCGCATAGCAGTATCCATGTGGCTTTGGACTTTTAAACCCATTGGTTTGCTGTTCCTTCATGAAAACATCAGCAGCAGATATGAACATTTCTCCAAAACGACACTATAGCCTAACACTACAATAAAAAACTCCAGACACACGGTACAACACTGCGACAGATGATTATGATAAACTGCCCTCAAAGCTAAAACACAAACACAACCAATATCAGCATCAATGACTCACAAGAAGTAAATTCAGAATAAGTCACAGGTTGAGTAATTGCTTTTGCCTAATCATGAATTTTTCTGATACACTTGAGTTAATATGGCTGGCGACTACCGTACTGTACGTCTGGAAAAATAGATTCATATTAGTGATGAATTCACGATTGCCATAACACTCAGACTCTATCATTCTCTCTTTCTCTTGATCAGTCCTGTTGGTCTTGGGGCTTAAAGAGACCTCTGCTTTTGAAGAGACCTTTTTTCATTGAAGGCCGAGAAGCAATGGAAGATACTGCTGGAGTGGATGCGGCAGGAGAGGAGGGAGGAGCGCTCGAACCCCAGGCGTCCATAGGAGGCTGACGGGACAACAGCTCCTTGAAGACAGAGTTCATTTGGCGACTGACCTCCTAAGAAAAAGAGAAAGCATTTTAACATGATATTACATTCTGGTAAATAAAAAACATATTCTATATAAACTTGGCAGAATCACACCTTGTCTATATGTACTGTCTGTCTGTCTGTGGCTCCTCCTATTGGCCTCAGAGTGTCTAAAGTGTGTCTGCGCTCTTGATGACTAAAAGAGAAATATGTATTAGTAATATAAATAACAATGCAGTTATTTGTTCACATGATTTAAAATGAACAGGGTTAAACCTGGTTATGGTTAGACACATAGTACAGCCAGCAGGAAGTCGCTGAAAGTTTTTATTAGTCAGGGGTGGTTTCTTATACAAGGTTGAAGACTAGTTTTTGACCGGGGATTGGTAACTTTCATTATAGCAAGGGCCAGAATTTTTTTCTCCATACCAAAGGGACAGATTAGTGTATAAATTCACATGTTTTACAATTTACTTTAAACATAATGTGATGCAAGGAATGCAAAGAGTTTAGCTATAAATAGTTTAGCTGCAATAATGTTAATTTGAATAGCCAACCTTTAAATAAAAAAACGAATTTATGCAAGTACCCTGTTTTTGATAAGATGCCAAGAGAGTATTCATAACCCCCATAGAGCAGTTAACACTAATATAAAAATCAGTTATTAACTGGGGGAAATCCTCTAAAAAATCTATGAATATATTGGATGTAAAAACATCCATACAGTATTCCAAATTTAATGGAAAAATGCAATTGCCATCCACTTATTAAATTACATGGACAATGGATGCAAGGGCTTTGAGATACATCTCTGTCAGTGTGAAAAGACAGACGTGATGATTGACAGGTCAAAATGGAAGGCAGCTTTTGTAATAAAAAAGGTTTTTATATCTTTTTTTAATACAAGTATTGTTGTCCACAAACAGTTTTATAACAAATCAACAAATTTTCACAATCAGACATTTTATTCACTGATAACAATATATTAAATTTATTTTGTATCACTGATTCATTTCATCACTGCTACAAAGTTTAATTTCAACTTATATTTTTTTTTGAAAAATTAAATATCTTTAGTTATTGTACCGACATGCATTTAGTTAAAATGTTTTGCCATGTGACATTTTGCAATAAAATGTAGATGCCATGGAGGTGGTTATGAAATTCCATTTGGTCAATGACACGTTTCGGTTGCAACAAGATAATATCAGTTATCTTGCACGGCTTATGCTGCTGCATGCTACAGAGCTTCTCGAAGCAGTTTTGAAATGATTGCCATCTCTATTCTACATTTATCACCTTTTGTTAATGGCCCATGTGTTTAGTTTCAGTGTTCTCACCCTGAGATTTGACGTGCAGCTGCGGCTGACTGTGGAGGAAGAACAAGTCGTCCCTCGGGCACCTGCAGGGTGAGTTTTCGTATGGGGCTTCCACAGCCACTGCCGGTTACACTTACACTGTTGCCCCCACTGCCTGTCCTCTGCCGGCCGGGCAGAGATGCGCTGTCACTGTTCACCCTCATGCTGAAGGAGGACCGAAAAAAACACAGTACATAAGAAATCGATGTTGGAATGAGTATTTATTGTGTTTTTTTATCAGAGTAAATGACTGTACCGTGTGCTGTGTTCAGCCAGCTGTTGATCTTCTGTTAGATTTCCAGTGCTGCCCCCTCGGCCCTCATCTTTCTTTCCTCGTTCCTTACGTTCCGACCTCGTTTTATTAACATACATTAAAATAATTATAAATGTTTCCTAACTTGAATGCTATTAAATCATATAATAACTTATATTGAACATCAAATTGGTGATCTAAACATTTTACATACACAGAGCACAAACATATGGATTTTTATATCAGACTATCGGCCGATAGTAGAAAAAAGGCTTTTATCAGCCAGGACCAATTATGGGTCGATATATCCGTGCATCATAGTGAATATGGTCTCACCCTTCCATCATGCTGATGTACTTATGTGGAATCAGGCCTTTCACCCCTCCCATTTCCCCTCTCCACCAATCAGCAGAGGCTTTGCTGTGTAGTAGGAAGTGGTCACCCTGCTTGAATGACAGCTCGGCTGCAGAGCGTGCAACATAATCAAACATGGCAACTGCCTCTCTTTCTGAACATACAACATTTGCGACAGAAAGCACAAAAGCAGCATAGTGCGTGGCAACACACAAATAGCACGTATGGCAAAACGTGAAATGCCCATAATGCAACATGAGGAAACAAGAACCCAACACATAACACACATGCACACATTGACATAAAAAATTATTCAAAACGTTGAGAAAAGATCTAGAATAAATGTATATATGCGTTTTATTTTCTTACCATCTTCGCTGGGAAGATGTTCAGCATCTCCTTCCCCTTCCTCTGTGATGGGTTCACTGAGAACAAAACAACAAATTGTAGAAAAGGCAAAATAAAACCCTAACTTCTGCTAAGTGTCTAGTCTGAGACACACCAATATTCCTGCTCCAGAGTCATGCATTTCTCATAGACTGGTCCTGGTAGCTCGGATGGCCCGGGGAAGATGTTCTCACAATGGAGGATGATGGTCTTGACAAGTTCATTAATCTGAGGTGCCAGGGTCACTTCATCGCCCCCTCTAAGCAGACTGGGTCCAAAGCACACGGCCAGGTTATAGGGCTGCATCATGTTCTCATCGCTGTACTGTGTGACACTGAAGGCACAGAACAGACACAAGTTATCACCGTACATCATAATCAGGTTTGGAATGATCATGAGGGTCACGAAGTAAAGAGAACAGGACTTACTGATGAAGGAAGGCAAAGAGATAACGCATCACTATGACAACAGGTCTAGGGAAGGAAGAGACCACTGTCTTTATCTGAGCTACTCTCTCAGTTATATTCTCGATCTCTGTAACCAAACAACACCAATAATTTTATATAACAGAATCAAAAATAGAATTTCTTTCCTAGTGTTCAAGAATTATTTGCTATATGATTCAAGAACTTTATGGTTGCACGCATTCTTCCAAATATCTTTCCTGGTGTACATCAGAACAAGAAATGCAGAGAAATGCATACATGTTTGAAACAACTCCAAAGTAAGTAAATGATAACATAATTTTCAATTAAAATCAAATTTTGAGATCACAATCAAATTTTATGTAGAAAACCGTCAAATAAAAACATACTTTTGTTTGTTCTCAGAAAAAGGGTCACAAATTAATTTTACATAATGTAAATAACATTCTGTGACAGAATATTTTGATATATTAAATTCTGTGCCAATAAAGCATCCTCAGCATTCAACAATAACTAACTTATGATTTAGTACAAACATTTTTTTAACTTGAAGTGTGACTAATAATAAAAACCGAAATCACAAAATTTAGAGATAAGATTTGGCAGGACAGCAGGATTCATATCAGTAAACACACATTTCCCAATAACAATTTAATAACTATTTAATAATAGGTTTTGAGTCTTTAGTCTGTTTTTTTATTAGTTTCACATTTGGCAAGCATTCTGTAGAACACAAAGTAAGTTTTTGAATGTTAACACTGACCTATTAACTTCATACATTGAAAGTATATAAAGAGTGAAGTCAGTTACTGACAAACTGGTCACACAAAAACACTTACGGACACACTCCATGAGCTGACTAAAGCTCTCCTCGGGAAACAGAGGCTTCTCCAGACCTCTGAAATACAGTTTCAGAACTCCTGCCACTGAATCAATGTCACTTTCACTATCTGTGAGGGGATCTTCTCCTAAAAACAGCACAGAAGAAATACAGCAGTTACAACACATGTTGCATATATTTCTAAAATGTTTTTGAAACCATAAAGCAAAGCTTTTGAGAAAAAAATTTAAAAACATCTTACCTCTTTCAAAGGCATCTCTGATATTATTAACCTCAGTCTGTGATCCCGGCACTCTGAAAATGCCTTCATGATGCAGACCTGTACCAAACCCAACAGGTCAATATTAAGACACACTTACATCAGTATTGTCTATGGTACAAATAAGAGTTCTGGGATGGACATGTTTACCATGCAGGTTGATGAAGCGAATGCAGCTCTCCACCACCAGGGGTATCTGTTGCCCAGAGCTCTGACAGATAGAATGAATGAGGATTGAGAAAATGAATAATTTGCATTGAATACAGATGCAGGTGTACAATTCATTAGAGAAAACTGATTAAAAATATTTGGATATATTTGGACATTTAAGTCTGTTTTGCAAAATGATACTTCTTTAACAATGACTTTAAATAAGCTAGTACCAAGGTCAATTTAAGAAGATGTACGAAGTGCAATTTCACATAGGTTTCCAAAGAGAGTAACCACAGGTATAGATAATATTCAAGACTTTAAAGGGATAGATCACCCCCAAATGCAAATTCCCTAGAAAAAAACAAAAGAAGATATTTTGAAGAATGCAGAGGCACCCGTTGATTGTACGGGTTCCATCCATGTCCATACAGTAGAAGTGAATTGGTACCGCTGTTGTTCACCTACCAACTTTCTTCAAAATACCTATTTTTTGTTTTCTGCAGAAAAAGGTTGAATGGGATTGAGATGGCAAGAGGATGGGATTACAGTAAATTACAAATTACGGTAAATTTCATTTTGTGTGAACTGTCACTTCAATGACAAAAAAACATCTTAAAATGTTTACCTATTTAAAGCAATATTAATGTTGTATCACACTTTAAGGCCTTTTTTTAAGCAGTACTTTTTTATGAAAAGTGTCACAAGAAGCTGAAAGAAATGTGTGACACTTTCTTTCTACAAAATTTTACAATGTATTTATCCAGACATGTACATGTTTCGAATGTTGGCTTAAGTGTCCAAGCATGTTTATGATAGCTGTTGTACATATAAAGTAACATTAATGAATAGAAAGCAACCACAGAGAACCAACAGACGCACACAGATGCATGACAGCTGTACCTGAGTCCTCGACATCCGTCTCCTTCTTCTACAATCACAGGCGGCCAAGCAGACACAGAGAAGAACAGGAGGAAAAGTAAAGAGATTGTGTAGATTGTGTGGCATGACCAGAAGGAATATAACAAATAAGAAATGCAAATATAAAACCAGGAGAAAGGTTAAAAAGATTGGGGGCCAAAGAGGGAGACAAAAGCAGAGAACATGGAGTTTAGATGACGAACATCCCTGTTTTTATAGATTTCTATAGACAGGGATAATGCGCTTAAGTGTCAGAAACTGCATGTTTGCAAAGCCGGAATGCAGGCTTAGGTCCTTTTTCTAAGTCTGATTTGCCTTTGCCTCGTCAGAAAAATGTCACAGCGCTGTGCCCATACATCAAACATTTAAGTCAGATAACTGTTGTTGGCAAAGCAGTTCTGTGGCCCTGGCTGCATTATCCAATTATTAGTGGCGTAGCGAGAGTACATTTCTCATAGATTTGCTGTCCACTTTAGATGAAGTGATACACCAGCCATTACTAATGCAGGGCGTAGCAGACTGTTAAGACACTATACAATCCACAACAAAAGGGTGAGAGGAGGGAGCCAGATGGTGGAGCAGTGCTTTGCAGGCCTGAGCTCCCAGAAATAGAGAACACAGAGGTAATCTCCGAGAAAATATCGTGCACCCTGCTGAAACAACCTGCATAGACCTCCAGCATATGTTGGGTGTTGGATGCTTGTGCCCAGTGAGGATTTTAAAACACTGATGATGAAGATCTAACCAGCATGTACCAAACTGTACTAAATGCATCTGTCATGGAGCAAATCCATGAAAATGTCAAATCTAAGATTAAATATTGTCGTTGTTACTCAAGGTTTTCATTACTGATGTCATGGTTGGATGTTAATATGTGTTTATTTAAATATCTATGTGAATTCTCTCGGAGTTGTTTTGATTTTCCAAGTATAGTTTTTTTCCCTGCAGAACACAAAAGAAGATATTTTGAAGAATGTTGGCGACCAAATAACATTGGCCCGCATTCACTTTCAAAACCACTTAAAACATTCTTCTAAAATCTTCTTTTGTGTTACACAGAGGTTTAAAATGACATGAACGTTGTATGGATAACAGAATTTTTATTTATGGATGAAACATTAACATTTATGTTACACCATTATTAATGGATGTTTATTCAAATTATAGCTCACATTTCTTTTTATACTGCTTTTTTTATTATCCGGGTAGGTTGGATGTCTATATTTGGTATATTCTGTGTTTTTAAATCATAGTTTTCACATCAATTAAATGAGGTGTCAAAACAATTATATATCTACTCTTTTATCTCCTTTAAATCTGTTGAGTGTGGTTTGCACATCGTACTGGATGCTATCATAAAGTTTTATTAACTAACTTCTCGACCAGTATTACCAGAACAACTGCGCTGGTAAACCAGCCTCCCCAGTAAAGGGTAACTGGTTACCATATCGGCTATGCTGGCCAACTATTATACTCACCATTATATCTGAATAAACATTAAAATTCAAGCTGGTCTTAGCCTGTCTTTTCAACAGGCCGTGCACATACAGAGAGAAAGTGACAGTTTGCATTTAAAGCAAGAGTTTGTGGTAAATAAACAGTAGATGTGCATTATGCAAAAACTGAAATCGTGAACCCAGGAGTTCCCCAATGCTATCCGAGGGCCACATCCTGCAAGCACTTTTGATTTGTTCTTGATCCGCAAAATTAAGCAAAGATGATAAAGCAGCGTGTGATGCATGTTAACGCAGGATGCAGTTTTTCTAATAGAAGGTCTTGGAAGAGACGTTGAGCATGAGTGTCGCAAAGCAATTGCACAACATTTGACTGCTATTTTTACTATATTTGAAAAACCACATAGACAGGGCTGGTAAGTTAGGAAACATGTGAAGTTTACATAAATAGATATACGCACACGTGCATGCATGCACACTGACACGTTTACTTTGCCCTTAATGAGGTATAAAGGTTCAGCTGTCATATTTCCATATGCGAACATCCTCACAATAAATCATCTTAATATACAGCTAAGTAAACCCACAGGTGAGCACATTTTCATTGACCAGAAAGGAAGCCTGTAGAGAGTGTCAACCAATTTAATAAGCAGCCGTGTCATTTATGCAAATAAAGTCTAATGAAATTTGAATCAGTATACGATTATGCAAATCTTACTTAATAAACAGGCAGGGAAAATGATTTTCATATACGTTTGACGTCGCTTTAAATAGACCAAAATGTTCACAAGTACTTGCTGTTTATCGCATTAAATGTTCTCATGCTCAAAGCCACAGCAGAACCATACAAATGCACACCAAACGCAACACGTACGGGTGGTAACAGACATATAATGAGAATGTAGCAGCAGTGTTATTAAAGCCACGGAAAGATGTAAGAGGAACACAGCGGGAACATAACGGAAATCTGCCTTTAACAGAGCAGAGGGCTGTCAGGGCTATACCTGGATAAAGGAGAGCATGTCTCCAGAGAAGAGTTTGTGGTTGTACTGGGAGCAGGGCCTGGCTTTCCGCACACGCACTGCCCTACCAAGCTGCATTCTGGGAAATATATACAGCAGCACTCCACTGTGACACTATGGCATCAGTGTACTCATGCAAACATGCTAACGCATCAGTACTCACACAAAAAATAACAACAACATACTTTTTGGCATGCACACATTTTGGGTCAACACAATGGAAATCGGCACATATTTAAGCCATTGAATTTTAGTTTTGTCATATTATCTGTCATCATTTTTGCTGTAGACGAAAAGACCGTCTGCCAGGAAACAACCTGGCATTGTCAGCACATAAAAGTTTGAACAGAACATAGAGACACAGATGAGGTTCAAGACGCACCTGGAGGAGTCGCTGTCAAAGGCTTCGGCTGCAGAGAGACATGCAAAGAAATTAAGGACAGACTAATCAGAGATACACAGTTATATAGAAAGAATAAATACTGACCAAGTGAGCATATCATTCCAAACCCTTTTTCCCCGCAAAACAGAAAAGAAGATTCTTTTAAGAATGTGGGAGACCAAATAACAATGGTCCCCATTGACTTTCATTGTATGGTACAAAACCACTGACACATTTATCAAAATTTCTTCTTTGTATTGCTCAGAGGTTTTAAAAGAAATAAGGGTGAATAAATAATGACAGTAGTCATTTAAAAAGTTGAGCAATTGTCCATCCATTTTTATCAATAAACATTTTTGATTTGCTTGCTCCAATAAACTTCAAAACCTTTTTCCTCGCTTTAGTTTAAGAGGTTGTGGTTTTGTTACCTTTCTGTATGGCTTCCTTAAGTAGGTCATGCTTGGCCTGGAGTTTCGAGATCAGAGAACAGCCGCTTGTATGCTCCTTTACTTTCTACAAAAAAAAACGACGTCACATTAACCTTCTGTCATCGCAGAAAATCATGTGTGTAGGCACGGATCTTACTGTAAAGTAGAACGTCTCTGTGTCCTGTAGATTTGCTCTGCGTTTTGCCAGGCTGGGTTTAACGCCTGTGGTGTCACTTGTGATCTCTGCTGATTGGGTGACGGAGGTGTCAGGGGAAGGGTTGCAGTCATCATCGCAGATGTTTTCCAGTAGGTTTGAGTACGTTGCCTTAAGTGTCTTACTGATCTGAAGGAAGTTCACAAGTGAGATATAGCACAAAGGGTCGTTCACAGATCTGACAGTGATATCTATATAACTGTATCACGGAGAAGCTCAGAGCAGTTTGACTGCACTGACAGTCTTGGTCAAAAAAAAAGGTAACGGAATACGATTTTACCTCATCTGTTTCCAGGGTAACAGAGGACAGTCTTGACTGAAGCTGCTGGAATCTGGTCTCAAGCTCATACCTCACCTGTCCATCTGCACTCACTTCACAAACCTGTAGTACATGAATATGCAAGTTGTATATTTTCTTACCAAAATAGTTGTAACCAAACAGTTCTCGGATCCCATAAACTCCCAAGGTAGGAAAAAAATTTTCCCCAGCGTCCCTGAACATTTTGCAGTTTCTTATTCAACAAAATATCTTATTTTGTGTTTTGGGGGGAAAAAAACATTTAAAGCACTGTTTCCCTACAATGGTAGTCAATGGGGTCTAATTACTGTTATACACATTTTCCCAAACATCTTTCTCTGTTTCATAAGAACAAAGAAATGTTTACAGATTTCAAACACAAAGGTGAGTAAACAAACTGTTATGTTTGGGTGAAGTGTCCCTTTACATCATGCTGAGAAAAATTGCAATATTGCAACCACGCATTATAATTCAAATGCTCTGTCTTAACTTTTTAAAATTTTACAGAAATCTTTGTTTTACAGAAACTGTCAAAATGTATGTAAAGTAGGACTGGTAAGGTTTGACAATAATTATAATCATGATTCGTTTGCTGAACAAATATTTAACATGACTATACATTGACTTTGTAAGTAATGAGTAAACAAAAAGATAAATTATTAGATAAAAAAATAACAAATCAATGAATCAACAAATATAAAAATAGATATGAAAAAGCTAAAAAACATAATTTTGAAACGATAAAAAGAAATGCAAAATTTAATGTGATACACTAATTGTTTAAACTAGATTATTTTGTTTTCATAATTTACAGAAAAAAATGTAAATTAAAAATGGATTATGATAATGATAAATTGCTTATTAAATAACTACTTATTAATAATTAGGCTGCTTTGCAAAAAGGCCAAATGTAAAAAAACAATATTTAAATATAAATCAATTTAACAGAATTATTCAACAGCTATATTGTCAGTCTGCTGTGTTACCTGGTCTCCTTCATGTGGCTGATACTGAAAGCGGAAGGGCAGGCAGAACGCGGTGTTGTGTGCTTGCAGAAGAGCATCTCGATCCTGACCCTGGTTCAGTGCGGTCACTGCAGCGTCCAGCTGCTGAAGGCCATTCTTCATGTTCTGGACCAGTCGGTTTTTATTGGAGAGATATCCACGTATTACCCTTGACACAGACAGGTGGTACCCCAGATCTGTGCACTGCGTTTAAAATCAACCAGATGACACACAAACACCGGTATAAAAGTCTTCGCCGGAGCTGATATGTTCTGCTGGAACATTCCTGACATGACATGTTTTACAATATGCCCATTGGCATTATGAATTACAAACAGTCTCACACTCGGGAGCTCAGATCAAGGACTGAGACCAGGGGGCTCTGTAAAACATTTACTGTAGTTCAAAGTCTTTTTTATAAAGGCTAGTTTTATATTTTAATAGTTTAATATTAAAACATGTATTCTACAGTTCATAGCTCAAAGGTCAGAGCTATTTTATTAAAAACAAAGCCTATAAAAAACTGAATGCAATCATATGCTGGTGAGTGTTTAGAAATAATGGTACTGGGACAGAAGTGAATTAGACTCACATCAATCAGAGTGCAAATATCCTCCAGATAGTATTTATTCATTGTGACATTAGCTGCTGCCAAGTTGAGCAAGTAGTCATTACGAGCTTTTGTGCACTTCATCTGCGTTTCCTGTACTTTCCCTTGTCTCTGTGAAACACACACACAAACACACACGCACACCCACACAAATCATGGGTTAAGAGATAAAGTGAGATCTTGCTCTTCCTGTGGCATCTTCACACAGCAAAGCACCGGATGTAACCATGTTCCATTCTAGTAAATGGAGAGGTTTAAGCATCTCTACCTTCTCCATCAGTCGCTCCATTTTTTTCACTGAACTGCGCCTCTGACCTCCTGATTGAATAAGCCCGAGATCAGCTGACTTGCCCGTTTGTTTCTCCTCTAAACGCGTAGCCTCTTTGAGCTTTCCTTCAGCAGCCAGACAGTCGATGTGGTACTGATGATAAGTTTTTAACGCCTGTAAAGGATCAGACAACAGTCAAATTAGCTGATGAAGTTAGGGCTGATCAGAATATCAAATTCTGAGAAAACAAACATTACAGTTTGATAATACCTATTACTTTCAATTGTGAATTCAATTGTACTGTCAATTAAAAATTTTTAATGCACATCATTTTTATTAAAAAAAGTGTCTGAATAGATGTCACATTACTATATTTCAGAAAATTTTATTAATTTGAATTTTATAGTTTATCAAATTCTACAAAACAATTCTTGTTTCACAATATAAATTCGTAATAATTCTCACGGTGGACCTTTATTTAAACCTTTTTTTTTTAGAAAACCCTGTTCCAATTTATTTTTTTTAATATTTTTTTATACCCCATGTGAAATTCATGCCTTTTTGTTTTAGGCAAAAAAGATTTAAGAAAATGCCAATAAATGGGGTACAAAAGTAATGTGTGAAAAACATTTATTAAGAATTCCCCTCGCTGTAATTTATGCTCTGGTTAACTGTATCTCATACCAAAGACTTTCAAAAATGTACAGACTCACACAAAAGCGAGTGTGGAAACTTGTGTTATGTAGGCTATTTTGTTCTCACAAAAGAGAAAACACACAGCTGCTGCCAGCTGGGGTCACTGAGCCTGATTGTGGACAGGGCACAGCAAGAAACTGAAAAACGGTTTGACTGTACAGAACTCCAGAGGGCACGGGAGCTTCAAATGGTGGAGAATGTGATCAACTATTCCTCAATTTAGCTTATTTGCAATGAAAGAAGTCTCAAACCCACCGTTTGCAGCTCTGTGGTGACTTTCAAGAGCTCATCCTGCATTTGCAATCCCACCTCCTTGCTCTGAAACCCAGAGAGTAGAGACTCATTGTGAAATAGGGAAGATGGCTGTTTTGTGTGGGAGTATGTTATGTCAGTAAATAAGAGAGGAAGAGAAAAGGGGGTGGAAGTCAGAGCTCATAACAAAGAGAGATATCTTTACCCGCTTTGCCAGGCGGTGTGTGTCCTCGATGCAGTGTGAGAGTCTCTGTGTGAGGGTGTTGCTACAGAGTTCACTCAATGAGCTGTGATCTCGGCTCTCTTGCCTGGTCTGGGTAAGAACAACCGACCAGCACTGAGCCACCGACAGATCCAATTGCTCCTTCCTACATAAAGACAAAGACAGAGATAATAATACAAAGGCTTGATGCCAAAATCTATGCAAAAGTTGCCATGGTTATGGTTACCTCTTGGTCTTGACGGTGAACCTCTCGCTGAGCTTTTCCAAAGAGCGAGCATACTCTGCCTCAATCTCACCCCGTCTGCGCAGGTACTCGCTGAGGTCCTGTAGCTGCTGCGTCTTTACCTCCACCTGCGCATCCAGGATTTTGAGCTGCTCTGACAGCTGACCACGAACTTCTGAGCAAAGAGGGAAAGAGATCATGTTCGGATGGATGGATTTCAGCACAGGAGCAGTGTGAACTGGGTTCTCCCGCACCAGTGTCCCGGGCTTGATCGGTTGCGACAGCATCCCTAATTCTGACTATAAATATATCCTCACATTGGAGATTACAGAACAAAACTACATGCTTCAACAGAATAAACACAATGTGAATTAATGCAATAGAACAGACAACAGAACATCACAGATTACAGCTGTGCACTCTATTGACTTTCATTGTTGAAACATTGCTTTTGTATCCGCCCCAGCTTTCGTAAAATGTTATTGCAAAAGATATCTAAGTAACCTGAAAGTCACATTTGTTTCGAACAATACCAGTGTGTATTAGGCTATGTCCATATTCAGTGTCTTATTTGAAGCTTTAAGAATCTATTTCATGTTATAATCCTCGCCACCAGCACCTGCGCCACTTTTATTTGACTAAAAACCCTACATCAAGCATCTTTTTGATGGCGACCCATGACGATTGAGTGGTAAGGCCTGTCCATTCCATAACAACAAGAACAACATGGAAGGTGACTGGTCCGAATTGAGTTTGGGAAAAAAATGGCATCCGAAATGACAGCTGGACGGTGTTTTGTATTAAATAAAGTTTGATTTTTAACCTTTCATAACTTTAGCCATAATTAACTTTACAGAAATTAATATTGCAGTTTTAAAATATGATTCAAAGACTTTCTCTGTTTATAACTCAAACATAATTAGGTTACACTGCCTATTTTAGTTTGTTTTAACTAAAAAAAGAGCATTCCTAAACATCTAGTCTAAAATAATGCCAAATGTGAACGAGGCGGGAAGGAAAACAGTCATGTAGAGAAGTACAACCATAAAGAGAGAGAGTGAGTTATATATCATAGTCTCTACCTTTGATTTGTGTCTCATACTCCGCCAGACTCCCTTTCTCCTTCCTTAGTTTTCCATGTGATGTCATGATGTCTTTTACCGGAGTATTGCTTCTCCTGTGTGTTCGGGCCCAAAATGTCTATACTGTGGCAATGTGGAGGTTTTTCCTCTTTTCCAAGGAACTTTTCTAATTCCTGTTTCAGTTGTGTGTGTGTCGCTAAATAAATTATATTTCCATTTTATTGCAGAAAGGATGTGACACATTCAGTCAGGATTTCATACTGGGCACTTAGA
The DNA here is from genome assembly GCA_033220385.1 of Triplophysa yarkandensis. NCBI lineage: Eukaryota > Metazoa > Chordata > Actinopteri > Cypriniformes > Nemacheilidae > Triplophysa > Triplophysa yarkandensis. The sequence goes on along the minus strand of CM065671.1, from coordinate 13,168,072 downwards.
GAAAAACGCCTTTCAATCTGAGCTCTTAGCAAAACAGGGAACTCTCTGTGCGCATTTGTGTGTGTGTGTTTGTGTGGACACAGAATGACTTCCAATCTAAACACCTCTTATAGTCCTGTGTGTGTTTCTATTAAAGTGTATGTTCACAGCAGAGTATCTAAGAATTGTCTTCTGACGTTTCTCGAGACCGTGATTGTTGTTGCCTGAAGAAGAAACACAAGAGGAACAATACAGTTATAGAAGTGTAAAAAAAATTAATGTGCACATTTAAATGAAACAAAAAGGTGAATTGAAGTGTAACTTCAATTATGCATCTAGCTCTTCCAGACGGAAAAAAAAACGTTTAACTGAACAGAGCACACCTGCCCACATCCTGTTTGTCTTCTGTTGTGAGTAATTCAGAAAGATTTTCACATGAAGACATCCATGCTCAGCCCATTAGAAATCTATGCAGCTTATAAGAATAGTTCTTGCCTTAAAGTGAGAGCTTAATTAGAAAATTCTGTCATTATTTACTCGCCCTCTTTTCATTTAAAACCTAAAGACATTCTTTCTTTAGCAGGACACAAAAGACAATATTTTGAAGAATGTTGACAACCAAAACGCAATGGCATCCTTTCCTTCTATTGTGTGGACACAAAACCAATGCAAGTGAACAGGTGCCAGTTACCAACATTCTTCAAAATATCTTATTTTGTGTTCTGCAGAGAAAGGGAAGTCAAACAGGTTTGAAATGACAAGAGGGAGAAGTCATGGGCTAACCTACCATTTCTTTTTAAGTAACAAGCTTTAGCAATATAAAAGACTGAAAAATAATGACACAAGTATGTGCGTGTTGTGGGATGGCCATCTGAAGTGTCCTATAGTGGATGTGAGTTGCGTCAGTAATGGCCGTTGGTCTTATGAGAGGATGAAGGGACCTGAGTCATCATGACTCTCAGTAGTCAAGAGTGCTGCTTTAGCACATTGCAGGAATCTAAGGCAGTAACACAATTATATAGACAACCATAAAAGGACAATTCATCCGAAAATGAAAATTCCTTTAACATCCTCATGTTATTCCAAACCTGTAAGACTTTCTTTCATCTAAACAATATTTAAAAGAAAAAAGAACAAACAACGATAGCCATCATTGAATTACGTTATACAGTACAAAACAAAAGGATACATGAATGATGACAGAATTGCGTGTGTTGGAGTGAACTATTTTAAGTGTTAAGTAAATGTGCACATGTTGCACGTTACATTTAGACAACTATTTTTATTACTCTACTTGTAACAAAAGCACATCATGAAATGTATAGCATTGATTGGTCACTGCCGAATGCTGCTCTCTTTTTCCATCTGAGTGTTCAGAGGTCAGAAGCCTTGGTCGGCCAATCAGATCCCAGCTGAGACTTCATTATGATAATGCTATTATTGATTCACAAGCGTGAATTGGATTTGGGTACAGTGAGGTTGAATGATACCACATTAGTGTTGGAAGTTAATGTTTTTTACACTTTCAGCAGTAGTATCTCTATATCAGTGGTGTATTTTGTAAAACAGCCTTTTACATAATAAATCCTAAGTTGATTTCAGTGAAAAAATTAATGCTTGCATTTTGATTTATATCGATGGTGTCTATCCTTTAAACTGCATCATGGCCAGTAAACAGAATTCATAAATAAGAATATTATAGAACGTAGAATTTTTACATAAAGTACAAGTTAGCCATACATATAAGCAGGAATATATTGATCCAGCAATGGAATGCCTGCGTGAGGGCCAGTCGGGTGTCCTCAGCAAATGAATGTGCTTGTTTAAACTTGATCTGGCTGCTGTATTGAGTTAAAGAAACCGAGGGGAATTGAAGATCCATGAGATCAATCCTGTTTTACGCTCCCAGTGGAAGCGGGGAAGTGGCTGAGCTCTGTGCTTATCTCTCTCAAAGCAGAAGACCACAGGACCTCATCACACATATTTAAAGCCTCCGCTGCGGAGTTCTGTGCTGTTCAATCTCAGTGACATTCAGTGATTCGACCACACCACACATAGAACCACATGTATGATAAAGGTAAAAAACATTCACTAACTTTTTCCTGCAAGAGTGCAAATACTGAAGTCACGATTGTTACCATAAAATGAAAATTAACCCTGTTCATTTTTTAATGTATGCGTCTGCAATTGATTTCTGATACACTCAAAAAGTGAAATTGATTTGTGAAACAATTTACACTAAAAAAGAGCTTTAAAAGTAAGTAAATACACAGTTAGAAGTCAAGTAAATCATAAATACAAATCTTTCTAGTAGAATACATAAAAATATATATGTACATTTTGAGAATTTTGTCTGATTTGATCCATTTTTTTTTTAAAATGAAATAAAATCTATTTAATGTTTTTAAAATATTTTTTTTAGTTAATATAGCTGTTTTTTATATAGCTGTGTGTGATATTTTCTAAGCCACACGAAAAATTCTTGACAGTGTATATGCATTTCCATAGCAAAGTAATGCATTAATTCCATTTATTTTTCGCCACAGACTTTTTTCCGATTCAATTCACAATAAAAACAATTATGCCCGCCTTTCATTCTGCCACCTAATATGCATCTTCATACAAAGATACATACATAGAATAAAGATATCTAAACATCTTTAATATAAACTTTTTATACTCTTTAGAAAATGGATCACCTAATAGCACTACAGTTCTCCTCCCACTACACAATCGTGTAACATGATAATGCATTACTACTCTCACACCACATCTGTGACGTAAATATGCCCCTGCCTGACCTGACACTTTCCCATTGCAATGAGGTTTACTTTACAGACGTTTTGTCTGCTGACAGACAATATTGCAGTTCAGATAAACAATGTTACTGTTAATAAATCAGTCTACTACACAAAAAAAGGCAACTTCCTAAATAAATAAGACAGATACTGTGTGGCCGTGTGTAAGTTGAAACTTTGTCCAAAACGAAATTTGCGTCACCATTTACTCTTCCTCTTGCCATTTCATGTTTGACATTCTTACTTCCACAAATCACAAGAGATATTTCGAAAAATAACTGGCACATAAAATAGAAGTGGTATCACTGCTTTTCTGTGGAAGAAAGAAAGTCATACAGGTTTCAAATGACAAGAGGATGAGTTAATCATGACAAAATGTTTAGTTTGGATGATCTATCCCGTTAACTCACACAGGTTCAGTATGGTCACCTATAGGGTTGCTCAGGAATGCCTGACTGTGACTTATTCAAAACTTGATGGAGCGACTAAAAAGAGTGGCAGCTCAAAGAGGTTCATGTGGGAACATTCTGAAACGAGGCTGACAATCTGACTATCACTTTTCTGCACTGTCTCTCCTTTTCATAGCATGTAAATGAGATCACACACATAGAGACACACTTATCCCATATTGAGCAGCTTGAGTCCCCAAATGTTTCCTGCACTTCCCCTGAAGTCTGACATTGTGATGTTCTCTGTGGGTACAGGGAACAGATCTCTTCTCTGTTTGCCTTGAGCCTTGAGTTGTTCCACCACCACTGCATTTCGTCTCGCCTTATCTGTCCAGTTTTGCCTCGTTCTTTCGATTCCTCATGCCAATGCCATTTAGGGCGATTTGTCACAAGTATGCCCGTCTCCATTACACATTTTTTGACTGTAAATTGTGTATACACAGACACGTATGTCCTTTGGACGGGTTTTCATGTTCCCATTTCTGTTATGTCCCCAAATGCTTACCAAAATTGGGTTCACAATTTCACATCCTGTTAGTTAACAAAAGCCAATGCCTTGCCACGTATACTTGCTACGAAACCGAACATCAAGATGATACAAAGCAAGAGATGGTGCTAAAAAACCCACTCAAGGAAGCCCACGGTGATATGACAGCGCCACAGACGTCCAGGAGGTGATGAGGTGGGAGATGGACCACAGACGTGGGCCGGACTGAGTGATAAGGATGAACGCTGAGACAGTGAAAGAGGAAGAAGCCAGTGTGCAGTTGCGAGTGGCACGCGTGTGCCACTCACACGTACACGACAAATCAGTCACGGATGCAAGAGCATGTCGCCTTTGCACGGATGCAGACACACACAAACATGCAGTCGTTGACATGAACGCAGACATGATGACGGCTGTCAGACACACACAACCGTGGCAGTGAGCGTCCGATGCATGTTTGGAGAGGCTGGGGAGGCAGTGATGCTGTAAACAAAATGATTCAAGCAGTGAAAGGAAAATAGTGAAGCTTGACCTTACCCCAAGATCTTTCTCTCGCTTTCTTCTCCTCTCACCCTCAGACACAGAGGAGACTGTGTTTGAGACACATAGATTTCAAGCAGCCAGTTTGATTTCCCTTCCTCTGACACATTCTTCTCTCTCTCTCTCTCTCTCTCTCTCTCTCTCTCTCTCTCTCTCTCTCTCTCTCTCTCTCTCTCTCTCTCTCTCTCTCTCTCTCTCTCTCTGGCATGTATTGAAAATAAACCAGTGTGCTTCTTCCTTACGCGCACACACACTCAAGCTTACACATGCATGCTCAAAAACAGCTCTTCCTCTCTCTACACACATGCATACTACCCCTCTCTCTCTCTCTCTCTCTCTCTCTCTCTCTCATAACCCAAGCCACGCCCCTCACCCCTCTCCCCTCAGGCTTACTATAAATACAGGGATGGATATGAATATGCTGTCTTGTTCCTCCCTTACTCTCTCTCTCTCATGACCTTGCTTTGTTTGCCCCCCCCCTCTATCCACAGGCTTATATAGAGTCACTGGTGTATTAAATGCATTTGATAGGCTGTTAAACTGATACTGACCATTCAGGCAATAACGACCACAATGGCAGCTCGTGCACCTGCTGACGCTCGAAGTGCGCACTAAATGAAGAACATTAGATGCATTGTTTCAGGCGTGACGTCGTTCTTTTATTGCGATATGAACGGATGAACTCTCACCTCAGAGGAAGCGAGGCTCGAGGTGCCCGCGCAACCGCCAAAGTGATGACGTAACACTGCGCGTGTGGTTAAAGCGTCTGAGGTGAGGGGGCGTGTCTTGTTTAGCGCGTCATCATTCAAATTGTCTAATTAATTCTGGAGCATTTCTTGGTGTCACTAAAGGCAGATTAATTTGCATATTTATCAAGTAGGATAAATTTAGTTTACATTTATTCGTTTATTATGCATTAGTCAATTAAGACTGCAGACCAATCAGGGGTGAGGTGACTTACTCAAGGACACTTCAGCTATTGTCTGCTGGGATTCGAACCTGCAACCTTCTGTCCAACTCTCAGACCCACACTAATGAACATTAACGACATTAGAGAAGCGTGGTGGGGTGTGCAGGTATTCATTTTTTGGATGGAGTGCATGGGTTGCATCTGATGTCTGAATCTGCGCCATCTCTGAGACGTCTTCCGCAAGTCGGGCCTAGTGGTTAGGGTTTGACTCCTGGGTCGTGGGTTCAAGTCTCGGCTCGGCAATACCAAGACTTAGGTGATCTTAAGCAAGGCACCGAACCCCGAACTGCTCCCCGAGCCCCCCTGCATAAACGGCCGCCCACTGCTACGGGCTTGTGTTCATGGGTGGTGTTCGTGTTCACTTTGTACGAATTCTGAGTAAGGGTCACGATACTAGGCTGTACGTCACTTCACTTCGGTATAGACCTCTTAAAGATGCTTATGGATGCATGTGCGGCCTGCTAAGATGTCTGGGGGGTTGTTTTATACACATCTTTTGAAGACATCTTACATCTGCCCTCTTTTGAGTTTAAGGTGCCAAAGAAGTTCAAGCTCTTCACCTCCCCCAACGTTTCCTTCCTCTATTGGGCTCATATGTGTGTTCTCTCTTCCTCATGGTACAAATATGCAGGATGTGATGACAAATTAAAGGAAATTAAATCAATGGCTTTCAAAAATCCTATAATGTGGGGTTCACAGCCATGCCATTTATTCACACACAAACCAGAGAAGTGCATACGCAATGTAGGCCGATGTTCACGGATGTGACACGGTTTATTAATATTGATCCCCAAAGAGCATCGCAACAACTGTTGTAATGTAACTTGACAATGACAGATATTACAGATGCTCGCGACGGTCATAAATTCACAAACTGTGATCGTTGCACATGCTTTAATTCCCCTCGTGGCAATTACGGGAACCATCACCCCACCCATGAGTGCTTGGAAAGGCGACTCCACTGTGAAGGTGGCTAGGGGGAACCCATGATGTGCTTTGTGAACAATGTGACTTACACCACAACAGGTTGTCAGATTTGTGTAATGCGAGTGATGTGTAAGACCCGGCGGGTGGCAACCACACAGTTTAACATCCATGGTTCTACATCCAATACGTCAAATCATCTGGGCTCCGCTTGCCCACCGCCTACATCAACCCTTTCTATCCGAGCATCCCGAGGGACAGTTCAGCTTCCACTTGGTCGGTCAATGCTCACAGCTCTGACCTATTTCATATATGTGGCACAAAAACATACATGTACGCTCACACTTAAAATTGCACGGCAATGCAAATGAAAGAACAAAGCTGTTGTCTGACTTGCCGCTTGCTTTGGTATGCTTAACATTTCAATGTTGTTTCTATTGGGATGCTGATGGTGTATACTTATAGGCAAATTAAATAATGTTTTGTTGGATTATAACAAATGGATTTGCTCACTGAGAGCCACAAGAGCATTAGTGAGGTCAGGTAGTGATGTTGAGTCATATGGTTTATCTCACAGTCAATGCTCCAAAGGTTTCATAATGCAATAAGTAACAAAATACCGAAAGCCTTTGGTGTTACTCTTTTAGTTGAAAAAAGGGAAGTTAAAATGTGGGTTAAAGTGAACAACCATTCCAGTAAACTAAAGGTTTCGTCTACAAAGAATTCTGAATAAGCGAACCTTATTGTTCATTCCTCATTCCCGCTTAATACAAATTGACAAATGTAAGACATTTTGTCTAACTTAAAGTGATCGTTCACCCAAAAACTCTGTCATCAACTTTTCAGCCAGTGTTAAGTTCTTTTATTAGCAGAACACAAATGATTATTTTGGAGAACATTGGAAACTGTAATCCATTGGCATTGGCATATTAATGGGCGCCACTGCTGTTCAAGTCACGTTTGTTTCTATAGCGCTTTAAACTAAATAAAATTTGTCGAAGTTAAACAGTGTGTCCATAATGCAAATGATAGTTGAATTTGATGTTATATAATCAAATATAAATGTCCTTCTGTGATGTTCACCAATCAAACATTCTTCAAAATATATCCTTTGAATTCTGCATAGAAAGATGGTTGAATTTTCATTTGTGGGCAGACTATCACTTTAACCCAGCCAGTAATAACTTGCTTGCGCAAGCTGTCACGTCCCGCTTCACAGCACAACCCTGTGGCCCTTCATAGCAGTGTAAACGAACACAGAAACATCACAAAAGCAAATCAAAGAACAGTGTTTTAAGCTCTGATCGGTTTATTTATGATCATCTCTTTTAACTCTATAATATTAACAAAGCTGATGGCATATAATGCAACTTAAAATAAAAGAATGTATATATTATAATTTAAACAGTTAGAATTAAATTCCTCAAATGCTATCATTCTGCCCTAGTGCTGTAATACCCTACGAACAGTTAGGGTCAGATTGGGGTAAATGCATGGGGTGGTTCCTACAAGCACTGGGGGTTGCGACAGCATCACGGCCCTGAGGTGAAATGGCACCGCTGTGAAACTCATGTCAGTGCGGATCAGCGCTGTGTGTGCGTCTCATCTGCTCAGCCCGTCGCGCCGCCATCTCCAGCTCCCCCTGGGACACAAGGCCACAGCGCTGCAGGGCAGAGAGCAGCTGGGCCCTCGAGTTACTGATAAACGAGTGAGACAGGAAGTAAGGAAGGCCACCTCCGTTCTTCAGGAAGTAGAGCGGTACTCTGACCATACCCAACACCTGAGACAAACACCAAACAAAGAACATCAGGGGGTGTGTGTCAACACATGCACGTAAAGAGAGAACAGCCGTGCACCTCCAAACCGTGATCCGTCGCCGTGGCAACGGCTGCCCTCTCTATGTCTCTCAGTTCTGTCTCTGGCATTTTCTTGATGTAGAAGTGAGTGATGAGCCGAGGGCATGACTGAAGGCAGGAGGACACGTGGCTGTCAACGCCCACTGGTATAACCACGCCCACCTCCTCAAGAAGCTCTCTGCTTAACCCCGCCTCCAGGGTCTCTTGTGAGGGGTTGACCAATCTATAGATGAGATATTACAAAACAAAAGGAAACTTAAAAGTTGTGTATGTTGGTAATTTAAATTTGAAATGTTGTGTGTGTTGGTAATTTAAAATGTAAAGTTGAAATGTAAAGTTGTGTGTGTTGGTAATTTAAAATGTAAAGTTGAAATGTAAAGTTGTGTGTGTTGGTAATTTAAAATGTAAAGTTGAAATGTAAAGTTGTGTGTGTTGGTAATTTAAAATGTAAAGTTGAAATGTAAAGTTGTGTATGTTGGTAATTTAAAATGTAAAGTTGTGTGTGTTGGTAATTTAAAATGTAAAGTTGTGTATGTTGGTAATTTAAAATGTAAAGTTGTGTATGTTGGTAATTTAAAATGTAAAGTTGTGTGTGTTGGTAATTTAAAATGTAAAGTTGTGTATGTTGGTCATTTAAAATGTAAAGTTGTGTATGTTGGTCATTTAAAATGTAAAGTTGTGTGTGTTGGTAATTTAAAATGTAAAGTTGTGTATGTTGGTCATTTAAAATGTAAAGTTGTGTATGTTGGTCATTTAAAATGTAAAGTTGTGTATGTTGGTAATTTAAAATGTAAAGTTGTGTATGTTTGTAATTTAAAAATTTAAAGTTGTGTATGTTTGTAATTTAAAATGTAAAGGTGTGTATGTTGGTAATTTAAAATGTAAAGTTGTGTATGTTTGTAATTTAAAATGTAAAGTTGTGTATGTTGGTAATTTAAAATGTAAAGTTGTGTATGTTGGTAATTTAAAATGTAAAGTTGTGTATGTTGGTCATTTAAAATGTAAAGTTGTGTATGTTGGTCATTTAAAATGTTAAGTTGAAATGTAAAGTTGGGTGTGTTGGTCATTTAAAATGTTAAGTTAAAATGTAAAGTTGTGTATGTTGGTCATTTAAAATGTAAAGTTGTGTTTGTTGGTCATTTAAAATGTAAAGTTGAAATGTAAAGTTGTGTATGTTGGTCATTTAAAATGTAAAGTTGAAATGTAAAGTTGTGTATGTTGGTCATTTAAAATGTAAAGTTGTGTATGTTGGTAATTTAAAATGTAAAGTTGTGTATTTTGGTAATTTAAAATGTAAAGTTGTGTATTTTGGTAATTTAAAATGTAAAGTTGTGTATGTTGGTCATTTAAAATGTAAAGTTGTGTATGTTGGTAATTTAAAATGTAAAGTTGAAATGTAAAGTTGTGTATGTTGGTCATTTAAAATGTAAAGTTGTATATGTTGGTAATTTAAAATGTAAAGTTGTGTATGTTGGTAATTTAAAATGTAAAGTTGAAATGTAAAGTTGTGTATGTTGGTCATTTAAAATGTAAAGTTGTGTATGTTGGTAATTTAAAATGTAAAGTTGTGTATTTTGGTAATTTAAAATGTAAAGTTGTGTATGTTGGTAATTTAAAATGTAAAGTTGAAATGTAAAGTTGTGTATGTTGGTCATTTAAAATGTAAAGTTGTGTATGTTGGTAATTTAAAATGTAAAGTTGTGTATCTTGGTAATTTAAAATGTAAAGTTGTGTATGTTGGTAATTTAAAATGTAAAGTTGTGTGTGTTGGTAATTTCAAATGTAAAGTTGTGTGTGTTGGTAATTTAAAATGTAAAGTTGTGTATGTTGGTAATTTAAAATGTAAAGTTGTGTATGTTGGTAATTTAAAATGTAAAGTTGTGTGTGTTGGTAATTTAAAATGTAAAGTTGTGTGTGTTGGTAATTTCAAATGTAAAGTTGTGTATGTTTGTAATTTAAAATGTAAAGTTGTGTGTGTTGGTAATTTAAAATGTAAAGTTGTGTATGTTGGTAATTTAAACTTTAAAGTTGTGTATGTTGGTCATTTAAAATGTAAAGTTGTGTGTGTTGGTAATTTAAACTTTAAAGTTGTGTATGTTGGTAATTTAAAATGTAAAGTTGTGTATGTTGGTAATTTAAAATGTAAAGTTGTGTATCTTGGTAATTTAAAATGTAAAGTTGTGTATGTTGGTAATTTAAAATGTAAAGTTGTGTGTGTTGGTAATTTCAAATGTAAAGTTGTGTGTGTTGGTAATTTAAAATGTAAAGTTGTGTATGTTGGTAATTTAAAATGTAAAGTTGTGTATGTTGGTAATTTAAAATGTAAAGTTGTGTGTGTTGGTAATTTAAAATGTAAAGTTGTGTGTGTTGGTAATTTCAAATGTAAAGTTGTGTATGTTTGTAATTTAAAATGTAAAGTTGTGTGTGTTGGTAATTTAAAATGTAAAGTTGTGTATGTTGGTAATTTAAACTTTAAAGTTGTGTATGTTGGTCATTTAAAATGTAAAGTTGTGTGTGTTGGTAATTTCAAATGTAAAGTTGTGTGTGTTGGTAATTTAAAATGTAAAGTTGTGTGTGTTGGTAATTTAAACTTTAAAGTTGTGTATGTTGGTAATTTAAACTTTAAAGTTGTGTGTGTTGGTACAGAAGATGGTTCTCACCCCCCTGGGAAACCCAGCAACCCATCAAAGCGCATCTGCATCTGCACAAATTAGCATAATTTATTCATAACTTCATGGGATTATCAGCGCAGATTACAGGAAGATTACTGTTATTTACCAGCACAATATGTTTGATTGGAATGTTCCCGAAGAGTTTGGAGCTGCAGTCTCCGTACAACATAATGTGACACGCGTGTTTGTAACCGTGACGTGATAAAGCTTCTTCTCTCGTCATGTGTTCCTCCATTACACGACAAACTGTGTCCATACAATTAAACACAAAAATCCTTCATAGTGAAACTATTGGCTGACTTAATATAAGGGGCGTGTTTGTGACCAGAGCTCGGACGTTCTCGTGACCACTATTTCAAAATAAAAGTCAAAGTAAGACTGTCATAAAAAATAGTCACCACAACTTTTTAAAGTTGATACGGTTTCAAATTAAAAGTAGTTGTCTTTATTTTTAATTACAAGTAGTTATTTTAATTTTAAATTACAAGTAGTTGTCTTTATATTTGATTATAAGTAGTTATTTTTATTTTAAATTACAAGCAGTTGTTTTTATTTTAAATTACAAGTAGTTGTCTTTATTTTTGATTATACGTAGTTATTTTTATTTTAAATTACAAGTAGTTGTCTTTATATTTGATTATAAGTAGTTATTTTTATTTTAAATTACAAGTAGTTGTTTTTATTTTAAATTACAAGTAGTTGTTTTTATTTTAAATTACAAATAGTTGTTTTTATTTTAAATTACAAGTAGTTAATTTTATTTTAAATTACAAGTAGTTAATTTTATTTTAAATTACAAGTAGTTGTTTTTATTTTAATTACAAGTAGTTGTTTTTATTTTAAATTACAAGTAGTTGTTTTTATTTTAAATTACAAGTAGTTATTTCTATTTTAAATTACAAATAGTTGTTTTTATTTTAAATTACAAGAAGTTAATTTTATTTTAAATTACAAGTAGTTGTTTTTATTTTAAATTACAAATAGTTGTTTTTATTTTAAATTACAAGTAGTTGTTTTTATTTTAAATTACAAGTAGTTGTTTTTATTTTAAATTACAAATAGTTGTTTTTATTTTAAATTACAAGTAGTTATTTTAATTTTAAATTACAAGTAGTTGTTTTTATTTTAAATTACAAGTAGTTGTTTTTATTTTAAATTACAAGTAGTTGTTTTTATTTTAAATTACAAATAGTTGTTTTTATTTTAATTACAAGTAGTTGTTTTATTTTAAATTACAAGTAGTTGATTTTATTTTAAATTACAAATAGTTGTTTTTATTTTAAATTACAAGTAGTTAATTTTATTTTAAATTACAAGTAGTTGTTTTTATTTTAAATTACAAGCAGTTGTTTTTATTTTCAATTACAAGTAGTTGTTTTTATTTTAAATTACAAGTAGTTGTTTTTATTTTAAATTACAAGTAGTTGTTTTTATTTTAAATTACAAGTAGTTGTTTTTATTTTAAATTACAAATAGTTGTAAAATCACTTTTTGTTATAAACTTCATGGAAGATTCCTTAGCTATTTCAACTTTGATTATGAAAGCTTCTTAAAGCATATTATGTCATATTATAGTTTAATGCATTAAATTGCAAATAATGTATTTTTCCACAGTGATCAATTTATTACAAAAGTAACTAAGAATTTATCATTTATTCATTTATTTTGAACAGGGCCACGGCTGGCCAAGCAGGAATTTTATTCTGTGCCCCCAAAAATGAGGAAATAATAAAATAATAAAAAACACATACCATAGGGGCCAAAATAGAATTTATTCAAATATAAGTAAATACATAAATAAACTGCATCATTTCAAAATTACAACTCTACAGCAAAAAACCACTTTCACTTTAAATTAAACATTTAAATTAAACAGTTTAACTATGATGAAACCAAGGCAACCTGCCTTTATTTATCTTTTATTCATATCCATTCTTGCAAATGTTTTATAGAATATATAAAATATTTGTATTTGTATAAAGCAAACAAGGGTCATAATGTCCACATTTGTTTTCGTTGAGGAAGTGATAGTAAATATAATGTGGACATTTTTCAATATTAAACAAGGAATTGGATCATCATCAATGTATTGTGATGTACATGACTCTATTAAACAGGCCTTTTCAGGGATTTTTATTAACATTTGAGTGCAAACAGTACATCTTGTATAAGATTATGTATTTCAACATTGTTACTTCAGTACACTATATGGTAATTACTCATTGTTTATATATTATTAATATTAATTTATTATTATAATATGTCAAAACATATTTTACATTATTTTGTCAATGCATTGGTTGTCCTGTAGATAGCAGTATCTTATAAGTTTAATACATGTACTTTCTTCTTGTAAAAAATAGAATGGTCTAACTTTTGGTCCTTACTCTTTACCTATGTCAATACTTTTACTTAGTTGTTTCAACAGATTGATACAAATTAATGAAACTAGGGTTTTTGTTTTGTCAAATGTCCTATTCATGAAGCCAGAGCAATGCAATGTAAAGCCAACTATAATATGTTTGTCAAACTTTATTCGCAACTTTTCAGAGTATGTCCAGACCATTGAATGCTTAAGCAGTTGGGACTTTTAACATTCTTGGAAATATTATTTGTGAGATTATAACTTTTACTTTATTTGGTAATGTATCTGGTTTAGATATTTATTTGACTTTGTCCCCATTGTTGTTGTTGTTGTTTTGTTAATTTTCATAATGTTGACTACTTGTACATTGTATATTTCTTTCCTACAATTATAAAAAAGCCATCATTTTGAGGTTCTCTTAACTTCATGTCAAAGGATTTATAAAAAAAAAATATTTGGTGTACACCAAAGAACGATTTGTTGAAGTGCCCATGCAAAGTGTCCATCCTTCATTCCCAAGGGCCCTGTAAAGTGCCCAAGTATGAGCACTTCATCTCTGAACGACCATTTAATACACCCATGATTATTTTCTCTCTGAACTGCCCTTGACGTTAGACGTTTAATTCTTACACTAAGAATTGCAATGTTGCATATATATTAATATTCAAGTTCTAAATTCAATAGCATTTAAAGAAAATGAATTACAGGTACAAAAGTAGGTGTGTAATGTTAATGTATGTGTACGCTATAATAAACACCTCTCTGATATTTATTTCAAAAACTAAGCAACTCAAGTGTAATTGTTGCTATATATTACACTAATATTTGGGTTTATATACACAAAAATATACAACTATTTAAAGTTTAATATATGACATTAAAATGATAAACCAGCATATTATGCTTAAATATAAATTAAACTATTGTTTTCTGATTATTTTTGTAAGTAAAAAACTACTAAACATGAAAACTAACTACAGACAGGCATAACTAAATATGTATGGGTGAGAAAAGATGAAAAATAGAAAGAAAAGTGATAAAAGTTGTAGTTGATTTATCACATACATAATAAGACTATGATCGGCTGGGAACACGAAGAGTAGCCTAAAGACAGGTAATAAAGTAAAAAATAAAGAATTAAAACACACAGGCCTCATGCTGTTCCTCTTATGGATTCTATACCACCTGTGTGCATAACCGAAAATAACTCCTTTTATCCATAACCAGTATGAGTTCAAAAGCACATCTATATCTGTTAATTCCTCACACATGCACTGACTGTTGTATCATATTGCAAGATTAGTTTGCAAAACAGTAGCGAATGGCGGTAAACACTTGGACCTCACAGAGTGTTCACTAGATGGAGGAAATAGAATGTTTCACAACCAAATCTTTAAAAATAAAAAAAATAACATTTGTCATCCCAGCACACATAGTGGTGAATAAAAGTTTGATGCTATGAATAATTAAGACATTTGCCTTTTGTTTATGATGAGTTTATTTTTTAAAACGTGTGACGTTTGTGTTAAATACATTTTGATTTTAAAATTTGATTTTAAGTACAAAGATGGATTTATTGGAGAAATGGACCTGTCCAGAGGTTAACTTCAGGTCTGTGTTTGATCGGTCTGGCTAGTGATTAAAAATATATTTATTGAATTTTTATTTCTATAAACATTTAAATCATTATTATAGTAAGTGTAGAAAATAAACGGTTTCTTGGATTTATTGTATATTCATTTTATTAAATAAGCAGCTTGGTTTTTAGAAATAATGCCTTGAAAGCATCTATAAGAAAAAATTGAAGTTCATGCATAAATTAATATTATCATATACAAAATGCATTATCCACATCAATGTTGTTTTCTTAACCAGTCAAGACACTCAATTATTTATCTGTTTTTACATTAAATAATTTCCACAAAAATTACTACACTTTAAAGCTTTAAAATAAATTAAACGTAACATTTGTAAAATTTGCAGAATTGTTAAATAAGCATTTATCATTACATAAACTTACATATAAATATTTGTAAATGGAGATATAACTGTTGTACATATTCAATTATTGTATTATTTCCCCCCTTTTTTATTGTTTTTAAAATATTTTATTAAGTTAATACAACTGTTTATTTTGCTGATATATACTTAGCCAAATTAAATATTTTTTTACAGTGCGGTGACCCAAAACTGTCTTGTTACAAACTTTGGGCAAAATATCTTAACACAACAAAGAAGTGTATACAGGTTGTAACAAATGGAGGGATGATGACAAATGTTAATTTTCTTTAACTATTCCTTCATGAGAGTACGCGACAGATAGAGATAGTTTTCTTTTACAAATTTGTGTTATTTATCAACAATTAAAAAAAGCATTTAGTTTGTACTTTCAGCCGTTAAATGCCATATTACCGCATTGATAAAGGAATCAGCTTGTGTTCAGTCACATGTGTGCATTACATCTGCTCTCCAATCAGAATTTATTGTCTGAAATATTTGTCTAAGAATCCGAAACCGAGAATCCACAAAAAAATCAGATATCTAAGAGTTTTTTGTTGTTGAGTAAAGGCATTGTCGACTCTGTCCCACCACTCTGAGCTATGTGTGAGCCAATGGATTGCGCCAGAGTGGCTGGGCTATTCTTAAGCCCGAGCGCTTTCTAAGTTTAAAAGGTTTATGTGAGCTGCTGACTATTGTTCTAGTGAAGGCATCAGGGATTGTTACAGGGGATCTGGGGCGGGGGAGATATACTGCTGTCAAAATCCAGACTAAAATAGACAGACAGCTGTAGGTGCTCATAGTTGTGTTTTCAGTGTGTGTGTGTGTGTGTGTGTGTGTGAGACTGATAGCGTGGCAGTGAAGACCTAACACAATGCAGATGGGTAGTGTTGGAGACGGACAGGACCAACATCTCTATCTACTCCAAAACACTCATTAAATCCCATTGTTTCTGAGGGCTGGCCTTCACTTTCATTCCCCACCGTGTACCTACAGGTGAAGGGGTCACTGTAGTGTGTCAAGGGTCTAACCCTACTGTCCAATCTGTAGAAATGAATCTAAATAGACAAGTTCAATAGTCTTTACTGCTCATCTTTGATCTGAAATACTCCCTGTGTCTGCAGGAAGATCACACACAGAGATTTGTGTTTGCTTTGGTTTGCAGGAGGAGAGCATTTCTTAAGAGGCAGTGATATTTTCCCAACCAATATTTAAGCACTTCTATGCTTTTAGCCTTGTGTGTGGTAGAACCTTGTGCGACTGGATGAGAGCGTGATAATCTCTGACAAATGCTCACCATGTGTAAGGCTTCCTTACTTTTGTTCAGGAAGCTTCTATACAGGGGTGCCATCTCCAACTCTGCTTTATGTCACATGGACGTGTAATGAATTGCCATATGATCACATTCTTTACATTATAATTCTTGAAGCTACAAGAACTTTGTACACTGTTAAAAACCAGTCATAATAGAGTCAAGTCAAATAGAATAGAAAAGAGCAGAATAGAATAGAATACGAAACTTGTGTTGTCTAGTGCTCATACATTGGAATCACAAACATACAGACAGGTTATGAGAAATAAATATACAATAGACATTCATAACAAATATACATAAAGATACATTACATCTCTACACATTTTGCAAAAATGTTATGAAAATGTTTAAATGTAAGTAAAAATCTTTTTTTAGAGACCGAAATTAATTGCATGGACCCTAAAGTTTTTTAAAGCATGGTATGGTCATCAAAACTATTTTTGATACCCATTATTATCAAAATATCAATATAAAACGGAAAAGAAAAGAAAGATTGAAACTTTATATAATGAATGAAATTGAGTTCAAATAAACAGAAATATCCATCAAATTAAATAAAAAAATAACAGTAACATGATTAATAACAGTATTTTAAATGTAATAAAAAATGCGAACATTATTTACTTCTAAAAAAAAATGTCTGCATTGCATTTTTCACTGAACCCCTTTTTAATGAAGATATTTTGTCTTGTTTTAAAAAAGAATTTATGTAAGGAAAGTGAAAAAATCTTGAAGTGGGGTGAGAAATATAAACTTAAATTAAGTATTTAAGAAAAGGTCAAACTAAATTCAAGTTTATATTTTTCACCCAATTAGTAGATTACTTTGGTTGTTTTAAATATAAATTTACTAAATGTACTTAAATGTATAAAATGTTCATTCCCAAAACAAGACAAAGAATCTTTGTGCTCAAGTTTGAAACTATGTCTGTGAAACTCAATGTCATGTATCATCAAATGTATTTAGAGGCCAGACAGATTGAAAACTCTTTTAGTGTTT
Organism: Triplophysa yarkandensis; assembly: GCA_033220385.1. Taxonomy (NCBI): domain Eukaryota; kingdom Metazoa; phylum Chordata; class Actinopteri; order Cypriniformes; family Nemacheilidae; genus Triplophysa; species Triplophysa yarkandensis. The sequence goes on along the minus strand of CM065671.1, from coordinate 13,150,720 downwards.
GATCACTGTCTGATCACTCTCAGTTATTTCTAAGGGAAACAAACAGAGGGCCGCCTCTTTAACCACAAACCTATGATAGACAGCATGGCTATCTGTGCATGGAATGCTGGCTATTGGGAACGGGAGTTGTATTCTCTTCTATTTTCGGCCTACAGAGTGGGCTCTGGATTCTGCTAAAGGACACTTATCTCAGCTTTACCTCTCAAGGTCGACAGCTTTTGAGGCGCCAATCTGCTGCGCAGGATCGGACTGTATCAGTAACCGAGCATGAACGTTATCCAGATCATGTGTTAAATTAAACATATCACTAGTTTGTGGAGTGGTCTGGCAAAGGAAGTAAACACGGTGTGAGATTTTCTTTTTTTTAAAGAAATTCAAATTTGCTCACGTTAAAGGACAGTCCCATGACTTTTAATTATTTTAAATAATCATATTTTTTGTTTATTCGTTAAATCTGTCCCATTATATCCCCACACGGAGCCCCTAGGTTAACTGCTCATTTCCACCTGTCATTATACAATGTTACCCTCATAAAACCCCACATAGGGTTCTCTAAATTGTTTAGCTGGAAAGGAAGAGCTATTATCTTTTCAAATAGAGAAAAGCATCCACATCTGTATGACAGAGATTGAAAGGTTTTACACAATACGGGACATCAAGTCAGATAAAAAGGTACAAATAATTCATAACCATTTACAAATATTCATATAATATTTATTTTGCATTGCACATTTTAATACGTGTCGTTTAAAGGTTCTATCTATTTGGTTCATTTTGTGTTAGTAAAACAAACTTTGATGTACTTGAACAATACTGGTAGCTACAAGCTTTTTACTGTATCGTTTAGTCAAATGTGGGCATAAAGAGGTCATGTATTTAACCTTTCAACAGCAGTGGATACACCATGATCAACAACAATGTTGTTTTAAAAATAACCCGCTTACAGTAGGGTTCTGTCAAACCTGGTTGCCTTTTGTGACCGCGCAGGGCCGGACGGCACGGCCATGCGACCAATGAGCAACTGAATACACACGGACACATGGGGATGTCTGACATATCTCCCCAGCTCTGACCTTGAGCGAGACAATAAAAGGAGAGCGTGTCACTTGTTGAGAGGCCAACCTGTTTAGATTTTACTGAGGTTAGTACTCAAACTGTTGATTTCGTGTTTGCTTTGAAAGAATTCAAACTTCTGGAGTTCTAGCAACACATTGCATGCTTATGAAACAATAAGATTTTTTATGAATTTCCAGGTGTCTGAGTGCAAACTGGGGACCCGAAGCGTTTATCATGTCACGCTTTATGGAATTGAGGGAGTTCGGCGATGCGGCGACCTTCCTGCGTAAAACCAACTTGGAGCAACTTGCCGCGCAGGCCCATGCGTTTGATGGTACTGTCTAAAAGCTGTTTTCATTGATTTAGTCCTTACTTTAAAAAAAAAATAGAAGATTAATATCAATATATTGTTACACACTAAATAAGTTACATGCAAGCCATGATGTTCGTTGGACGCAATCGATTACTCTTCAATTGTTGCTTTTCATTATCCGTACATATATTTAAGAAATATTTTAATTGCCTTAAAAGAAATACATATGAATGAAAATATGAACAACCTAAAACATGAATTAAAATAAAACGCAATTATGATAGGAAATGTACAATCGGATGAAAAGCATTAACCTGATCCTGTGTGCAGGGAAGAAACGTGTCTGGATTCCAGATGAGAAAGACGCTTACATTGAGGTCGAGGTTAAAGATACAGATGGAAGCAAAGCCATGGTGGAGACCAAAGATGGACAGGTCAGTAAAGCTTTGGTCATCTCCAGTGTTTCTTGTCTTGTTTCACCAAAATCTAAGATAAAATAAAGTCAAACATCTTTAAATAAGTCTATTAATTATGTTTGTTAAAATGTAGATATTTTTGATTGAGTAATTTAAATTAAAGCATTAACTCTGTAAACACAATTGTGTAATGTTCAAGCTACTGAAAGTATAAACATATATTTTACTTACTTTTGTTTTGAAACTATATAAATCAATTTTAATTGATACAACTTAATTGATCTGTAGTTCCCAGCCTGCTTTGCATGTGACTGCATTATTTTTCTAGATTAACTGTTACTTTAGGTGTTTTTCAGTAAAAAAAAAAAAAAAAAAAGACTTGCTTATGTGAAAGAAAGTAAGAGGACGAGATTTTTTTGTTCAATGAAATCGTTTTTTAATGTGTGTCTACTTTAAGTAATATTTACTTGAAGGATACTATCTTTCTAATAGGTTAAATTTACTTTATTCTGGCTGGTACATTTAACTTAAATTACAGCAGTGCATTTGATTTAATATCTTAAGCAGTATTAAGTTAATTGCAGAAGTAATTTTACAATGTTGATTTACCAAAAAAACAATGACAACGCTCTTGTCTATTCACAAGAATGCATTTTTGAATTACATTTGTTAAACAAGTTTTATTTTATTCAACAATATAATTAGAAAGAATGACAGATCGTTCATTTCATTCACACAGATGTTAACGGTGAAAGAGGATGATATTCAGCAGATGAACCCGCCGAAGTTTGACATGATTGAAGACATGGCCATGCTCACACACCTCAACGAGGCCTCGGTCCTCTTTAACCTCAGCCGTCGTTACAGTTTCTGGATGATCTATGTGAGAGCACATTTTCTCACAGGGGTTTAAAAATAATTCACGCATCCACCTGTATGTCAACTGAATATCTGGGTTGCCTGTCTAACTTCGTTGTTTTCTGTCCAAACGCAGACGTATTCTGGGCTGTTCTGCGTGACAGTTAACCCATACAAATGGCTTCCAGTCTACTCCGCCGAAGTCGTTGCCGCATATAAGGGAAAGCGTCGCTCAGATGTTCCACCTCACATCTACTCCATAGCAGACAATGCCTACAATGAAATGCTAAGAAGTACAGACTTCACTTTGGCCCTTTATGTTTTATAAACATCATATATCTATGTCAATCTCATTAAGTTTTCTGGGTTATTTTTCCTATAGATCGTGAAAACCAATCAATGCTTATCACGTAAGTGCTTCTTCACTACCATGTTACACATCACTAGCCAGAATGGGAAATCCCTTTTTGAATTTTTTCATTGTTAAATCATGACATGTTCTAAAAATTGGGTTTTGCCATTTTGAAGGTTTTTTCTTTTTCAGTTTTTTACATCTTCTTGGATTGAATAGTGTTTCATGCAAATTTCACATGAATTTCCCTCATGCATAGCGGAGAATCCGGTGCTGGCAAAACCGTCAACACGAAACGTGTAATTCAGTATTTTGCCATTATAGCTGCTTTGGGCGAAGCAGGGGGCAAAAAAGGAGTAAGGGCTGAAACTTCCTATCCGTCCATTTTTGTCATCACCCACCCTTTTTACCCTTGTTTTTTTTATCCCTGGGAGTCATTTTCCTTCATCTTGCTTATGAAGATTAAATATGAATATTACGTTTGATTCACGTGACAACCTTTTAACAGACAAGGAATGACCCTAAGAGTTTTGTTGTCTTATTCCCAGTCCAGTACGTTATTATAAACTTTTTATACCTTTCTACGTTGCCCTTTCCTCTCATATTGTCTCGTTTATTTTTAACATTTTGTCTTCTTTTTTTGAAAATCAACCCCGGATTTCATCTTTTCCCACCCAGCCATCAAAGATAATAAACCTCATTTCCATTTCCATTAGTCTGTTCCGTGTCATATATTTCATGACAGCTCCTGTCAGGTAAACTCACACATCTCCATTTTATCACTCACAGGGTACATTAGAGGATCAGGTTATTGAGGCAAACCCGGCCATGGAAGCTTTCGGGAATGCTAAAACTTTGAGGAATGACAATTCCTCGCGGTTTGTGAGTGTACCTTATTAATTCGTAACATTGAATGTACTTTAAATACTATACTCTGTTTGACCCGATTCGTCTCTGATCCCCAGGGAAAATTCATAAGAATCCATTTTGGTCCTACAGGGAAACTAGCATCCGCTGATATTGACATCTGTAGGTTGATTTAAAGGAAATTGGTTACCAGAGGAAATGTATTTGTTGTCGTTTCATGTTCCACATTTCATTCTTTAGATCTTCTGGAAAAATCCAGAGTGATTTTTCAGCAAGGTGGAGAAAGAGGCTATCACATCTACTACCAGATCCTCTCGCACAGGAAACCAGAACTTCAAGGTATTCAGAAAAGTCACCAACAATTACATCAGTTCTTGTAATTCTGCTATGCTCTATACCCAGTGCAACCAAAAATCTTCCATCTGTTAAACAGACATGCTGCTGGTATCATCAAATCCCTTTGACTACCACTTCTGCTCGCAGGGTGAAACGACTGTTGACCACATGGATGATGGAGAGGAGCTGCTTGCAACCGATGTAAGTGTTGCTTTTATGATGGAGATCCCTTGAGTTCTTAACATGTGAACATTTTCTTCACCCTTACTTTTATATTAAACCTCTTAAGCATGCAATGGACACCCTTGGCTTCACTCCTGAAGAGAAATACGGCTGCTACAAGATAGTTGGTGCCATCATGCACTTTGGAAACATGAAGTTCAAAGTGCGACAAAGAGAGGAGCAAGCGGAGGCTGATGGCACAGAAAGTAAGAGGGAACTTTTTGTTGTAAACAGCTGTCGGTGGGTTTGGTCAGTGGGTTAGATTAAGCTCTGTTACTTTATCAACAGGTGCCGACAAAGCCTCCTATCTTATGGGGATCAGTTCAGCTGACCTCATAAAGGGGCTGCTTCACCCGAGAGTTAAAGTGGGCAATGAGTACATAGTCAAGGGACAAACGGTTGAACAGGTATGCACAATACTGGTTGGAGAGATGTGTACACAAATATAAATCAAACAGTGATGTCATTCATTGTATTTTGCTTGTTTGTAATAACAGGTGACATATGCAGTTGGTGCTCTGGCCAAATCCACCTATGACCGTATGTTTAAATGGCTGGTTAGCAGAATCAATAGAACTCTGTACACGGCCCTCCCACGTCAGTTTTTTATAGGAGTTCTGGACATTGCAGGCTTTGAGATCTTTGAGGCAAGTCCTTAAACATTGCACATGGATTCTCCCAAGACATTATTCATTGAACCTATTTAACGAAAAATCTTTTTTTGTGCCCCAAACAGTTCAACAACTTTGAGCAGCTCTGCATTAACTTCACAAATGAAAAACTTCAACAGTTTTTCAACCATCACATGTTCATCCTGGAGCAGGAGGAGTATAAGACGGAGGGCATCGAGTGGACCTTCATAGACTTTGGTTTGGACCTACAGGCCTGCATTGACCTAATAGAAAAGGTTGATACTTAAATAAAACTATGCATTAAACCCTAGAAGTATACTAGACTAACACTGTTGCATCCCTCTTGCATTGACTTGCAGCCTCTGGGCATCCTGTCTATCCTTGAGGAGGAGTGTATGTTTCCTAAAGCCACAGAGGTCAGCTTCAAAGCGAAACTCTATGATAATCACCTTGGCAAGTCTCCAAACTTCCAGAGACCTAGACTCGACAAAAAACGCAAATATGATACCCATTTCGAGCTGGTGCACTATGCTGGTGTGGTGAGTAGAAATGCTGTAACAGTTACACATATTTCACATATCTATTTTTATAGATGAATAAAATGGAGCCTTAATTAGCCGGACAACTGGGACTTATGGAATTAGTTACCAGATTTACTGTGTCCACATCGAATGGCACCATATAAGTAATAGGGATAATCTGGAGGAATCTGAGGTTAAGTGTCCTTATTAAAGGCCCAATGGTGATCAATCAAGGCTTTAAAATCCAGAGCATTAGGATTAAAACTTGGATAATCAATAGTCTATGCCAGTGTGTTTCACATAACTTCCAATGTATGCATTTATTTTGCCAGGTGCCGTACAACATCAGTGGGTGGCTTGACAAAAACAGGGATCCTCTGAATGAAACAGTTGTGGGAATCTTCCAGAGGTCCTCCAACAAGTTAATGGCATCTCTCTTCGAGAACTTCATCTGTGTTGATTCTGGTGCATATTTAAAGCATTTGCTATAGAGTTACTACACATGTGAACCATGTTAAAGTGTTTTGCACATGTTCTGCATGGTACAGAAGCAAAGCCAGGGAGCAAGGAGAGGAGAAAGAAAGGTGCATCATTTCAGACCGTGTCACAGCTGCATAAGGTTTGTGAAAGATAGCAGACCAAGTCTATAAATGAGGTAGAAAAGTTACGAATTGTATCGCTTTAAATTGAAAAAAGAAAAGATAGGAATAAATACTGTAGGTTTTGGAAATGGAGAGTGAGCCAATTAAGACTTGCAGTGATGTTTAGGTTATCTGACCCATGAACATCACTTTAAGTCTGTGCTGGCTCTGCTTTCACCAGCTACAGACACTACAGGTAAGAGTTATGTGGAACCAGTAGAGCTTCACAAACGATGTGGTCTCATCCTGAAATGTTTCAAAGAATCCACGTTTAATTATTGTTCATCTTGTCTTTCTCTAGGAGAATCTAAACAAGTTGATGAAGAATCTGAGAAGCACTCAGCCTCATTTTGTTCGATGCATTATCCCCAATGAGACCAAGAAACCAGGTAGACAAGTCATAGTGAGATTTTTTTTCATCTCGTACAAAAGGAAGATCTCATTCTTTACAGTTAATGTCTTATCAAATGTCAATCTGTTTTTGTATCTTATAGGGATAATGGATCCGTTCCTTGTATTGCACCAGCTTCGATGCAACGGCGTCCTGGAGGGGATTCGCATTTGCAGGAAAGGATTCCCTAACCGCATTCTCTATGCAGAGTTCAAACAACGGTAGTTGGTTTGCATTTGTATTTACCAGGAAACTCAAGACTAAACATACGGAAAAGAGTAGAATTGAAGGAAACCTTTGTGATTTTCCAGCTATCGGATTTTGAATCCTGTGGCCATCCCAGAAGACACATATGTAGACAGTAGGAAAGCTGTGGAAAAGCTTCTAGGTTCCCTGGATATCGACCACACACAGTACAAGTTTGGCCACAGCAAGGTAAATAAACCTTCCATTACCTTTATTTTCACTATTTTGACCATAAACTAATCCTGAGCCACTTCTTCAGGTATTCTTCAAGGCAGGACTTCTTGGTCAGCTTGAGGACATGAGAGATGAACGTCTATCTGAGATCCTTACCTTGCTGCAGGCTTTCTGCAGGGGTAAACTGATGAGGATGGAACGGAAGAAAATGATGATAGAAAAGTATGTAAGGAAAAGATTCCAGTCAAAAGCCGTATTTAAACCATGACCAACTTATCACAAATAGCTTTACTGCTACTCACTTACTGGCAGAACTATCGGGTTGCAAATCTATCTGTCTTAAGTTGGTTCTAAGCATGGCGATTAACTGTTGAGAGTGTATGATCTCCCAAATATACAGTATGTTAGGAATGTCTGGATTGTATGTGAGCTATGGTGTGGCGTGTGTCTGGCGTGTGTCTCTGTGTGCTCCCTACATAAAATGCCGGTTAAAGCTCCCTCTACAACAAATGGCATCTATGAAAGCAGGTGCAGGGGTGGGTCATGTGTCCCAGGTCCTAACCAGTGTCTCCTTCCCCTCCTTATTATAAATAACCCTCTTTTGTCTGGGAGCAGGCAAATTGTTGAAATGCCGGTCCAGGTGGCAGGGGATTAAGTCTTCTTGTTTTGCCAAATGGGTTCTGACTTCGATGCAGAATTGATTTACTCTTTGGGCATTTTTAATGTCACAATGAGATTACAGATCAAAAAAACTATGACACAATATCATGTAGCAGCCTTGGCCCTAATTTGGTGCTAATGGAATAATGAAATATTTTGAAAAACTGAAGGCAACAAAATGTCTGCTGCTTGTTCTCGCCGCTGGATAGAATCTTAAGCTAACGTGTCAACATGTCTTGATTCAGTTTATGCTCCTTAGTTTCGCTAATATTTCTATAAAGCAATGTCTGACTCATCATGATCTTTACACAGGGATGCTTTGATGGTGATTCAGTGGAACATTCGTGCCTTTTACACAGTGAAAAACTGGCCATGGATGCGACTGTTCTTCAAAATCAAACCCCTGCTGAGGAGTGCAGCCACAGAGAAGGAGTTAGTTGCCCTTAAAGAAGAGTACCAGAAGATAAAGGAGGCTCTAGAGAGGTCAGAGGTGAAGCGGAAGGAGTTAGAGGAGCGGCAGGTCTCTTTGGTACAAGAGAAAAATGACCTCTCCCTTCAGCTGCAAGCTGTGAGTGAAACATTAAATGAAATATCATTCAAACGTTAAGGCAAATGTGTCCTCATCCCTTATAATTTTAACTCCAGGAGCAAGATAACCTTGCAGACGCAGAAGAGCGCTGTAACCTGTTGATCAAATCTAAGATCCAGATGGAGGGAAAGATTAAGGAGCTGATGGAACGTCTGGAGGATGAAGAAGAGCTTAATGCAACACTGACGGCTAAGAAACGCAAACTGGAGGATGAGTGCATTGAGTTGAAGAAAGATTTAGATGACCTGGAAATCACTCTGGCCAAGGTGGAAAAGGAAAAGCATGCCACTGAGAACAAGGTATTTGCTTTACCTCCTTAGATTATGTTCTCTTTCTGCTGTTCAACCGTTCACCTTATTCTTTCATCATCTTAGGTCAAAAACCTGGTGGAGGAAATGACCACATTGGATGAAAGCATCTCCAAACTAACCAAAGAGAAGAAAGCCCTCATGGATGCACATCAACAAGCCCTTGAAGACCTGCAGGCTGAGGAGAACAAAGTGAACACACTGTCAAAGGCCAAAATCAAGCTGGAGCAGCAGGTGGATGATGTGAGTATGGGCCAAGAATCTTAACCATAAGAAATAGTACTAGTCCAAATTCAATATTATTCAGAGCTCATTGTCTTATTTTCTAATCACTGGAACAGTTAGAGGGCTCTCTGGAGCAGGAAAAGAAATTACGGATGGATCTGGAGCGAGTCAAGCGGAAACTTGAGGGGGACCTGAAGCTTTCAGTTGAGTCAGCTATGGATTTAGAGAACAGCAAACAGCATATGGAGGACAGACTGAAAAAGTGAGCCTTAATATTTGTATTATATCAAATAGAAATACTACTACAAATATGTTCTATGTTTACAGTTCAGGTCCTGAAGCATTTGCTTATTTTTTGTAGGAAGGATCATGAAATGGCTCAGATTGGTTCAAAGATCGAAGAAGAGCAAGCTTTGGTTATTCAACTGCAAAAGAGAATAAAAGAATTACAGGTGAGTACTTAGTTGGCTAATGATAAACATTATTACCTCCATATAGTACGCGGCAAATTAGTTTAACTAGTAATTGGTATAAGGTCAACATCTACAGAGAATGTTACATACATTTTAAATGCTTTGCGTCTTTAAGATCAGTGAACATTGGCAGAGTAAAATAACTTTGACCCCTTAAACCCAACTCTTTACAGACCCGTATAGAAGAGCTGGAGGAAGAATTAGAGGCGGAAAGAGCCGCTCGATTAAAGTCAGACAAGCAGCGTACCGATGTGTCACGAGAACTGGAGGAACTGAGTGAACGTCTGGAGGAAGCGGGAGGCGTCACCGCGGTCCAGATCGAGATGAATAAAAAGCGAGAGTCCGACTTTTTAAAACTGCGGAGGGACTTGGAAGAGGCCTCGCTGCATCATGAGACCACCATGGCCATGCTGAGAAGAAAGCATGGGGATACTGTGGCGGAGATGGGCGAACAGCTTGATAGCCTGCAGAGGGTCAAACAAAAGCTGGAGAAGGAAAAAGCAGAAGCCAGAATGGAGTCAGAGGACCTGGCCTCAAACCTTGAGCATCTCTCCAAAGCCAAGGTGAGATGAAAAAGGTTGGGTATTGCTCTAATTTGCAGTTCCCCCAAAAATCTGTTTTTTTTCAAGATATGCTGAGAAATATTTGAGTGGTGTGCACACATTGGAAGTCAACAAAGTCCAGTCTTTTTCGGTTACCAACATTCTTCAAAATATCTTGTTTTGTGTTTGCAGAAGAAAGTCACATGAATGAGTAAATAATGTCAGACTTCTTGTTCATAGGCTACAACAGAGAAAATGTGCAGGCTGTTTGAGGACCAATTAAACGAGGCTAAAAGCAAAGTGGACGAACTCCAGAGGCAGCTAATGGACACCACCTCTCAAAAAGCACGAGCCCAAACAGAATGTGGTCAGAGTCTTATATCTGTCATAACGTCATAAGAAATGAAAAGTTACTTAAGTTAAAGAAGTATTAAATGCAATCAATCTTTCCGAGACAGGCGAGGTTAGTCGCAGACTTGAAGAGAGAGAAGTTCTGGTCATGCAGCTGCAGCGAACAAAGACTTCTCTCAGTCAGACTTTGGAAGAGCTCAAGAAACAGTTGGAGGAGGAATGCAAAGTGAGTCTGTGTTTGAGTACACTGGCTTTGTTGCATGTCTTTTGGAATTAATATAAAGTCAGAAGTTATGTCATAAAATGTGACCAGTTCCCACCACATTTAATATTGCATTTGTGTAACTTTGTGTCTTTGCCAGGCAAAGAGTAGTTTAGCTCATGCTGTACAGTCCTCCAGGCATGATTGTGAGCTCTTGAGAGAGCAGTTTGAAGAGGAGCAGGAGGCCAAATCTGAGTTACAGCGTTGTTTATCTAAAGCAAATGCGGAGATAGCTCAGTGGAGGACAAAGTATGAGACTGATGCCGTCCAGAGAACAGAGGAACTCGAGGAGGCCAAGTAAGTGGACAATTGTGCTGCGTTTACTACGTTAATGTGATAGTTCACTCAAAAATAAAACAAATGGGTCATCCTTTAATCACCCCGTCTTCTGCAAAACACAAAAGAAGATATTTTGAAAAATGTTAGGAGCTGGAACTCATTTACTTGCATTGGTTTTGTGTTCATACATTAGGAGTATATTGGTGCCACTGCTGTTTGGTAAGTCAAGTCGGCTTTCTTAGCATTCTGCTACATGTGTGAACATACAGTGGGATGATGTCTCGTGTCTTGCCGGACCAAGGGGCTAAATTAACAAGCATAGCTGTAAACATAGACACTGGACATAAGAGCAATTAAAAAAGACACAGCTAACTATTTCTAACTATAAATATACTATAGATTAACTATATAGACTGGAAATACTATAAGAGAAACAATACAAGAACTATACAGAATACTTTGCAATACTGTGCAAGATTTAAGGTTTAACAAAAACAAGTAGTGCAAGATGATTGTGGTTTAAGTAAACATTTTGAATTCTTATCGTGTCCTTTAAATATGTAAATGGAGAGTAGCTGACGCATTTATTCCACTGTTTGTGACACCAACATTCTTCAAAATATCTTCTTTTGTATTCTGCAGAAGACATTTTCATTCTTGGGTGAACTATACCATTAATATCTAAGTTAGCAAATTTGGCTTCTAGATAAACTTGAAAATAGATTTGAAAGCCTCATTACTGTTTCAGGAAAAAGCTGGCTGCTCGACTCCAGACCTCAGAGGAAACTATCGAAGCTTCTAATGCCAAATGTGCTTCCCTGGAGAAGACCAAACACCGTCTTCAGAATGAGATTGAGGACTTGATGGTCGACCTGGAGAGATCTAACGCCGTGGCTGCCGCTTTGGACAAGAAGCAACGCAATTTTGATAAGGTGCAAAGTTCATTTTATTTGGGAAATGGAAACCCCAAAAAGTATTTGGTTTACTCACTTTTACGGCAGATGGATACAGTTTAATCAATGTTTCCAGAAAAAGCAAAGGGCTCTTGAACTTCTCACAAGAGGTTCTTCTGGAATGTACATGCTTATGCTCGTGCTTTTCTAAGCTGTCTTATTGGTTCGTGGGGGGGGGGGGTTTACCGGCGTATGGAACTATGAACTTTCTGACGGTCAAAAGTTTTAAATAACTTTTGAAACGAGCTGCTGTACTGGGGGAATGTATCGAGCACAGAAACATCATACTCAGTTTTTAACAATTGGACCATGTTGAACCTGAGAACACAGTCTTAATAACATATTAATGCACGATTCCTTGGATTTAATTCTATAAAGATTAAAAGTTAACATTTTCTACTCTTGTGGAACGACACTCAGCTGACTTTCTTTGACGTTCAGGTTCTCTCTGAATGGAGGCAGAAGTTTGAGGAGACTCAGTCAGAGCTGGAAAGCTCTCAGAAAGAGTCTCGCAGTCTTAGCACAGAACTCTTCAAGCTGAAAAATTCTTATGAAGAAGCTCTTGACCAGCTGGAGACCATCAAAAGAGAGAACAAAAATCTGCAAGGTACGAACTGTTGCTTTCACAGATAGGAAGCGCAGAATGTGTTTAAAAATTAAACAAACTTAAAACGTTTGTTTTTACAGAGGAAATCACTGACTTAACTGAACAGATTGGTCAAGGTAACAAGACTATACATGAGCTTGAAAAAGTGAAGAAGACACTAGACCATGAGAAGAGTGACATTCAAGCGGCACTGGAGGACGCAGAGGTAAAATAATACGGCAGTATGAAAAAAGACGATTAGCTGTTCTTGTGCCTGTTAAATATCCTTATTTAAAAAGTGCATTAAATTAAGGGCACGTTGGAGCATGAGGAGAGCAAGACCGTACGTATCCAGCTGGAGCTCAGCCAGGTCAGAACTGAGGTTGAAAGGAAGATTAAAGAAAGGGATGAAGAGATTGACAATCTCCGGTAAAAGTCATTTTCATATCTTACATAAGAAAACAAGTTAAGGATAAACCCAGACATTCACTTTAAAAATGTTAACATAACTACAGTCGAAACCACCAACGGGCCTTAGACAGCATGCAGACAACGCTGGAGGCTGAGACCAGGGCCCGAAATGAGGCCATCAGGGTTAAGAAAAAGATGGAGGGAGATCTCAATGAGATGGAGATCCAGCTGAACCATGCGAATAGACAGGCTGTGGAGTCCCAGAAACTAGTCCGCAACCTACAGCTTCAAATGAAGGTGAGAGAGAAAATGCATAGATACCAAACTATGATGAGACGTAGAACAAGCATCTCATTCGTTCTTGGTCTTCTCAGGATCTGCAGGTGGAGCTGGATGAGTCCAGGCATCAGTATGAAGATGTTAAGGAGCAGATGGCGGTCACAGAGCGCAGGAATGGTCTGCTCACAGCGGAGGTGGAGGAGCTTCGTGAAGTTGCAGAACAAACAGACCGCATGCGTAAAATCGCTGAGCATGAACTTCTGGAATCCAGTGAACGTGTCAATCTACTACATAGTCAGGTCAGTCACATCTAAAACAATCACTTATACAAAATTAATTGTCAGGGATCATTAACGTTCAATAATCCCTACAGAACACCGCAGTGTTGAACCACAAAAAGAAGTTGGAAAGCGATCTGTCCGTTTTGTCTGGGGAGGCCGATGACGCTCTTCAGGAGTGCCGTAATGCCGAGGAAAAGGCGAAGAAGGCCATAACTGATGTAAGTTCCCATAGGAAAAACAAAAAGGGTTGTTTTACCATTTATTTGCTTTTGACACATAACCAATAGAAAATGATAATACCATGGAGAGGTGTCCACTCTTCTAAACACCAAGGGTCAAGTTATTTTAAGAATACTTTTTGTAGTAGGTATACTAATATGGATTTAGGGACACCTGCTCACTTAAGAATTCACATTTTAGCGTAATAATTTGTGTATAAAACTGCTTGTTTGGCCACTTTTAAGTTTTCAAAGTGCTTCTAGGTGTAACAGTAGGGAACTTTGAATACAAAACTAATTTACAAACTGTGTTTGTTCTACAACTACTACTACTTTTCTTGTAAACGTACTGATAGTTACTAGTTCAATACTTGTCGCACATTTATTTAATTTGCAAAGGAAACTTTGAAGTAAAGTCAACTTTGAAGAAAGTGAAATTTTGAAGTAAGCTACAATCTAAGTTCTATTAGAAAACACGATTACACTCACTCAGAAGTAGAAAAGTATACAGAAAGTGTAGTCTCTTATTTGTTTAAATATAAGACTCTAATAGCACCTAAAGTTCGTTTTTGTAAAGGTAACGTTTGAACCTATTTATCCGTAGGCAGCCATGATGGCAGAAGAACTAAAGAAAGAACAGGACACCAGCAGTCACCTAGAGAGGATGAAGAAAACCCTGGAGCAGAACATCAAAGATCTGCAAATGCGCCTGGACGAAGCCGAACAGATCGCTCTTAAAGGAGGAAAGAAACAGATTCAAAAAATGGAAATTCGGGTAAGTCCCAACCGTGGCTCAGAAGAGTTTTTCTAGTATTGGGGATTTTGTGTAAACGTTTTATTTCTCAGGTGAGGGAACTGGAAGGAGAGCTGGAGTGTGAACAGAAGAAAAGTGGAGAGTTCCAGAAGGGAATACGCAAATATGAGAGAAGAATTAAAGAGCTCACATACCAGGTATTCCACAAGGCCACGTGTGATCTACTTTAAAACAAATGTGCTGTTCCATATAAAAGAAGACTTTGTTTTCTGTAGACAGAGGAGGACAGAAAAACTCTTCTGAGGATGCAAGCAATGATTGAAAAACTACAGGCTAAAGTGAAGGGCTACAAGAGGCATGCAGAAGATGTCGTATGTATTATATTTCATGTCAAACCCTTTCAGTGCTTATACTTAATAATGTTTTAGTTTCGGCCTATGAGATGTGCTATGAGATGTGCGGTTGGTTGTTTTGTGACAGGAGGAGCAGGCCAACAGTAATATGACCCGCTGCAAGAAGATCCAGCACGACCTGGATGAAGCTGAGGAGAGGGCAGACATTGCCGAATCTCAGGTCAACAAGCTTCGGGTTCGTACTCGAGAGACACATGTCGTTAAGGTAACCACTCCATGAAAACCTCTTTATGAACTTCAGTTACTACACGCTTGAGTACGAACAAAGGAAATCAATGGATCACATATTTAACCCTTGTGTTCACAGATCACGGAGTGAAGATAGAATGAGCAAGTGTCCTAGAGGGATCTCTTTACTCTTCAGAAAATGCAGTTTGACTGATGCAAACAGAGAGTGAACGCAAATTTATTTTTATGCCCATAAGTGAAAATAAACAACAGGTTTTGAAGGTCAAAGCTTTCATTTCCGGCTTTTTGCAAGGTCCCTCTGTGACTTTAAAGGGTTTTAGGCTACAGTTTATCATTTGAGGTGTCATTACTGTATAGGTGAGTAAAAGGGACAATTCAAAGGATATATTTCCCTTTCTGCACCTCTATGTTACTTTGAAATAATATGCATTGTCTCTTCTAAACCTTTCTTTAAAATTTCAAATGTTCGCATGATCATGTCATGTAGCACGTACGTTTGATTGAAATAAAGATGACTGTGTGGACTTTGTTTATACATGCAAATAAATGAATTTAAACAAAAGACGGCGGTTTTCTTCAAAATCGAAGACATAATTACAATCCTTCCGAGAGAAGGTTTCATTCACTCACAAAAGTCCCAGGTTGTCCCTTGACCTTACCCAGACGTTCACTTCAAGGTTTAAAAGTCAAGGAAAAATCTTCAAAAGTACGCTTCCCCAGATCATCACCAGTCATTGGATGCCTATGTCACGAACGGTTTTTAAAGTTAAAGTGCACCCAAATTATAAATTCCATCTCTATTTCATTCATCCATGTGTCATTTGAAACCTGTACGTCCCCCTTTCGTCTGGAAAAAGACGAAGATATTTTGAAAATATTTTTGTCTATGCAATTGAAACCAATTGAAACAATGTTGTTAGGTGCTGTTCTTCAAGTGTTTCTGAAGCTTTGATTGTTTCAACGTGCAATAAAAAATGTTTCACATGGCAAAATAATCCGTATTTTCACACAATCTGTGTACCGCTTTTTTCACTGTTATAAAAACGGCTGATAACTTCCTTGTTCTGACGAAGTACTCCTTCAGAAATCCCTAACGAGTTCTGATTGGGCCAGCGGCACCTGTGCTATGATTCGACAGAAGCTAAGCACACATTGCCCGGAAAGATCACGCTTCTTACCATAAGGTGGAGATGAATGAGTTTAGTGTCATCGTAAACGTCTTTAATGTGATCAATTTGAGTCAAAATCAGACGCGGGAACAGGGATGAAGAGGAACCAGTAGAACTTGTGCAACCACGACTCTTGCATACACCTAAACACAGAACAATGATTCACATGGCTGGAGCTAAACTTTACCCCCATCTAAACCAGCATGTGGTTAAACAGTAAACAATAGATATAATCAATAAATAATTTAAACTGATCATTACAAACACCAACAATCACTGCATTCCTATACTTTATAAAAGTTTTGTTTGGATTAGTTTCAAATACCATCTGTTTAACAAAGCTAAACAGTGTTACCCTTTGTGTAATAAATCACAGAAACTGTTAAACGCATCAACTTAAATAATAAAAAAAAAAACTCACCGGTTGTGGTCCATTCACAACGCCTTGAGCAGACCGAAAGGGAACTGCTTCATCTTTCAAGTATAATCTTTGTGTAAAACCGGCATTAAACTGATTGAGATTGAGGAGGCTGTCCTCAGTAAAATGTGCTGCACATAGTTTTTATATGTGGATTATAATTTTCCGGAACTGAGTTTAACGTAAATTGTATTGCAAATCAAGTTCCTACACATGTGACGAATGTGATAAAACAATTTATTTTCTTATGTTGAATTTGTGTGTTCACTCTGTGAGTTTGGGCAGAAAAGTTACATTTTGAGACCAAGTGAAAACTCCATACATAAATATACAGGTAGTATGTAAACTTAGTGAACCACCGACAACAAAAGACAGTAGGACGTCCCTGAAAACCGCATTCGTTTTTTTTTGCAGTGAGAGACAGCGGGCAGTGAGAACAAGAAACTCCTAAACAGAGTCTAGTGCCAAACACACAAACCCATCCGCTTTCAAAATCTAAAGCACACATTCAATGCACAGCCAGTACTCATCATATCACTACAGCCATTTCACAATCACACTTATAAACACAAGCAGATCAATATTCACAAAAACACACAAACGTTCCGATGTCCAGTCACACGTACACTATTTCTGTAATGCAGATCTAGTGAAATCACAAATGGCGATTCAACGTTAATGCAAAGCAAGTCCTTTCAGCACCCCCAACAACAAATGAGTCTCTAGAGTCACAGCTCCATGAAATCTCTGTCCAGGTCCCTATACGCTTCATCAATGTAGGTGGAAATGGCACAATGTGAGCTTCTTCCGGAATCTGCAGTCCCCAGTAGTACCGACACCGTCTCCTTCCAGTAGGTGAAGGGAATACATGAACTCTGTACAGAAGCAGAATTAGATACAGAAATTTTAGCAACTCAAGCGCTGTGTCGTACCGTCGGAATTTGTCTAGTCGTGGAGAGCTTACATTCTCAAGGCAGGTGCTGTCCTTGTCTTTGTTGAGGTAGTGATGCTGCCAGAAACGCAGCAGGTTGTGGAAGTTGTTGAGCAGGCAGCCGGGATATTTCTCTGCATACTCTTTCTCTCTCAGAGCGCTCAGATATAGAGGCAATTTGCCCCGTGTCCTCGCCAGCATCAGAACCACCAGGCTGGTGTTCAAACAGCTCACGTTCTCCTGTGATTGGTCAGAAACAGTGTCAATTTTAACCATCGAAATTACATTTGAAACAGTTTTTGTCTTTGTTTTGCTTTAAATATAATGCATACACGCATACATGAATATGCAAATTAGTCATACCTCTACTCAACCACACACTACCAAAACTGAAAGCGAAATTAAGAGCTTTGCACATAAACATGAAAAGCATTAAAAACTTATCTATATGGGGTCTTTAAGTGATCCATCAAATTCAGTTCAAAAAAATATCTATCTTACCTGTGTGAGTGTCTGCACATTGATGATGTTGATCAGTCTAAACAGGAAGGACAACCTGTTCTCCACTTGAGCCATGTAGGACAGGAGACGGCACTCTGAAAACACTTCAACCACTGAAAAAAAGAGAAAGGACATTTTGAAACTCTTCATTTATCCAAATACAAGTTTTGTTTTAACTGTATTCCTTCACACCTTTTATATCTTTAGTCTGATTCTCAAAGCGGTCCAAAGAAAGGACGATACATCGCACCAGCATGTTTGAGTCCACCAGAGAGCCATTGATCTGTGTCAAGAACGTCTGAAACTGAGGCGAAATTGACAGATGTGAGATCTCATGTCTATCAGTGTGGCAGTTTGCTAGAAGTACGATCAACCATCTCAAATCCAAACCTTTTCTTCAGTGTTGACGTATTTGTTGAATCTTTTAAAGGCATCGATGTTGAACTTCATGAGCTCACCAAGTAGGTCAAAGTAGCTTTGGAGGACGTCATGGGATGTGCAGCCACTGTCAATGATGCAATAGAGAATGTGCTGCCAGATGAAAGAAGGAATGGATGGATGAGAAGTCAGTTGAGTCAGACACAACAAAGTCGATCACTGACAGTCCACTCACCTCTAACAAACCTCTTCTAAGCAGAAACACTTGGTCGGCATATGATGGTGTTCCTCTAAGAAAACTCTCAACTGCTCTAGCTTGCCAGAACCTGTAGTCACGATACATACATGTCCTTAATTATAACTTTAATGCATTCTTTAATTGTTATTTGGTTCGCCACACTCTTTAAAGACCTCCTGAAGTGAAAATCAAGTTTTTATGCTGAGTTTTTGGTTAACAATTATGAGCAAATTTATCATTGTTCACGATTGTTTCAGAAAAGTCTTACTTTCATTTACATTTTCAGTAGCGTCTTTAACAGTTGATTGGAGGCGGAGCTATTTTACTTTTTGGAAAATATTTTAAAGCAGAAGAAAAACATGACAGGAGATGTTTACATATGCAAAGTTGATGGAATAGTTTTTAGGGATAAAATTATAGACTACAGGGTTTTTAAAGATTTAATTCGATTTTCCATTTAAAATGAAAAGTTCCATTTAAAATGTGTTTAACTTTTGGTTCAGGTCATGATTATTTCCATTATTTTCAAAAAGCCAGGTAATGAAAAAATTGTTAAAAGAACTATACAATTTAGATAAATGAGACAATTAGCTATACACATAACACTTTATAACACATTATATACAACATTTAAGATATTACCTGAACGATGAATCGATCGGCTCTTTCTTCATAACCGAAATTAACCTTGTAAGAAGACCTTTTTTACCATCACACACAAGATTCCTGTAGAAACACCAGAAACGTATTAACCAATGAGAAATGGCATAAATATTTAAGAAAATAAATGTGTCATCAAAAAGAACACTACACCTGTCTGTGTTATTTAAAGCCTCCATTTCAAGGATATTGGCATTCAGGTAGATGTCACTCAGTTCATTTAATTCTTGTCCACTTAAAAGGAGATACTTATTTCTGTGGCCGGAACAAGAAGGTCTAATAAGACTAAGAAACTCTTTTATTAGTTCTTGAATGACTGTCTGATACTCACTCATGGTGGTCACTGAAGCTCTGCAGCAGTCTGAGGAACTGAATCTTGAACGAGATCTCCTGATGTTATGCAACAGATGTATTTTATCAATTCGTCTGTTTGTTAAGTTAAAAAATATTAAAATCTGGTTAGTTCTGGTTAAAAGATGAGTTCTTACTGGACTGCAGTCACAATTCTGGTTCTGTCTGTGTAAGACATGGCCAGTCGGCTGTCTCCTCCAGATAAGCTTATCAAACAGGTTATTGAGTCCTGGGATTAACTTGAACTCTGCAAGCATTCTGTGAACCTAGGGATCCCAAAAAAGCAGCAACAAGATTTTAAACTCTGATGTCACATTGAACATTTTCGCAAAAGAAGACCTCCTGATTTCTGTTTTTACCTGATTTCTCTGTCGGCCCATGAGTAGCACACACAGCACATAAAGAACCTCCACTTTGTACATGATCTCATGAACTATCTTCATGGACTGAGGCAGTCTGTGTCTTAATGGACTCGAGGACAGGGAACTTTCATCAGATGACTCTGAAAGACCAGATCAGATTATGTAATAGGTTGGATTAAACATAAAAGAACAAAAGCGAATGGTCACACAACGGTAGAACATTTTTCCTTGTCTTACCTGTACTACTTTGCTCTGCTTCCTCAATTGCTAACTGCATGAGAGCGTCCAGCACGAGAGCGTTATCAAGCCAACTGTGCCAGTCTTCAAGTTCCAAGCGTGGAGAGGCACCCGCTGCCTCTGTAACTTTCCGCGTGGCCAGTTTACAAAGTCGCTCAATAAAGCCAGGGATGTTCAGTAGAGTTGCTATAAAAAGTGTTGTGAATTAGTCATGTGCATGTATTTGATAAAATGGACATTCAGGCTCACACGTTATATCTCAAATAGTGCTTTCTAACCCTGGTTGGTCTCAGCTCGTGATGAGCAGGTGCTGGTCTTTTGCTGTGTACTGCGGGCGAGGAGGGTGTGCTTGTCATCCACACCCACATCTGGCTCTGATATGGTGACTGAAAGAATACGACAGAAATTGGCAAGCTGTTGCTGATTGAAGCTCTGGACCAAACTGGGGAGATTGGGAATTTCATCCAGCTGGACCATCTCCTAAAGGTAAAAAGCATGCAGTTTATTGGCATGTCAAATGTAATATGAATGAGAACTGGTCTGCTGCTAAAAAGATTTTTCTTAATCGATACCTTTCTGATACTTAGAATGTCTTCGATAAGAGTGGCAGTTTGTAGAAAAACCTTTTTGTTTGACATAAGTGAAAAAAGAAACATGACAAAATCATCCCTCGCTGCCAAGCTTTTTGTAACACCTTCCGTCTGCGAAGCAAACACAGAGTCTATATTAAACTAAGTACAAAACCAATTATTTCGTATCATCATCTTCATCTTTTTACAGTCATCCACATATGATTTTACTTACACATATACAGCAGTTGTAAAGAACACTCAGACAGTCCTTGATGAGGTCATCACTCACTTAAAATAAAAATAAAGACACAAAGTAGTATATGACAACAATATTATGGGAGTTAAAAATGTACTGGTAAAAACTTTTATAAGCTTACATCTAGGTAGGTGTTCCTGCACTGTAAGCGTTGGTCGCATTAGAATCTCTACGAACAACTGTAAGCGAATGAAAACATATTAATTTGGGGGATTGATGGATTAGCTGCATTTTTGAAAATCAGCCGTTTATCGGATTATTGGATTTTTGATATTTCTCTGTTGTGAGTTTGGCAGTTTCACAGTGACTGGGTTATTAAAGACTTTCTAAAGTAAAATCAAAATGTCAAATCTATTTTAAATCCTATCAAATAATCTGCTTGTTAAGCCTGGAAGTTCGTAGAAAAGATGCCATAGAAATAACACGACATTTTAATATACACAAATGGCAGGAGTTAAAACTCCCTTTCAATCCTTGATCTTTATAACAGTACCACCAACATCAATATTGCAATTCCATTTTCACAAAAGGACAAAAATATATTTGGAAAACTGTAGTGAACACTGAGTTTATAACGATTATATCTGTGATAGGAATAAACATGCTCTTAGAAAATGATCCTCCCCTGAAAAGCGAGCAAACAATATTCCTTAAATCACGAAGTAGATTAGGATGAGCGCCCTGACCTCTCCGATAAAGATTAGTCGTGCAATGCATTTATTAATAGAATACTCACATCAACACCTCCAAAGAGGACGAATGTATACGTATTGGGTGAAATAGACTCCAGGGGTGTTTTGCGCTCCTCTGTCACAAACGACATGGCCTCCATAGACAGCAATGACGACAGCTCCTGCACAAACACAGAACGACCCGTAATCATGGAGATCACGTCCCAGGGTTTACAAATAGATATCAGGGGGTCATCTGGAATGATCAGAGGGATCGTACGCACCATGACCATGCTGTGAATGTTCGAGAAATCACTGTTTGGATGGCTGCTCTCATGTAGTTGTCTCAATAGCGCCGGTATTCCTTGCCACTTCACTCTTTTATCTCTATCCTCCAGGAGAGCCACAGGAACCTGACAACACAATACATGATGTGTTAATAAAATAATGACAATACATGATGTGTTCATAAAATAATGACAATACATGATGTGTTCATAAAATAATGACAATACATGATGTGTTCATAAAATAATGACAATACATGATGTGTTCATAAAATAATGACAATACGTGATGTGTTAATAATATAATGACAATACATGATGTGTTAATCAAATAATGACAATACATGATGTGTTCATAAAATAATGACAATACATGATGTGTTCATAAAATAATGACAATACGTGATGTGTTCATAAAATAATGACAATACGTGATGTGTTCATCAAATAATGACAATACATGATGTGTTCATCAAATAATGACAATACATGATGTGTTAATCACATAATGACAATACATGATGTGTTAATCAAATAATGACAATACTTGATGTGTTCATCAAATAATGACAATACATGATGTGTTCATCAAATAATGACAATACATGATGTGTTAATAAAATAATGAAAATACATGATGTGTTAATCAAATAATGACAATACATGATGTGTTAATCAAATAATGACAATACATGATGTGTTCATAAAATAATGATAATACATGATGTGTTCATAAAATAATGACAATACATGATGTGTTCATAAAATAATGACAATACATGATGTGTTCATAAAATAATGACAATACATGATGTGTTCATAAAATAATGACAATACATGATGTGTTCATAAAATAATGACAATACATGATGTGTTCATCAAATAATGACAATACATGATGTGTTCATAATATAATGACAATACATGATGTGTTCATCAAATAATGACAATACATGATGTGTTCATCAAATAATGACAATACATGATGTGTTTATAAAATAATGACAATACATGATGTGTTCATCAAATAATGACAATACATGATGTGTTCATAAAATAATGACAATACTTGATGTGTTCATCAAATAATGACAATACATGATGTGTTTATAAAATAATGACAATACATGATGTGTTTATAAAATAATGACAATACATGATGTGTTAATCAAATAATGACAATACATGATGTGTTTATAAAATAATGACAATACATGATGTGTTCATCAAATAATGACAATACATGATGTGTTCATCAAATAATGACAATACATGATGTGTTCATCAAATAATGACAATACATGATGTGTTTATAAAATAATGACAATACATGATGTGTTTATAAAATAATGACAATACATGATGTGTTAATCAAATAATGACAATACATGATGTGTTAATCAAATAATGACAATACATGATGTGTTCATAAAATAATGACAATACATGATGTGTTCATAAAATAATGACAATACATGATGTGTTAATAAAATAATGACAATACATGATGTGTTCATAAAATAATGACAATACATGATGTGTTAATAAAATAATGACAATACATGATGTGTTAATAAAATAATGACAATACATGATGTGTTAATCAAATAATGACAATACATGATGTGTTAATAAAATAATGACAATACATGATGTGTTAATCAAATAATGACAATACATGATGTGTTCATAAAATAATGACAATACATGATGTGTTAATAAAATAATGACAATACAAGATGTGTTCATAAAATAATGACAATACATGATGTGTTAATAAAATAATGACAATACATGATGTGTTAATCAAATAATGACAATACATGATGTGTTCATAATATAATGACAATGCATGATGTGTTCATCAAATAATGACAATACATGATGTGTTAATCAAATAATGACAATACATGATGTGTTAATCAAATAATGACAATACACGATGTGTTCATAAAATAATGACAATACATGATGTGTTAATCAAATAATGACAATACATGATGTGTTAATCAAATAATGACAATACATGATGTGTTAATCAAATAATGACAATACATGATGTGTTAATCAAATAATGACAATACATGATGTGTTAATCAAATAATGACAATGCATGATGTGTTAATAAAATAATGACAATACATGATGTGTTCATAAAATAATGACAATACATGATGTGTTCATAAAATAATGACAATACATGATGTGTTCATAAAATAATGACAATACATGATGTGTTAATAAAATAATGACAATACATGATGTGTTAATCAAATAATGACAATACATGATGTGTTCATAAAATAATGACAATACATGATGTGTTCATAAAATAATGACAATACATGATGTGTTTATAAAATAATGACAATACATGATGTGTTAATCAAATAATGACAATACATGATGTGTTAATCAAATAATGACAATACATGATGTGTTCATAAAATAATGACAATACATGATGTGTTCATCAAATAATGACAATACATGATGTGTTCATAAAATAATGACAATACATGATGTGTTCATCAAATAATGACAATACATGATGTGTTCATAAAATAATGACAATACATGATGTGTTCATAAAATAATGACAATACATGATGTGTTCATAAAATAATGACACATTGTGTAGTACATATATTACTAATCTGTTATTGATTTATTGTTATTTTGCAATGAATATTAATGTAAGCATACTGATGTTTAATATTAGTCAAATAAAAAAGCAAAATAACTCAGTTTGATAATAATAACTCAGTTGGATAATAATAACTCAGTTTGCTCGGGGGGGGGGGTGGGGGAACAATCACAATGTCTTAAAGTGCAGCCTCAAGACAACATAAGACTAAACACTTGAGGAATGTTTTTTGTTGTTTTTATTAAGATGTTGACATTTAATCTCCTTTATTTTGTTTTGAGGGACTTTTAACTGGGGGTGTACAGGCCTCAGTTTGTAAACATTAGCTAATAAACGCTTTATTGTCCTCATTTCTCATGGAATCTTACCTGAGCCCCTCGGGTTAATCCCACACCTGTGATATGACCATGGCGGATTTTATGAAGAATGTTTTTGCGTGAATTTCTTCTGCTTGTTTGGGTCCGAGCGCACCCAGAGCTCCGAGTCGCCATTGCGTTTCCTTTGACGTGTGACGTTCAGTGATTTCTCCGCTGCCGGCGGACAGACTGCTGTGATCACTACTGACGCCTGCAGGACAGCAGCGGGAACTACATGAATATCATTTGGAAATTAAGTTTTTATCATTTTATTTACTGAAAAGGTTTTTGAAATTGATGATTTTGAGTTCTGAAGTCTTTATAAAAGCAAACCATGACTAAAACATTTCTCTATAAAATATCACTGAAATATTTCTCTAAAAATATCACTAAAATATTTCTCTATAAAATATCACTAAAATATTTCTCTATAAAATATCACTTAAACATTTCTCTATAAAATATCACTAAAACATTTCTCTATAAAATATCACTTAAACATTTCTCTATAAAATATCACTAAAATATTTCTCTATAAAATATCACTAAAACATTTCTCCATAAAATATCACTGAAATATTTCTCTATAAAATATCACTAAAATATTTCTCTATAAAATATCACTGAAATATTTCTCTATAAAATATCACTAAAACATTTCTCCATAAAATATCACTGAAATATTTCTCTATAAAATATCACTTAAATATTTCTCTATAAAATATCACTAAAACATTTCTCCATTAAAATCACTAAAACATTTCTCTATAAAATATCACTAAAATATTTCTCTATAAAATATCACTTAAACATTTCTCTATAAAATATCACTAAAACATTTCTCTATAAAATATCACTTAAACATTTCTCTATAAAATATCACTAAAATATTTCTCTATAAAATATCACTAAAACATTTCTCCATAAAATATCACTGAAATATTTCTCTATAAAATATCACTGAAATATTTCTCTATAAAATATCACTAAAATATTTCTCTATAAAATATCACTGAAATATTTCTCTATAAAATATCACTAAAACATTTCTCTATAAAATATCACTTAAATATTTCTCTATAAAATATCACTAAAACATTTCTCCATTAAAATCACTAAAACATTTCTCTATAAAATATCACTAAAACATTTCTCTATAAAATATCACTTAAACATTTCTCCATAAAATATCACTAAAACATTTCTCTATAAAATATCACTAAAATATTTCTCTATAAAATATCACTAAAACATTTCTCCATATAATATCACTAAAACATTTCTCTATAAAATATCACTAAAACATTTCTCTATAAAATATCACTTAAACATTTCTCCATATAATATCACTAAAACTTTTCTCCATAAAATATCACTAAAATATTTCTCTATAAAATATCACTTAAACATTTCTCCATAAAATATCACTAAAACATTTCTCCATATAATATCACTAAAATATTTCTCCATAAAATATCACTAAAACATTTCTCCATAAAATATCACTAAAACATTTCTCCATAAAATATCACTAAAACATTTCTCCATATAATATCACTAAAACATTTCTCTACAAAATATCACTAAAACATTTCTCCATAAAATATCACTAAAACATTTCTCCATATAATATCACTAAAACATTTCTCCATATAATATCACTAAAATATTTCTCCATAAAATATTAATAAAACATTTCTCCATAAAATATCACTTAAACATTTCTCCATAAAATATCACTAAAATATTTCTCCATAAAATATCACTTAAACATTTCTCCATTAAATATCACTAAAACATTTCTCTATAAAATATCACTAAAACATTTCTCTATAAAATATCACTAAAACATTTCTCCATAAAATATCACTAAAATATTTCTCCATAAAATATCACTTAAACATTTCTCCATTTAATATCACTAAAACATTTCTCTATAAAATATCACTAAAACATTTCTCCATAAAATATCACTAAAACATTTCTCTATAAAATATCACTAAAACATTTCTCCATTAAATATCACTAAAACATTTCTCTATAAAATATCACTAAAACATTTCTCCATAAAATATCACTAAAATATTTCTCTATAAAATATCACTAAAATATTTCTCCATAAAATATTAATAAAACATTTCTCCATAAAATATCACTTAAACATTTCTCCATAAAATATCACTAAAACATTTTTCCATATAATATCACTAAAACATTTCTCCAAAATATCACTAAAACATTTCTCCATATAATATCACTAAAACATTTCTCTACAAAATATCACTAAAACATTTCTCCATAAAATATCACTAAAACATTTCTCCATAAAATATCACTAAAACATTTCTCCATAAAATATCACTAAAACATTTCTCCATAAAATATCACTAAAACATTTCTCCATAAAATATCACTAAAACATTTCTCCATAAAATATCACTAAAACATTTCTCCATAAAATATCACTAAAACATTTCTCCATAAAATATCACTAAAACATTTCTCCATAAAATATCACTAAAACATTTCTCCATAAAATATCACTAAAACATTTCTCCATATAATATCACTAAAACATTTCTCTACAAAATATCACTTAAACATTTCTCTATAAAATATCACTTAAACATTTCTCCATAAAATATCACTAAAACATTTCTCCATATAATATCACTAAAACATTTCTCTATAAAATATCACTAAAACATTTCTCCATAAAATATCACTAAAATATTTCTCCATTAAATATCACTAAAACATTTCTCCATTAAATATCACTAAAACATTTCTCTATAAAATATCACTAAAACATTTCTCCATAAAATATCACTAAAACATTTCTCCATATAATATCACTAAAACATTTCTCTACAAAATATCACTAAAACATTTCTCCATATAATATCACTAAAACATTTCTCCATAAAATATCACTAAAACATTTCTCCATAAAATATCACTAAAACATTTCTCCATAAAATATCACTAAAACATTTCTCCATATAATATCACTAAAACATTTCTCTACAAAATATCACTTAAACATTTCTCTATAAAATATCACTTAAACATTTCTCCATAAAATATCACTAAAACATTTCTCTATAAAATATCACTTAAACATTTCTCCATAAAATATCACTGAAATATTTCTCCATAAAATATCACTAAAACATTTCTTCATTTAATATCACTAAAACATTTCTCTATAAAATATCACTTAAACATTTCTCCATAAAATATCACTAAAACATTTCTTTATAAAATATCACTAAAATATTTCTCTATAAAATATCACTAAAACATTTCTCCATAAAATATCACTAAAACATTTCTCTATAAAATATCACTAAAACATTTCTCTATAAAATATCACTTAAATATTTCTCAATAAAATATCACTAAAACATTTCTCTATAAAATATCACTAAAACATTTCTCCATAAAATATTAATAAAACATTTCTCCATAAAATATCACTTAAACATTTCTCCATAAAATATCACTAAAACATTTCTCCATAAAATATCACTTAAACATTTCTCCATAAAATATCACTAAAATATTTCTCCATGAAATATCACTAAAACATTTCTCCATAAAATATCACTAAAACATTTCTCCATAAAATATCACTAAAATATTTCTCCATAAAATATCACTTAAACATTTCTCCATTAAATATCACTAAAACATTTCTCTATAAAATATCACTAAAACATTTCTCCATAAAATATCACTAAAATATTTCTCCATTAAATATCACTAAAACACTTCTCCATTAAATATCACTAAAACATTTCTCTATAAAATATCACTAAAACATTTCTCCATAAAATATCACTAAAATATTTCTCTATAAAATATCACTTAAACATTTCTCCATAAAATATCACTAAAACATTTCTCCATAAAATATCACTTAAACATTTCCCCAAATTTGTAGTCAAAAGATGACTAAGATAATCATGATGATTTTTTAGCTAAAACATAATTCCCATGGGTTTATTATTATTATTATTATTAATTGAGAATATAAGAAGTATATGAATGCATAAGCCGGTTTTTGACTTTTGACCGGTAACACGGTCATCAAAAAATATTTCAAAATATATAACCAAAACGAAGTACCATAGTTTCAAGGTTGCAAAAATGAACGTTGCAATGTACATTCGTACACACAGCATAATTAACAAAAAGAATATTTCTGACTCCCCTTATCTTTACATCCCAAATAAACACACATGTGTTTTTCTCAATTTAATTACCATAAGTCCATCTCTTGGGCCCTACTCATATCATTCACATCTTCAAAGGGAGATTTTGAGTTTTGATAAGGAAGTCAGCGCACACCCTCTTAAAAGATAAAGAAGGGGTAAGAGAGAAGACGACGTGGGCTCATGCTCATACGTTTCCTGAACACACACGGAGGATCTTTTGGGAGTGTGTGTGGGACAACACACACTTCAGCTCAAGGAAATGGGCGTTTTTAGAGCTGACCCCAGAGGAGGAGGAGATACAAATAGGCCTGGATAAACGCAGAACACCATTTGGAACATTTGCCTAAACGTGCATTACTTCTGGTGAGTTTGCCTTTTGTGCATTCTGCTTCTTTTATTTTAAATGAGCAACAAACTTTAAATAAATACATAAATGAAATATACGAAACACAGGTTATTAAAAAGGTGTAACTTTTTCATAGAGGAGTTTATCACATACTCACAAATGTATTTAAGGTAAATGAAATCAAATAGTTTTAATTCAATTGTTTTCATTATTTTTGAAACGTAAGAATAATGGAAGGCATGAGTGTTCGAGTACAAGGCTTTTTTCCCCCACTGATTTTCACCCGGGGACATAAGGAATGCAAAGTCTGTCTCAAGACCTTAAAAGTCTGAAAGAGTCTATTTAAATCCAAAAGTCACTGGAGTCAGAACAGTTTATTCTTTTACTCTTGGTTTTGCACATGCTTTTTTAACATTATCAAATTGTGTGGTTTGAACACTACAAAATAATTCAAGTTTTTTTTTCTCGTGGACTGACAGGTGCTGTTCTTCAGTATGGCATTCCTTCTGATATTTGTCACTCTTCTACACCTCATCATTTTGGCGATTCTCTTTATCGCCACTATGGAAAAGGTCAGTTTAAGACATTTTAAGAGAATAGTCCACCCAAAAATGACAATTCTGAATTCATCCTAGGGTTGGTCCAAACCTTTATAGATATCTGTCATGTTGTGAGAATGTTAACAATTAGGATTGGCACAATCGACCGCCATGGTAGAAAATTATTTTGTGCATCAAATTATTTTTCAAAGATTTAGGCAAACAGTTTTGAGCCACTTTTGACATTTTTCTACATTACTGTGGCATCCAAGAACTCAAACATTCTTCTAAATATCTTTTTTTCTGTTCAACCCAACAAAGAAATGTATAATTAATGACATGAGCAAAGTATCCTTTTGACCAAGAGTTCATCAATAATGCTTTTTGGACTGAATGAATTATTTGTTCTCATTTAGTTTTGGTGGGTTTGGGATGATACCGAGAGTTCTGACCTGTGGTACAACTGCAGATTTGACAATGAGACAGAAGGCTGGTTCTGTGCAACATCAGATGAGACTGGTAGAACTATCATTTTTGCAACATCCTTTCCATTGCTGAACTAAAAGAAATCTAGAAATGTACTTATCTATTTCTCAGAATGGCTTCAGGCTGTCCAGGTTCTGATGGTCCTCTCTGTGGTCTTCTCTGGTATTTCACTTCTCATATTCCTCGGGCAACTCTTTACCATGTCTAAAGGAGGACTCTTTTACCTCACTGGTGTCTGCCAGGCGTTTGCAGGTAAACCCGGCTGAATATCACACATCTTTGAGTTTGTTTTACTGCATAAAAGTGACATCTGTTTGTCAGGCCAAGCCAAGATATATGAACACTTATTAGACTAAAGTTTCCGTTTTCTCTCCCAGGTCTCAATGACTTCACGGCATCACTTATTTACACCCTGCACTATAAAGAAATCCTTAAGGATTCCAGGGAGTTGAGCTCAGGACACTTTGGGTTCTGCTTTGTGTTGGCATGGGTTTGTGTTCCTTTGCTTCTGTGTAGTGGAATTATGTATATCCATTTGCGCAAAAGGGAATAGGCCGACTTGCCTTCCAATCCCCGAAAGAAGTCATGCAAAGAATGCTTGTTGTTGACATACTCTAGCGAGTGCTTAAATACTTTGTAGCTCCATGAAACATATTTGATTATAACTTATTCAGACCAAAAGTAGACACGTAAATAAACATAGCCGAAATATATACGCAACACAGATCACACTGCTGATCAACTTGTTTAACTATTAAAGGGCAACCATAACTAATATATTGGATTAGCTAAATTAAATTAAAATTAATCAAATGGGGCATCTGAAACCTTGTTGTACCAAACTCCCACTTGCATATTTTGCAGTGACATCTAAATGCAAAATTATTAAGATGTATTTTTATAAATAAAGTTTAATAACTCGTTAATGTCTAAATCCATGTTGTGCCCAAACCAAATGCAAATATAACTACAACTAACAGCAGTATGAATGGAGGAGGGCATGACAAACTCATGACTTCTGTTTCTACACTAATAGCTTCCATCAGGCTGCATGATCTCACGACTCAATTGCTTCAATACAAACAGCTTGCTGACATTCAAAAACAAATTTTTACAAAGGATATCCTGTGTTAAAATACCGGCTGGTCCCAAGCTTTCACAACTTAAAGGGATAGCACACATAAAAATGAATAATCGTTTAGAATCCAATGAGCCATAAGCAGGACACAAAATAAATTTTGAAAAAATGTTTGCAACAAACCAATATTGCATCAAAAGAGACATTTCTCGAAATATCTTCTTTAGTGGTCCAAAGTCTCATAAAAAGTTTCGTATATGAATTCAAAAACATGAGAATGAATAATTGATGAGTAAACCAAACACACATCAAGGATCACCGGCTACTGTTAACTGTTGAAAAAACAAATAACTCTACAATGTCAGACAAATAGGTTTAATATTAGGTGTACCACAGCTCTACACAATCGCAGTACGTCCAGTTTTATAATCACTTGCTGCATAGAATACAAGATGGTCACTGATATGTTCACCAGCGGTAGTAACTGGCTCTATTTGTCCACTGTATAATTAAAGCAAAAATGAAAAATAACAGCCTAAACAGTAAAATAAATTTTCAAAATCATATAAAGAAATATGCATTCATAAAAAATTATAATAAGAGTTTGACTGTTAAGGTTGATCTTGGACATCAGCATCACTATACAGGGAAACTTTAGTTTGGTGAGAACTAAGTTGTTGAAAGAGGAAAGAAATGATGACATCAAAAACCAAGGAGGTAAAGTAGAAGCAGCGTATTGCTGCAAGATAGACCGAGGTAAAAGGATGTCAAAACTCTTAAGAAAGCTCTTTATTTCAATCGGAATAGGTCCATCAGTTATTCTAAAATGTGTTAGATCTCCACTTCATTCCTCTCTTCTTTCCCTTAAACGCATAACAGTGTGACTGCTTCCCTCTTATCTCCATTATGTTCAACCAGAAACAACCACCGCTCCGCAACAGAGGAGCAACACATCGCTAAAGAAAACAAAATTAAGTAATAAGAAGTTCTTTCAGTCCAGGTATCTCCAACTCTGAGAGCTTTCCTAAAGCTCTGCTACCACATGACGATATCACTTCAGTCGCTGCACAATGACGGCATTCAGCAAGTTGGCTTCCTTCAGCGTTTGGCTCTCATCCGTCAGTTCCTTGTTGGGGAAGGTTGTCATAAGAACGAATTCTGTGGCGGCCAAAGCTGGACGAGCGCTTGCCACAAACTGACGCACATCAGACACCCTGTCAAAAAGAAAAAGAGACCAATGAACCTCGAGGAAGATGTATGTGGTGAAGGCTCACACATGTGTTATTATCGTGTGTGTTACCTATGAGTGTGGTTAAATTTCTGCACCAGTCTGCCTCCATCGGCCAGTCTGATCTGGATGCTGGTAACTGGTTGAGAGCTGTCAACACTGATGGAAGCGCTAGCCTCAGCTTCGCTGGCAGCCTGGTCATGTTGGTTTTTCTGGAGTGACACCAACTCTGGAGTTGCACTGAAGGGAGAGAAAAGAAAGTAGAAATACTTTGGGTCAGTGGTTCTGTAGAACATGATCAAGCAAAAGCAATTTAACAATGTAGGATGTACAGTGCAACAGCCAGCATTTTCACCCCAATAAAAGTTTTTGGTCAGTAAATTTTATTATTAAGAAAAGTTTACATTTCTAAACATTTATTTAAATATTATTTGTAAAATCCAGTGTGATTTTTGTATGCACAAGATGTGTGATCATGGCCAGTGCTCCACATAAAAATCTGATGTCATCGTCCATTTCATCTATTATTACATGATAAAAAGATAGAAACAATTTGACAGACTAAATCAACAAGCCCTGTGTTAATGTCTTCAAGATGCTTCAAGACAGGAATATGCAAAGCTGTGATAAGTATCTTCACAGAACTGCATTCTCACTGGATTATAACAAATATTACTGCAAATGGCTTAAATACTGACTCAAAATTATTGAACCAGTAACTATGCACAGCACTGTTTGCTGATAATAATGTCAAAAGGTCTTGCCTTTACAGTCGATTTTTGTTAGCATTAGATATCACGGACTAATGCTCTCAAAACAGAAAGAGCGAATCTACCTGCCGAGTTTCTGTCCTTCCCCACCAAAGGCTTTGAAGGCCTGTTTGGGTTTGGAAAAGTCTTCATCCCGATGATCCTCCATATCTAGGTTTACTTGACCACCTCGGAAACGTTGTCTTAATTCGAGTGGAATCTCTCTAAAAAGACAGAAAACAGGTGGGAGACGGGTCACAATAACATAAAAAATGTCTATAACTGACTCACTTATTAGAAATTTTCAGCAGTATCAGTAATAAGTATTTATTTATTTTCAAGCTATTTATAACAGACGCAGGCAGTGCGAATTCAGGGCTCACCCTCTGCGTATGGACTCGAGGAAGAGGGCGTTAGCAGGATCAGTGTAGTTTCTAATCTCTCCTTCATCAAGACTAAACCCACTCTTCCACAGCTTCAGCACCACATGTACCTGTTGGCGCTTCACTTGTTATGACATGACTGCTCAATCCATTTGTGAGTATGACTTCAGAACACAAAAGTGATTTGACTTACATCTTGTGAACCGCTAGACTGTTTTCTTTCTCCCGCCACATAAGCAGACTCCTCTTCTGGTGCAGCACCCAATCGATAGCCTCCACCCAGAAAAGGCTGAAGTTATAAAAAAAGAGATATTGAGTTTGTGATAGAACACACCGGAGGAAAACTTCTAACTCAATCAAATCACCACACCTCAAAACACTTTTGATATCAGTAATACCTTGGATCTGCTAGATTCTCCAGGTCCTCTGCCTGGTTTGTCAACAGGAACCGCCCCATGTTCCTTAGCACCTTTAAACAGGTCCTCAACTACTTCATTGGGGCTCTTCTTTTTGGGGGGACCAACGATCTGCTGCCCACTGCGTTCTGACCCGCCAGCAAAGAACCTGCAGAAGAACACTGATGTCACTTTTGTCATGAACGGCATGCCTGTGCTGTTCTAGAGTTAACCATTTAAAGGGATAATTCACTCAAAAATGAAAATCATTCATTCTCCCTCTTGTGATTTTAAACCTGTATGACTGTTTACGTAGGGGTCAGTCATGGTCTGGTGGTTAGAGAGTATGACTTGTAAGGAGAAGGTTGTGGGTTTGAATCTCAGTGTCAGCAGACAATGACTGAATTACCCCTGGATGCTCTGCAGTGCTGATGGACTAATGCATAATACTGTAAGTCGCTTTGGGTAAAAGCGACTTACAGTATGCGTTCACACTGCCACCGGCGAGAGCGTCAAGAGCGTCCAGATGCCATTAATTTTCAATGTGAGCCAGCACACAGGAGGCGTCGAGGGGCGGCGAGGCCGGCAGGAGCGTAAAGGAGAGTTTAAATCAGTTTAACTTTATGGTAATGAGCTATGACGCGCTAGAGCGGCAACGAATCAAGAAGCAGAAGTGCTCCTCTTCAGAAGAGTCAAGAGAACACAGACATGTTAACTTTAGTTCTGATCACATTAGTTCCCATTCAGAGGAGACGAGAAATTCATTATTACTTGTTTATTATATTAATAATTTCAGTTATACATGAACATAATCAGGGACACGAATTAAACGAATAAATCAAAATGCCTGAAATCTTGAGTTGTTGATGTTTCTTCATTGTGTGTGCGTGCGTGTGCAAGAACCCACAAAAGAGTGATGCTGGTGTAAAATCTTTAAGTTTATGATGATAATTTAACTTGAGCTTTGTATTTAGTCAGCGCGTTTAGTTAGTTTGCTTTGCGACACTTTTAAATAAAATATAAAAGAGCAGGCGTCAGAGCGGCGAGAACCTTTCTGCTCCAGCGGCGGCGAGAGCGTCTCATCACTCTCCCGCCGCTTTCATAGTGAACGTACGATAAGAATGACGCGTGGCGTACTGACCTCTGCCCTTCCTCTTCACCGCTGTCGTCTTCGTCCTCATGCATCAGATCTCTAATCGACGTCACCCTGTGTTCACTGAAACGACAGACAGGAAGTCACAAAAGCATGAACCTCATCACGTCCACAAGAGCCCTTACCAACAGGTGAACCGGCGTTACCTCGGTCCTGAGGATCGAGACACAGATCCAAGCTCAGGCGGAGGGAGGGTGGCGATGTCGTCATCTGCTCCGTCCTCGAAGAAGTTAGCAAGAGCGAGCTGAAGATAAAGAGAGAAATGTTCACACGGGTCATAGAAGGTCAGTTGTGATGGACAGAAGGTTGCAGGTTCGAATCCCAGCAGAACACAACTGAAGTGTCCTTGAGTAAGACATCTCAGCCCTGATCACTCAACAATGATAGTTATGTGAGTCACTTTGGATTAAAGCGTCTGCCAAATGAATAAACGTAAATGCAAAGTCTATAGGAGCCAGACTCCCAGTGTTCTCTACAGAGACAGATCACAAACAACACTGTACACAAAGTCCACACTAGAGCCTCAAGCATTGATGCTGACGTCACACGGATCTCAAGGATGGAGTTTGATTGCCAGCTCGAGGCACTCCTGCTGGTTTAATGAGGAGTGACTTGCACATTTCCTGTGCCGGTTGTTTATTTCCTCTGCGGAAGTCTGAGTTTTGTGTGTCACGTGTTGTTTCTGTCATGGGAACGTCTCTCACCTGGAGGTCCGAGCCGGCTGACTCGAGAAAGAACCGGGCCCTCTCTTCATCAACACCGGTCACAGCCACGAACTCCCTCACCGCTTCTTCCCGATCCGCCATTTTGAAGTGTTGCACCGAGGAGAGTTCCGACCGGAAACACGCGACGCCGACGTTTAGTTCCCACGCGCACTTTTGTAGAAACCGCGCGTTTATTAATTTAATTTAGTAATTTAGTAATTAATTTAGTAATATTTTGAATGTTTGTAAGTTTAAAAATTCCCCAATTTAAAAAAAAAATATTTTAATATTATGTCGCCGACGTTTAGTTCCCACGCGCACTTTTGTAGAAACCGCGCGTTTATTAATTTAATTTAGTAATTTAGTAATTAATTTAGTAATATTTCGAACGTTTGTACGTTTAAAAATTCCCCAATTTAAAAAAAAAATATTTTAATATTATGTCGCCGACGTTTAGTTCCCACGCGCACTTTTGTGGAAACCGCGCGTTTATTAATTTAATTTAGTAATTTAGTAATTAATTTAGTAATATTTCGAACGTTTGTACATTTAAAAATTCCCCAATTTAAAAAAAAAATATTTTAATATTATGTCGCCTACGTTTAGTTCCCACGCGCACTTTTGTAGAAACCGCGCGCTTATTAATTTAATTTAGTAATTTAGTAATTAATTTAGTAATATTTTGAATGTTTGTACGTTTAAAAATTCCCCAATTTAAAAAAAAAAAAATTTAATATTATGTCGCCGACGTTTAGTTCCCACGCGCACTTTTGTAGAAACCGCTCTTTTATTAATTTAATTTAGTAATTTAGTAATTAATTTAGTAATATTTCGAACGTTTGTACGTTTAAAAATTCCCCAATTTAAAAAAAAAATATTTTAATATTATGTCGCCGACGTTTAGTTCCCACGCGTACTTTTGTGGAAATCGCGCGTTTATTAATTTAATTTAGGAATTTAGTAATTAATTTAGTAATATTTCGAACGTTTGTACGTTTAAAAATTTCCCAATTTAAAAAAAAAAAATATTTTAATATTATGTCGCCGACGTTTAGTTCCCATGCGTACTTTTGTAGAAACCGCGCGTTTATTAATTTAATTTAGTAATTTAGTAATTAATTTAGTAATATTTCGAATGTTTGTACGTTTAAAAATTCCCCAATTTAAAAAAAAAATATTTTAATATTATGTCGCCGACGTTTAGTTCCCACGCGCACTTTTGTAGAAACCGCGCGTTTATTAATTTAATTTAGTGATTTAGTAATTAATTTAGTAATATTTCGAACGTTTGTACGTTTAAAAATTCCCCAATTTAAAAAAAAAATATTTTAATATTATGTCGCCGACGTTTAGTTCCCACGCGCACTTTTGTAGAAACCGCGCGTTTATTAATTTAATTTAGTAATTTAGTCATTAATTTAGTAATATTTCGAATGTTTGTACGTTTAAAAATTCCCCAATTTAAAAAAAAAATATTTTAATATTATGTCGCCGACGTTTAGTTCCCACGCGCACTTTTGTAGAAACCGCGCGTTTATTAATTTAATTTAGTAATTTAGTAATTAATTTAGTAATATTTCGAATGTTTGTACGTTTAAAAATTCCCCAATTTAAAAAAAAAAATTTTAATATTATGTCGCCGACGTTTAGTTCCCACGCGTACTTTTGTAGAAACCGCGCGTTTATTAATTTAATTTAGGAATTTAGTAATTAATTTAGTAATATTTCGAACGTTTGGACGTTTAAAAATTCCCCAATTTTAAAAAAATATATATTTTAATATTATAACACTACATGCGTTTAATCAAATGTTGAGATGTGACACTTTTTTATAATTCATTAAAATACAGTGCGGATATTTCTCAATAAAGTATCAATTAGGTGAATATAAATCGGTTTATATTCAAATAAAAAATAAAAATAAATCATTTTATATCAATATTTCCTCGTGTCAGCAGATGGCAGTATAGGAAGACTTTTATTATGCCTGCCAGTCTGTCTATACATTACATGACATTGTTAGACAACATGTCAAAACTTTATTAATAAGTTATTTCTAATTAAACTATACAGTGTTAACCATCCCGAAAGCAAACGTACATTTACACCACATCAGCATTTTCATCTGAAGACATCTCTGAGACGTCTGCTGTCACATCTTGAAGATGTCTGCAAGACGTCTATGATTAACAAGGATGTACAACAGCTCTTAATGAGATGTTTGAAGAAAGCAGATGTGTTCCAGATCTCTTATTTTAGCAGACGTCTTTAGGACACAAGTGTACCATTTACATGTTTTTATATTTGTGCCACTCTTCATTACTTTTGCATTTACATTTATTCATTTGGCAGACGCTTTTATCCAAAGTGACAGTAAACAGGGGTAAGATGTCTTACTCAAGGACACTTCGGTTATTGTCTTCTGGCGTTGGGATTCGAACCCACAACCTTCTGCTTACAAGTCTCAGACCACATCCGACCCCATGATTTTAATTTCCTAAGAGTTGTTTATTGTGCGTGGCATATTGCTGATCGAAAGGTTTCTTTACTGAGTCTGAATACGTCCTGAATCAGTTTATGAGCATCTACTTTAGCAGACATAATTTCTTCTGAAAGGCTCAGGAAGGGTTTTGGTTTGTTTTCCGGTTGGTTTGATCTTCACAGTTGATCAGGTTGTGGTACGTGATTTAACACCCGGGCATTTCTGTCATCGTTTGCCCCTGAGGTTCTTCTCATCCTCGATGCCGCACGTCCTCATGTGTGAGACCCATCCTCTTTTAATCATCCTTCTGGTCCTCAAGGGAGCTAAACCAAATTTCTGTTTTGTATATGCATATTTCATACACGGGCTTATAGAATGAGTAGGCAGCATCACAGAGCCGTCTCATTTCTGAAGATGTTTGGAATTATTAAAAAAATATAAAAGAACAAAATGAACAAAAAATTAAGATTTATTGTGTTGACTGTATAACTTTGCTTTGACTCCATCTTGACAATGTATGAAAAATGAAAGAATAAAATGGCAAAATGTAATATTAGTTCATAACCCGCAGAAGAACAACAGGGATATTCTGTTAAAGTGTCATGCTTGCCAGAAAAATATACCGTTTTTTCCAAAGGTTTTTCCTATACTCATTTGTTGTTCGATTACTCATGTGACCTCTCTCTTTTTTATAGAATTAGTTTTAGTTTTAGTTCATGACTTTTCATAGTAAAGTTAGGGCTTTTCAGGATTGTCACTTCCATGATGCTACATTTTGCTTATTAACAGACAATATAGTGAAGATTTAATGTTCTGATAAGAGCGGTCCTTTGGCTATTGGTTAGATATTATTGATTCTGGTTTGTACATAAGACAAGTCAAATTTTATTTTTGAAAACTTGTGAAAAGACTGATCATTTTCTGATGTTTAAACACTATCGGCAAGGGTTTTGTACAATGTTTACAGTTGATTCAGTTTACCGGTAATAATTATATTCTCAAAGTGTTTTTATGTCATTTCCATAACGCAAAATGTAACGTTCATAACGCCGGGATGGCCCAACTGATTCCATGAAACTTTTTTCCTCTCCTATAGTTAAATGCTTGCTAGAGATAGTAGATAAAATATGGCAAATTGTTTAAAACTATATGATTTTTTTCCACAACAATGACACTGGGGTGTATTCAACCCGACAGGGAGACTCCTTTGACCCTTGAGCAAGAGAAGGAGGAACACTCAAATAAATCTCAGGGCCAGGATGAGGACAGACATGGTTCAAACTAGATTGCTGTGTGATACCAGATGAGTTGAGTTATAGCCACGATTTCAAGATACTGACAGCACTATTTCTAGAGAACTGAAATGTTAAATCAAATGACAAAAAACTGAGTTTAGAACTTAATTATAAATGTGAAAAAGCAGAAAATGCTTCTGGAAGAGAGTCTATAAAAGCATTAATAAGACCGATCAGAGACAGAATATTTCACAACACCTTAATGCAAAAAAACATTTTTCAATTGGTATAAATTTTTTATAAAATGTGAGTTGGTAAGGAAAGAGGTTTTAAGTGGGCTGGGTGTCTTTATTCACACAGATTAGGAAGAGCATTGGAGAGGAAGGCCGAGGTGTGGAACAGGAAGTCACAGGCCACACCTGTAAGAGAATATGATCAAACCCTACAGAAAAATAAACATCCTTAAACATTAATATACACATTATATATGCAGATTAAAACAAGCGCATGTATATCCTGATTTACAGAAGTACTGAAACTAGTTTGTGATTTTTTTCAATTGAAAGACTGGTGTTCGGCATTTTTGAAGGACATCGCTGACCCCTTGCCTGACCCCCCGCAGATTGCCTTCAGAGCCATCCGGTCTGTGGATGATGCAGTCCACATGGGACTGCCTTATACTTTACAACATCTGGACAAACCAGGGACTTAGGTGAGGATTCTGTTTGTGGGCTTCAGCTCTGGCTTCAACATCATCATCCCATCACTTCTCCGGACCAAACTGGCCCGGCTGTCTGTCCCTAGCTCTGGCTGTCAATGGATCACCAGCTTTCTGACGGACAACAGCTTGTCAGAATGGGCAAAATCATGTCTGACAGCCGTACCATCAACACCGGTTCTCCACAAGGATGTGTTCTCTACTGGACCTCTACAGACCCCTCCATCTAGCTCCTGAAGTTTGCCAACGACACTACTGTAATCGGACTCATCCGGAATGGTGACGAGTCAGTATGTAAGATGTAAACAGATATATAGCAAATGGATACGAGTAGATTGCATGTATTTCTGTGCTTCTAAGCCCACAACACATTTGTGAAGATAGCATCTCGTGGGTCACGTACACACGGCAAGGCTTCAGGAGTGAAAACTGCCTTCATATATGCGTGGAACAGGAGTCACACCGGCATTTGTGACTATAGAGACATACTAGCATCTATATGACCATTACTTTACCTAAATCTGCAAGATTGACCTTTGACCCGTGAACCCATCAGAGCTTATCATTCCATCCAGAACTCACATACACTAATCCATTTTCATGATCTGGTCGATAGAAGGAGACCTACGGTCTCAATTTCACAAATTCACGTTTGGACGCTTAAGCCAAGAGGAAATGGTTCCATAATTGCAATAGATATAGAAATCAGAAGGATCCTCAATGATTG
Organism: Triplophysa yarkandensis; assembly: GCA_033220385.1. NCBI lineage: Eukaryota > Metazoa > Chordata > Actinopteri > Cypriniformes > Nemacheilidae > Triplophysa > Triplophysa yarkandensis. Next base: position 13,109,445 of record CM065671.1, on the reverse strand, counting down.
TCATCTGTAAAGACATTGAGGTTTACTCTTCAAGGCCACTTTCCCATTCATTCTCGTCCTCTACTGGGATCAGTTCTGTTTATATGAAGCTCTATGGCTCTTCAAGGGGGTTAGATTTAGAGATAAAGTTTGGTTCAACAGGAAGGGAAATGCTCGTAGACCAGAGAGCTGCGGGATTATCTTCCCATTCCAAATCCTCTTTCCCTCTACTTTCCTTTACTAGGATTTAATTTACTGAGATTTAAAGCATCTCCTTATGCATCCTTACTATAAACTGGTGTTTTCAATAAAAAAAATTATAAATCATTTTAGTTAATTTAACTTATGAGTTTGCATCAAATTATTACAAATATTGTCAAATTGCTCAACATGATCATCATTTTATTCACTTTTACTAATTAGTCCCTTGGGTTTGATGCAAACTCATAAATGAAATGAAATAAAATGGTAAGAAATTTGATAGATTGAATTCGATGCAAACTCACAAGTTGTCCCAAAGTAAAAGAATCCGTCATTATTTACTCACCTTTGAGTTTTTGGACGTCATTGACTACCACAGTAGGGATACATAAAGTTTTGCTGCATTTTGATCACCATTAAAATTTTCCCTAACTGTTGGTTACAACCATTCTTCCAAATATCTTTCTTTGTATTCAACAAAACAAAGAAATATATACACAGATTTAACATAAGTGTAATGCTGGTTATTTTTGAGTTGAATAAACTAAATGTGTAATCCAACCAGTTAGTTTGAATCAACAAAAAACACAAATTATATGTATTTTTATTTATTTTAAAACTTCAACTCAACATGCCTTAATAAATTGTCATGAAATATATTGTTTGGTCACTTCTGTCCTTGCTTCAATCCTATCTCCGTGTGTGTGTGTGTGTGTGTGTGTGTGTGTGTGTGTGTGTGTGTGTGTGTGTGTGTGTGTGTGTGGGTGTGTGTGTGTGTGTGTGTGTGTGCGTGCGTGTGTGTATAGTTTTTGACGCTCTTCCTATGACCCATCGTTTTTCACTCTGACACTTTAATCAGAGTTCAACATCGCACCGTTTCATCCATCCGTCCCGTCCGCACCCTACCGTCCATTTCCTCTTTCCCTCCTTCCATTAATCACTTCCCGTCTTTCTGTCACCTGTCAATCCACCTGTGTGTTTGCAATAAGGAACAGGTTTTTCTTAATGATGACTCATGAAACACTGACATCAGACCTGTATGGAAATCGCCCATCTCATTATCTCAGCAATTACGAAATCTCTTTTCACACCTAAAGCTATTCCAGAAAGCCAGAAGTCTTTAACAGCATCCAAGAAAGAGAAGCACACAGGCCATAAAACGGAGCAGATTGATCGTCTTCTTGACAGAATGTGAGTTGTTAATTTACAAGAATGGGCAGAGAAGCAATACGAGTCTCTGCTGTTAGCTGCAAAAAGCTTTTTCTTTAACATCATATGAGATGCTTCATGTATGTGCTGACATGTTTAAATCAGGAAGCAGAAATAGGTTAAGAAGCAGAATCTGGTTAATTCTCATATCCCCCCAAAAGCTCATCTCAAAACTTCAATAGGAAGCTAAAAAAATGAAATGTCTGTCATCCTCACGTTCAAAACTGTATAAATGCCTTTGTTCTTTCTAACACAAAAAAGATATTTGGAAGAATGTCAGCATATCTGTGACATTATTGACTACCACAGAAGACCAAATAAATGTTTCTTAAACATGCCCCCGAACTTATTGATTTCCTAAACTCTTTAAATGATCTTCTTCTGTTGTAATCTAATCACAATGTGATATGTGATTTCTTTACTTAACCTGAATTGAAAACATTCTTCCAAATATCTTTCATTGAGTTCAACCAAACACAGACATTTTCACAGGTGTAAAAATGGACTTTGGAAATGCATGACAGAATTTTCATGATTGGGTCAACGTTCCCTTTAAGATGAAGTTTTCTGTCGTGAGTCTGCGAAGCGGCCTGCCACATTAACGTCAAGGGAGTCACTTTAAAATGTCAAAAAACATTCACGAGGTTAGTCTGGTTAATGAGTGTGTTTTATTGCACTTGATGCGTCTGTATGGTTATTGCACAACACTTTGGTCTGCACTCTAGTTAAAATGTGCTTTATAAATAAAAATAAATGCAAACGTCACCATTTGCACTACACTCAATGCATAACTGCCAATAAGAATTTATCATTTGAGAGCGAGAAAAAAGCCAAACACACATCCGTCACACCTTTTGGGCTATAAAAGTGTGACACAACACCTCAACCTGTATCTTTTGTTGCAACAATTAGCCGGTGTCTGTGAATGATGTTTACAACCGTATTACTGCAATGATCCTTCGTGGGCAGACAATGAAAGTGTTTGGGTATCACACAACTCAAGAGACACTAAAAACCCCTAAACAAAGTGCATGCAGAGGTTCTTACGGCTCTCTCTCTCTCTCTCTCTCTCTCTCTCTCTCTCTCTCTCTGTCTCTCTCTCTCTCTGTCTCTCTCTCTCTCTCTCTCTCTCTCTCTCTGTCTCTCTCTCTCTCTCTCTCTCTCTCTCTCTCTCTCTCTCTCTCTCTCTCTCTCTCTCTCTCTCTCTCTCTCTCTCTCTCTCTCTCTCTCTCTCTTGTCTGTTTGACACGTCATCGGCTCTTCTGTCAGACACTAGGATTCCTAATCCTATTCCTATTTTACTGAACGTTCCTTCTGCAGACACAAGACAAAAGCCTCTTTCAGGCTGTTACATGGAGAAGGGCAGTCGCCTTGGCAACCAACCGGGACCTCATCTGGTTAGATGTCTGGAATGGGACGGTAAATAAACGGCAACGATGTCAGTTAACATTTGGTTGCCTTGTGACCCGTATGCATGCATGTGCATTGGACTAAATAATGTGTGTGAGGAGAAGTACGTTTAATGGCCCTGATGGGATTCATCTGAACTGGGTCTGTGTTTTTGGATTTAAATAAAGCATCTATGGAATGTTTGTACTTTCTTCTCCAACCTGTAGAAAGGCTCAGGATTTTGTAATGTAATATCTTTATGTTTAAGACTATGATATGCTTATAAAATATATTGATATATTTGACATGTTAATTTATTGAATTATTTAATATATGTAGGGAATACAAAACAACAAACAACAATATTAAAACATATTGAATTTAAATTAGAAATTGTCACCAGTCCCCAGTTTTCCAATCCACATTGGCCATTTTGTCACTGTGAATTATTTTGACTTCAATAATATCTGAAAATCTGATATTGTGAAAGCCTTATTATTACAATATGAAAATATATTTTAAACAAAATTTCATTATATTTTCAGGATGTGTTTTTATTTTCAAGTTTATTTTCAAATGATTTGGTTTTCTTCAGAAGAAAGAAGAATAGCAGTGTTATATTTCCTTTATGAAACATATATACTGTAGAAAAGGTTGTTTATTTCATTACAGGGAAGCACACTGTAAAGCCATGAGTGCGCTTGTGTGATCTCATGCATTATGTCATGATATGCAGCTGTATCTTAAGACTGGATTCCATAGTAAGACTCGAAATGTTGTGATGTCATCATTCAGCTTAAAGACAAAAACACAGCTGCACATTTGCTAAGAATCCGCTCACTTACCCTGTAAACATGATCTGGAAACATTAGCGGAAAAACAGCTGCATGAGATTCAGAAGAAATGCGAGCACTAGAAATTGAACATTAGAATTTCTTAGAAAACAAGACACAAGAAAACATACATTTTAAAATGATAGTGCGGCCAGAAATGAAAAGTCTATCATTATTTAATAACCCTCTTGACATTTTAAACCTCTATGAGTTTCTTTCTTCCGCAGAACACATGGGAAGATATTTTGAAGAATGTTGCTCACTGGTAGCTATTCACTTGCATTCGTTCCCTATATACACAATGGGAGAAAATGGGTGCCACAACTGTTTGTTTCCCAACTTTTTTCAAAATATCTCCTCTTGTGTTCTGCAGAAGAGAGAAACTCATACAGGTTAAAAATGGCAAGAGTGTGTAAATAAAAAAAACATTTGTGGGTGAACTATCCCTTTAAGAAAGTTTTAAACAGTGTAATAAATCGACACACAATCCAAGTGACGGTGAAAGACATTCCTCCACAAATGACATCGTAATAAAATGCTTAATTTATGATTATGTTTTTGTCTAAACCTATTCGATGTCCTTGTCCTCTGTAATTTAATACACTCCATTCTGAAAGTTTCTAAAGGGTTTGCTCTTTCCCTCCCCTTTGGTTCATGTTATCAAACAGGATGTTGCATTGAGTGACATCCTGTCCCATATACAAGAATGAAAGAAAAGCAGGAGAGAACTTTGTATAAAATATTCAGCAGACCCTGTCTAGTACTCCCTAGAACACACCTTTAATTTTTTATAAAGTTTAATCCCTTTTTCTACTTTGTTCAGACAAGATGCTGTAGAGTCTCAAAAAGCATGGTTCTGTTAAGTTTGTATAATAAACTGCAACATGTCATTTAAATTCCCTGTTTTGCCACAATCTTTCCTCTGAAACGTCTCTGTCTGAGCGGGGCAGTCCCAGGAATGACGGATATGTCGCTGTGACCACACAGAAGCTCTACCAAACCAACATCCCTAACAATCATGTTTGACCAAAACATGTGCAGGAAAATGTCAAACAGCATATCCAAACGCACCAATAAAAACAGAAAACATGCACATGCAAGGCCACACCGACATAACGGAACCACAAAAACCTGATCAAACTTGAGGATCGGACTGAATACATACAGTTCTGCCTCAACCTTTATTGCATGTGCAAGCTCACGCCGTTCATTCCGATCGTTTCATTATCAGGACCCCAGAAACCCAGCACCCACACTGGGGTGTGGAGAGGGCCGAGTGGGCCGAAACAAAAGCCAGGTCTGTAAGTTGATCTAAAGGTGATGACATTCGCCGGAGGAGCCTGCGTCACAGGTCTACATGTGAGTCAGAGGACGGTTGGGTCATCGTTGACCGAATTGGGCAGAACGTCCGCAAGGCGGCCCGCGGCTGCCCGAGGTGTGTGATTAAAGTGATGGCGCGGGTACAAAAATACCCCAGGTGATGTTAGCCAACGCTGCACGCACGCGGTGAGTAATACGACAAGCAAGGACGCATTCGAGCAGTTCCCTCTGGTGAAATTCCACACCTCTCCTCTGTGTTCTAATATCTGCTTCCTCTCTGCATGTGAAACTCCCAACCGCCACAACAACACAAACCTGCATTCATCTCTCAGCAGACGTGACGCAGACTGTTTTGTGCGCTTTTATTTTACTTGTTGACAGACACACTACTGGACGCCAGAGATCAAGCCGTACTAACAAAAAAACCCAAACAGAAGACTAACCAGCTTCGTTGTGAAGAATGATAATAAAAATGGTGTGGAGCTGCAGGCGACCTTAAGACACACACTGCAGACTCAACATTGTGTGTGATCGTACGTCAGTGACCATGGGTGGAGGGTGTAAAGCTAACGGAAGATAAAACCTTTAACACACACGTTCAGAGCACAGCTGATGGTGTGCGTCCGTACCACAACACATGACTATTATTTTTTCAGACCCTTCCTGTTTCTCTGCTCACATGACCTCTGACCCACTGGCGCAACCTGTCTAGGGTCGGATCAAATTTGTGCGTTTCCCTGTTGAACAGCAGGCCACTAATACAGGAATAATGCAAGAGTTATGTAATATAATTATTTTTTTGAGTATACATAGAATATATTTAACTTCTTTAATTTGGATTATAAAATAATTTCCTGTTTGATTCCTTATAGTTCGTTCACACGTTTCTCTGACTGCCAGTTGAGTCAGTGTGTGTTAAAAAGTGTGAGTCAGTTTGTAACAATGTGAAGAGGAGGAGAATTATCAGAGGAATCACAGTCACTTCAAAGTCTTTGAAACAGGGCTTTTGAAAAACTATGGAACGCTGTGTTGAGATAACCCAGAGGTGTTGAACTGAAATTTTCCAGACTCACATGTATTAAAAAGTATAGATTTGAATTTCAGACTTGTACAATTTTCAGTGCATGATAAGAGCACAATGAAACGAAAGGTTCCAAGGCATACCTTTATACAGCCGTATGACTGTGACATCCATAATAAAGGGGCACAATTCAGACACTACGCCTCCATAGCCGACTGGCACAGCTACAATTTAAAGCATCGATGGACTCACATGAAAGTAAAATATATTATTAGGCTGTTTTAATTGTAAAGGAAGCTCACCTTCTGCTCACACGGATGAAATGTGTTAAAGCATGAAACAGTGTTTTCTCCAAGTGCATTGTTCCAAGACTCTGCCGCAGTTCTTGCGTCTTTAAGATCTCATGCATACTCAAATGACCCAGTTTACAGTCATTGCCTTTGAGACATGACTGTTTCGTGTTAAATGCATCTCGAGCTACACCGCCTGATATCCCCATTAGAGAGAGGATAAATAATAAAATGAAAATGTAAATAAACTTCTCAGAGTATTTTATAATGTTGATCTGGTTTCACCATCTGAGCATCACACCTTATGTGATATATATGTGCACGAGCCTTCAACATTCACATGTGATTCCTTACATCTGAATCACTGCTTTCAGACTTGAAAGAAGACATATTTTCACCTCCGGCTCAGATGTGTGAATGAGAGAGAGAGAGAGAGAGAGAGAGAGAGAGAGAGAGAGAGAAAAAGAGAGAGAGAGACAGAGAGACAGAGAGAGAGAGAGAGAGAGAGAGAGGCACATCACCACTCTTTTTCCGCGTATTAGCGAGAGCTGAAAGTGGGCTAGATTTTGCATTTTTAATTAGAAAAGGGATTTACTTGTAGCTGTAAAACTCCTCTGCTCGGGTGAGATGCAGATGAGAGGAGCAGAGAGAAAGAAGAGTTTTGCTGATGATGCTGACGATGCTGTTGTTTGTGTGCCCTCAATACCGCATCTCTAGATGCCCAAAATGTTTCTACTTTCTAAAGTTTTGTTGGAGATTTTAGGTCAAGTCTGCTGCCACTTCTCACAGTCGGACATGACTTACGGGTTCTGGCCTTGGCTCATTCCTGAGGTTCTCACAGAGCAGATAAACCCTAAACGGGAAGACACACAGCTGTTAGTGTCAGACTTCAGAAACTTGAGTTGAGATGTGGCCTATATGACACTGTTGGAAACGAGTGTCCCAAACATTAGTAAAGAGTGAACAATATAAGTACACTTAATCCTGGTTACATCATGCAAGCTGCGGTTGTGAATGACAGACTAATGGGTTTAAAGAACCCTTTGTATTCATTTAACAGTTATAACCAGACGACTTAACTTTCCTATCCAAAGTGATAAGATTTCAAACACATGGAGACTCAAAGACACAAACAGGAACTAGACAGTCTGGTCCTTATCTTTAAAAAAAGTCTGGGTGTATGAGAGTTGTATGTGTAGGCCTATGGGTTATTGAGATGTCACATTTAAATCAAACTCTATAGATACACCAAATGCAAATAATAGTTGCACATGTAGGCTAACATACGTCAAGGATAGTGATCGAAGAGAGAAAGGAACAAATCACATTTGTTGAATGTTTTGAATCTTTTCCAATCAGCCAGAAGCGAAAAAGAGCTGTTGTTGATGTGCTGTTTTTAAAATGCTTCAAGACAAACCATGTGCAAATGTATATTTTGAGTTTAAAAGATGGTTTGAAACTGCCCTGGTAAATAATTTCATAAAACTGTAAGCATGCACATCAACTCATTTGACACTATGTATCAGCTGCTTGAGGGCTGAAGTGATCTGTGCTGTGTCAGATCTCAGTTTCATTTTCAGTTTTAGTTGCGTCTTGATCTGCCAAGAACAATTGAGTGGAGGAAGAGCTACGCTCTAAAAAATAGTTCATATGGTTTTGTGAAAAAAAAAAGTTTTAGTTTTATATTTTCCTAAGAAAATCTTTTAGTGGTGCATGTTAAAATTATTGATTTAAATCCATCAGTTAATTACTCGAAAATGTACAAATATATTTTAAGTTAATGTTATGAAAAAATATTTTTTTATAAAATATATACTTTTTTAAGTATACGTAATATTTTTGGAGAATTCTAATATAAACATTTTTGTTAATCATATTTATGTGTAGATGCTAACTTACATATACACAAAATGCAATGTTTTTTATTCATAAACATTTGTCACTGTAAATTGTTTCATAATACCCCCTTGTTTAGAGTGTAATTTGCATATTAATGCATCGGTGCACACGTAATGAAGTTTTCATTTAAACTTTTTTGTTTTTTTGTATTTTGACTTTTGGAATATGTTTAAATTGTAATTTTTAAGGTCGAAGATTAGTTTGAAAAAGTTATAGATCACAAGTGACTTATTAGTATTTGCACTAAATAAAAAGGAAAGTAGGCCAAAAGACTTCAAAAATAAATTGAATCTTCCCAGCTTTTTTTCTTTCATAAGCTCTCAATTACTGACCTTTAAAAAAAACTTTTCCACTAAAATTGCTCTATATTGAAAGAAATATCTAATTTCCTCTGAAATGCTCCAGGGTGAAAAATCCAACTTAACAGCTGGCATCACAGAGGGAGGAAGTGACACATATGACCTATGTTTAACAGGAAGAGTTCATGCCTACTCAAGCGCCATTCATCCATCAAGGCCATCAGACATTGATCTGTTGAGTCTGGCCGTTGAAGAGATGGCTGAAGGACCCACTGACATACAACTGACCTTAACACAATTAAACATCTGTGACAACCAGACTCAGAACTACTTTTTACTTCTGGAAATCATCATTATGGGACTTAAAACTCTGCTTTGTTTACAGAACAGCCAATTAAAACACATTTGAGGTCTGGTGGTTTATCTAACTGGTTAAAGATCGTATGAACTCATTTTGAACTCATCTTCTCATTTAAGAGAGTACATAACCGTAGGGTCAAGGTTCTTTTGCGTACATATGGAAACTTACATTTTAAGGGACGTTTTCACATAGCAGAGCGGTTAGGTCAAAGTCTAGATAAAAAGGGCTTTCGTCTCATTGGCTAAAACTCTTTTATCTCCTGAGTTTAAGTCCAGACCAGACAGACTTTATCAAGCCAGAATCAGTCTCATTAGATATATGTCAAACACTAGGCCATTCTTTGCCAACAATAAAAAAGGAACTTTAACTGCACACAAACAATCTCATTCAAGTCACCTGAAGTCTTTAAAACCTCTTAGATATTTTCTAATATTGAACACGACTGAGATGTCCAATTAAATGTTTATAAGGTAGAATTCACCCCACATCACCCCCATGATTTTAAAGAAATAGTTTAATTACTCACCCACGTGTCATTTTAAACCTGAATGATTTCCATCTGCAAAACAAAATGAGATATCTTGAAGAATGTTGGTAACTGAACAACGGCGGTACCCCTTCTCTTGCATTTGTATTCTGTATTTTCAAAAGAAGGGAATGGATAGCGTCATCGTTCAGTCACCAACATTCTTCAAAAATGATCTTCAAAAATAAAAGCCATACAGACTTGAGGATCATTTTTATTTTGGGTTGAACTTTCCCTAACAAAATAAAGCTCACATTCCATCTCCATAAGATTGTGATTCTTTCGAATGGTCAGAAGTGTCCGGGATTGGTTTAGCTCATCTCTTCAGTCGCCATCTGAACTTTAAACAGATGAGTGGTATGGGTTAAGATCATCTTAAAACGAGGATGGTAAGCGCAGAAAAGCAAAGGCTAAATGCAGATATCACATTCAGTTTGATACACTGACCCATCTGCCCTGTGCATTTAATCAGCTTACAGCCTCACACATCCCCGATGTCTCAGCTGATGACATACATTAGCAGCTGCTTTGGGGCTTATATAAACACAATTTACTGCACTTTAAAAAAGTACTTTTAAAAATTGGTGATCAGCAACTCTTAAACGGATAGGTAACCCCAAAATTAAGATTAATTTAAGATTTTGTCACCCTCATATCATCTAAAACGTAGGTCTGTTGCAGAACACAAAAGAAGATATTTTGAAGAATGTCAGTGAGTAAAAAAACATTTGCTCACAAGGCTACTCAAAATATCTTATTTCTTAAAAATATTTTGAGTTTCACAGTAGAAAAGAGTGCAGACTTTGAATGACATGGGGATAAATGATGAACGAATCTTTCTTTTTGGTGAACTGTTTCTTTAACATCAAATCTTGATAAAGGTAACAATAACCCAAACACCTATAAGTACAAAATGAGCTTTCAACATTACAAAACAATGAAACAGTGTAAATAAATGTGCATATAAACGATTAAATATATAAGCATAAAGGATACAACTTACTGTATAATTACTTTTTCTTGTAATGCACGATGGGAGTTTCCAATCTGCAACACTGTTCAAGATAAAATCTGGATATTTTGAATGCAGCTTTATGTTGACAAAAGTTTAATTTAAAAGCCCAAAAGGGTTAATAAACCTAAAATACGGCACAGGGCAATCTAATCTGAGAAAGGAAAGGGACTTTAATAAACACAAAACCAGATTACTAGTGAGTAATCCAGTTACATCATAAAACTCGTAAATATAAAACAAAACAATTTCTCAATGTTCGGGATTGAATATTAAAATAATCCCAGAGGAACATTTTAGAGTATTCCAAGGTGTACTTTTTATATCTTTTTGCAACACTATCAACACAAATGACCTGAAAGCATTGAGATCTCTGGAGACCTGGGCATACATTAAAGATAAAAGTCATCCCAAAATAAAAATTCTAAGTTATTTACAATTGTTTTATTTTCAGGAAATCTATTACTTTATTTTAATAATTCATCTTCTTTAACACTAAGAACATGTTCAACACACCTCTGCTCTCTGTATCTTTCTCTTCTGATGGCCAGCATCACCTCTCCCTCCGGGAGGCCATAATTCTCTGTCTGTCAGTCGAAGGTTGGTCATAATTCACTGACGATTAGGACAACAGGCTGCCCGTGTGACACAGAGTCTCGTCCTCAGGGCACCATATTTTCTCCATTACCTGACACAGGAAGGACAGAACTTTGATGTCTGTGCTATAAACAAACCAACAGGCCAACGCTGGTGAACAGATTCATAAGCAGGATATTATAAGAACAGTAAAACAACTAAAACAAGATTACATAACTATATAAAGTCAAATAGTATTCTGAATGATGGGTTCTCAAGGACAAAGATTGCTGACTATATACAGTACTGTCTTAGGACCGACAGGGCTTTCTTTGGATTAAAGCTTTGAGTCTGAATTCACATCATTTGCTAGAGTGAATCTTGAAAAAATAAAGTTTAAATATCTAAACATTTATTTGTCAATATTTGTAAAAATCCAGAAAGAATTGTCAAGACATTTTTCACAGTTTTGTCGCTTTGCAGGCAGGTGGAGTGAAGCATCTTGAAGATGTATGTCTAACACAGTTCTTAAGTCTGTTTGTGATTTAGTAATAAATGAAACAGTGAAAGCAGATCTATCGTCACACATTTTGTGCATCCAAAATTCTCGCTGGATTTTAACGAATAATGCTAAAATTAATGTTCAGAAATGTGAAATCCTATTTTCTACTTTTCTATTCGAAATGACATAAATAACTAACTTGTAGACATTTATTTGGGATTAAAATGCTGATGTGTTAAAGACTTTACTTTACATCTTATTTAGTGTTAAACATTTATAATAGTTTTATCTTTACTCTATTTGTTTTATGTTTAATAATGCATGACACTGAAAAAAAAATCAAAAGCAACTATTTGAAATATAAAACAAATTAATGATTCATGCTAAAATGTCACTTTATTTTAGATGAGGACTGCAGATTCAGATGCGACAGTGAGCAAATTGAACACGAATCCTCTCAGCAGCCGCTTCAAAAGACCTTTCATGCTACAAGCAACCCCTCTTTTAAAGATAAGTCAAGATGTCTTCGATCTATCCAGTTACGGGTTGAAAGTCTTAAGCTCTCAAACTTTAAATAAGTGTTTTATTGCATTAAAAAGGCATTTGTGGAAATGTAAAAGATGATTATTGATAATTATGAGGAAGATGGAATAGTTTTTAAAAACATATCTTTATTGACATTTTTTGCATCTTTAACATTTTTGCATTTGCGTCAATGGTAAACTTCATAGAACAAGCAGAACATCCAGTTATACTTCAAATAACGACTGTTTAAGGGTCTGTACCTTTATGTGTCTCTGAATTATGTATTTATGGCTATAGTTAGATTGCACAGTCAAAAACATTTTGATTATTGCGCTTTAACAATGCAAAACTTTCAACCAAAGCCCCAACATGTGTGGCCTCATGACTTGTCTTAGTGCACAGATTCAACAACCTCTATTAAACCTTCCCGTCTCTAAGTAAGGCCGTTCTTCTCATATTAAAGTGTGGAATCCCAAACTCTCAGAATTCAGTCTCTTAATTCTCTGCTTCCAATCCAATCAATCCCAACCAGTCATGACATAACCTCCTGTCTAAAACACATAAACCAACACAAACAAGCAGAAGGAACAGTCAAAAACAACAAAACCCATACAAATCATACAACTATGCTGAATGGAATGTATACCCAAATGTTTGGAATGCATGGTTTTAGAGTACACATCGTGCATCTGTGCCACATAAAACAGCTATACATCCATGTGTGCATGCTGACAAGAGGCTTTCACATGCTGCCGTTTTAAATCTTAACGATTTTAATAATAACAGTCGACCAGCCATGTCTTCAGAGGAGCAGTGCCTCCTGGAAGCTCTCAATTCTTCACAGTATCCCAGTAGCCTTTAAAACATCTCAAGCCAACTTCTGACGTACTTGTGAATATGACACCTATGGAGTAAAAGTGTGTGCATTGGTTTGTGTGTGTTCACGTGGTTGACGTTAGTGTGTATTTGCAGGATTCTGGCTTATAAAACACATCTCTGAAGCCCATTACAGACACTATGACCTCATAAATAGCTGTCAGTCAATCTTCTTCAATGAATACAATATTTATAAGTACCTGCATTTTCCATAACTATGGTTTCTATAGAAATTAGCTTAGGCCACGGGTTCCACAGCACTGCTGTTTCATAAAGACTTTGTACCTGAACAGTGCCAGCACAGCAGATCGACTGCTGCCTTCATCATCGTCATCATTATTATCATCATCCATTCAGTCACACTTTAATTATTGCTTAAAACCAAACGTATCCGTGTCACAGTGCTTAAAATATTCTGCAGCTGCTTTCTGATGGGGATACAGCATCCTTGGCAGGTTAAGAGACAATCCAAATGTGTAAATACTATGTAAAAACATTATCTAAATACATCCAAAACAAATATTTCTGATTGACTTCAAACATGTAAAACAAAAACATAATAAATATTTTGTGTGTCAGACTTCAAGAATGCTACAGCAAGTTTCTTTAATAGTCTCTCCTACTGTACGTATAGAGCTAGACATTTGAGATGTTTTGCGAGGTGTCCCGTGCTTGTCTGATTCCATAAAGCCACTTAATGACACGGGCGTTCCTCTCGATGACAGAGATGCCGTAAGGAACGCGATCACTGGGTTTGTCATCGTCATCCTCCTCCTCTTCCTCTCCTCTCCTTCCATCTCCGCACTCAGAGCTTGGCGTACTAACGCTTCGAAGCTTGGAGATGGAAACAATGTCTGAACTGGCACGTGCAAAATGTTCCACGCCCCCCATACCTTCCACCTCCTCTGGGTCCAAGCCACAGTAATTGAAGAAGCGCTCCAGGTCGGCCGTGGCCCTAGAATAGCGGTCACTCAAGTCCGACTTAGAGCGATGGAGGGTGGGGTGTTTCCGGGTGGACCCGGGGCGGGAACCTCGTGAGCTGGCAGAGAGACGGGTGAATGCAGGGGAGGCAGGAGGTAAAACTCCAGAGCGCAGAAGCAGAGGGCTGGGGGGCAGGCCGGGGGATGGAGGTTGAGCAGACAAGGGCTGGTGCTGAGCTGGGGTTGTGGGTGGAGGGGGTGCTTGTGGTTGGGCTGTCTGTGTCTGCCTGGGTTTAGGTGGTAAAGGCAACCTTGGTTTTCTGATTTCCGCTTGCGGTCGCACATCTACCCGCCGCACACTTACAGGGTTGGGGGGTCCGTAACTAGCCTTTGGCACCAGTCTGGGAGCTCTGGCTGGGACTGGAGGTGGTCTTCGACTGGGTTCTGTAGATATGATCTGGTTGTTAAGTGGAGAGGAGGTGCGAGAGGAGGTAAGGTGTGCTTTTAAGTTGACAGCCTGCTGGGGTTCCGCAGACTGTCCGCTTCCAATACTGTGACCACCGGAGGAGGGTGAGGAGGCAGAGGGTGACGGGGAGGAAGCGGTTGAGGAGGATATAAGTGGTCCATCGCAAACATTAATGAGGTTATTGAGAATGTCAAGATTGAGTTGAGGTCCTCTGAACATATTGTGTTCTGGTCCTCCGTTCTCTGCGTCCTGTAGCCGGCGAGTTATTTTCCGTGCTGGTGGAGTGTTTATCCGGCATTGCATAATCATGCTCGGTGATAATAGCGGTTTGCGGATGATTGGCGGTTTTACAGGCTCTTGTTTGTTGAGAGCCACTTGCTGACTCTTCACGTACTTGGCCTTGTCTGCTTCGAGACGTTCTACCGCACTTAACTTACGCGATCCGGTCTCGGGTGCTCTACGGAAGTAGTCCGGTCCCTTGTTGAGGATGCGAAATGGCATGGCGGAGGTGAAGGGACCCCCGGCAAGGCGGCCATGTGGGGGACGAAGGGTCTCCACGGGCATAATACAGAGATTATAGATGGAATAAAGGCAAAGTGTTAAAGTTTTCCTTGGGTGCAGGAATCTGCAGCAGTCCCAAGAAAGTCTTTTGTTGTCACACTTTGTGTTTCAAGCTCTTCTTCCCCCCCGTCAAGGACTTTTTCACCAGTCCGTACACTCCTGCTGCCGTTGCTTTACTCTTTTTGTGTGCAATCGCCTCTAGCCTCTATTATCTGCTTTCTCCAGAGTCCGACTCATTGAAAAGAAACTTGTGGGAAGGGGTCACAAAGGGTCGAATTCCACATCAGTCGGACAGAGTGACCCAATAGAACAGGGTAGATACTGAAGCAGTCGCTGAAGCTTAGGTCTGCCAGCTGATGGGTTTGAAGAAATATGCTGGCTCTGTCTTTTCCTTTCCCAACTCCTTGTAAACCTCTTATACTTGTAATCCTGGAGAAGTTTCCTGGTGATGAAGAGAGAGAGAAAGATACTGTTAAACACGGGCAGGCAAAGATTGAACCTCCTCCAGCTCCCTCTTCTCCACAAACATTAAAAGGTACAGGAGCTCTCTAGGGCGAATAGGGGCAGACGTTTGGTTTTAATATGCCCTCTGGCCCCTCCCACTACTCTTAGAGGCTCCAGATGCTGCATGTGAGGTCGGCCAATCAGAACAGAGAAAATAATTCTGAGCACGAGGGGAGGTGAAAGGAGTGAGCCGACAGCAAGGGTCTCATTGGTCGATGACCGGGATTTTGACCAATTGCACCCTTCCCCCCCACTCACAACAAACACTCCTACTTTATTTTCATTCAAATGCTTGTCTTTGAAAAGGCACAAAAAAAGAGAACAGCTGCAATCTTGTACGTTCAGTTGCATCAAACAGTGCCGTTGTATGAAAATATTTAAATGTCCTCTCTCCAGTTCCATTGTTCTGTGTTTGTATGAACACAAAAGGGCCTTGTGCACCATCTTTACAGAGTACAATATGGGCAAATTATCAGGTTTTATATTCTGGTCCCTGAGTAAATCTCATTAAAATCCTCCTAAACACTCCTCTTGACTCACACAAGCAGGTTTTCATAAAATACAGCAAGCTCCCTTTCATTTTAAGAAAACTATCAAAGTAAGAGCATTGCTCTCAAATAATCTCTTGCCCATATTATAACTTTACTACAAAAAGAAGAAATGGATTAAATGGAAGAAAGAGGTTTCTTCTTATCATGCCATGATCAAAGTGAACACCTAAATATAGCTTCATCCTCTCATTAAATTAAGAATTGCATTTGAAGAAACCTCATCTGTAAGAAATGAATAATTTGCTTAAATGTGATCATTAGGCTCCACCAATTTAGCTAATATGATGTCATGTGGTTCAAATTCTGTATATGACTCATTCATATGTATAACACAAAATAAGATGTTTAGAAAAATGTCTCAGTGGTGTGGTGTTCATATGATAGAATTAATTTGCATATAAAATTACTGTTCATTACACCTAAATCTAAATTAATGGAATAATTTTGCTACTTTCATGACATGTGGTTTAAAACCCATATATGACTTTCTTTGAAACACAGAAGAAGATACTTTGAGAAATGTCCCTGTGGTTTTGGTCCCTTAAATGGATTTTGATAGGGACCAGTTTGGTTTAATTTCCAGAGTTCTTCAAAATATCTTCTTTTGTGTTCTACAAGAGAATGTCATAGGTTGATAACAACATGATGGTGAATAAACCGTATCCTTGAACTATACGTAACGTAGGGGTTATTGTTTTGCAATGACTGAAAACCAGATCATTCACTGCATATCACTCAGAATGTGACTCAGATTCTAGAGACTCAATAAGCAGAAAGACAGTTAATAAAAAAAGTAAGCTAAGACTGTTATTAACAATATCTTTAGCCAGATAGTCAATACAGAGAATATAAACTTATTTAAAAATGCTTTCAGTCATTTTTGTGAGGATAATGGGAGGGTTTATAATGGAATAAATGTATATCCAGGTCAAATTCTTTGATGCATTTATGATGCACGCACACACAGCTGTCTCTCAATGGCCCGTCTTTTAATAGAAGTCACAGTTGTTCAGGTTCCTGCCATGATGCTAGGGGTGAGGCGGCTCTAGTGTCCAAGATCCAAATGGATCATCATTCCTTCCACTCAACATCTTTGTATTCCCTACGGCTTTAACGGGCACAAACACGGAAGAAACATCTTCCAGAGGGACCAGAGGCTACGCGCATATGCAGGTTGCAAAGAAATAGCTGAAATTGTAGGCTTGTTGAGTCATCAGGACCACATGCAACAAATTTTGTTCAGTCCTCGCTCAAAAGAATTTAAGTGCCTCAGGCGGCAGAGAGATAAGCGTGTATATAAGATTTCCCTCCCTCGCACACAGTTTTATTACCATAATAATAATATTAACAAACCTTCAGACAACCTGGTGGACATTATTTCTATAAAAGCAAAAAAATATCTGTTATTTGCGAAAATGTGCAACGCAAGAATTGCCAAACGTCTTTATGCTCAACCAACAGCACACAGTGATCCAAAACCATTAGTTTGTTTATGCATCATGTAAGATAAACCCGCCACCCACCCAGACATATTATAGAATTAAAGGCCACAGAAATGTAACAGACTGAGCTTTGGGCATGAGTGTAAACTGATTGAGATACCAGAAGGGTTTCAGTGCGGAGCCAGCTGGACCAGAACGGTAAAAATACACACGCATCATGTCAGACTCCCACAACCGCAGAGGCACGCAGACATCTCCAATGTAAACCTTGTCGAGCACAAAATAAAGACCTTGTCTTGATTTCTGGAAGCTGATGTAATGTTCCCTGATGTTTAGTGGTAAACTGGACGAACCGATGAGCCATAAAAAACATGAATGGAAAATATTTGTTAACAGCGTTAACATGCCATCTAAAGTGATGTGCATTTTATAAGTGAATGTATTTGTTTAGTTAGAATTTAATGAGTGAAACCTGATGGGAAAATGTGATGCAGCCCTTTAAACCACAAGGCGAAACATCCGCATCAGGCGGTCTAAAACTGCAGAGAAAGTAAAAATGACCTCACTAATTTTGGCTATAAAAAAATCCCGCAATGTAATTAAAGGGGAGTTTTGTGTGACTGGAAGACGTCTGCTGCTTTTAGACCATCTATCAATAACTGCCGGGACAACAGGGCTGACAAAAGAGATACACGTGATGGAAAAATAAAAACAAATGACAAAGAAAGAGTTGAAGAAGGACAAACTGTTTGAAAGGACTAGGAAACATTTTAGTTTAATAACTTTACAGTATGATTCTTTATAATTTCTTTAAGGAAATTGTGAAATGGGACTGCACACATTCCAAGTTTTGCCAAAGATGTTGTTATTGCTGTTGCTGCAGTCTATAGTGCCTATACAGCCAAACATTAACCTGAATGCTGATCCATAATAAGGATAAAGTTTTATTTACAGATAATATTACAATTACTTTAACCATTGAGACATAGCAAATTAAAAGGTTATATAAAAGATTAACAGCTTCCCTAAAATCCGTAGGCCAAGAATCAGTTCCTGCTCCCACCAGTGCAGAAAGATGTACTGAGTCACCTGCGTGTTCACGTAACAGGTACTGTTATGATCTTTAGGCTAAATGATAATGTCTTTCCAAACGTCTATACTCAGGAACCTTGTGCAAAGTTTGTCAGGTATTAAGCAATGACAGAGCGAAGAAGATATGGCTCATGTTTCCATGAGCAAAGAGGAAATCCTAAATTCTCGTCAAATATGAGCCATTCTGCTGACAAAGCTTGAAGCTGTTTAATGTTCTTAGCTCTGATGAACACTGAGAAAGATATTTGTATGAATGCTTGTTAACAAACTGTGACTACCACAGAATACTTTATATTATATATATATATATATATACACACACACACACACACACACACACACACACACACACACACACACACACATATACATTTTATATTTTATGTTGAACACAAAATTAGATATTTTGAAGAAAGATCCTTTATCACCCCTCAATGTGGCAACAAAAAATTTGGTATGGTAGTCCATGGGAAACAACTACAAAATTAGCAATTCATTATATCGTGTAATTTCCCTTAAAGTTATGCAAAGAAATGAGTAAGAAAAAGGTACTATGACCTCTTGTTAAGATGTAAGTTTTCTGTTTACCCACCCTTTCCGGCACTGATAGTTTACCAGCCAATGTATGGAAAGCTGATAAGAATGTCTGATAAGATGATACAGCTGCATCCCAAGAACTGTCTCAAAACAAGTCGCACCCTGTGATGGTTCACAATTGATTTATTGACAATGGGTTGCTTTAGCTGTATTTAGAGTAAATTAGACTAGCGGTGCTCTATGGGTGAACCTTATTTGGCTGTCCGCAAGCTGAAAGATTTAACCTCTCCCACTAAGCCGCGGAAGGTGTTAGGTGTACAAAGAAGCTAACTAACATCGTTCCCAAGGGTTTTCATTGCATTGACAGAGTCACACCTCTCACCCCACCTACCTCACCCATTGCAATAAAGACGCCCCAGAGGATTTAACCCTATAGCCTGATAACCTCTCACACCAACACCATCCATAACCGCACGGCTCTATCAATGACGGACAGCTGGTTAATGCGCGTTATAAACAGCCATCTCTTTTCAATGTGTGGCAAAGTACAGCACAGCTGTTTCCCCTCTGTTCACAGCAGGCTGGGATGAGCTCTCAACACAATATCATTAAAGTGTGACAGAGTTGGTATTATATCGTATGCAACACAACTAGATCTGAATGGCTGGCTTACCTTCAGAATCCTGTCAATTGTACATTTTATCAACTGGCTTTGTAAATGCAATGCAGGGCTGAAGAGGTGCGTATACAACAATCTTTGGCATTTATCACATGCACAAAACAATGTAAGTGGTCTAACTTCTCGTTTTGTTTGTGATCTGTTTTGACAGTTACAAAGCTGGCATTATCTAAGCAAAACAGTCTTAAGGCATAGGATGTATGCATCTTTGAAAATGAACAATTGCCTTTAAAAAGACATTTTCAAAACAAGTATTGTTCTGGGAGAATGTGATTGGTCGATTCCACAAATCTCATTTTGACTGTAACAAGTTTATCAGATGAAGGATCTGTCTTTCGAAGGCAGGCCACACATTAAGACCTCAAATTCGTTCTGCAGATTAGCCCAAATCAGATCCCAGCAGTTTCCAGATCAGGTTAAATATCACAGTAGAACAGAAGACTCTCCCAAAACAAGAGCATTAGACAGATGTATCTGACCCTAGGGACGATCTGTCACTTACACGATTATTAGTGATGTACCATTTACCCTGGGTGAAGCTCTGCAGTACCAGCTGTACACTTCAGCAAGGGCACCGTGGGGTTAAAGGGCAATTTTCAATAAACATTTGCAACATCCTCCGGGTAAAAAAGAAAGATGTTCCCCGCTGTCGTCTTGATCAAGTGAAATGGCAGATAAATGGGCCAATCATTCTTTAATTACAACTGCGGCAACCCTTGTTTGTGTCAGACTCATCTCAGGAATCCATGACCCCTGGGTCTTTTAAAGGAACTTTGACCCTGTTGGCCTTCCAGAATAACAGAAAGGGTGGCCACTCATATTCTGTACACTAAAAACACACTCACACATACAATTGTGTTATCATGTGTTTCGTGTAACACAACGGTTGACACAGCATATAATCACAAAGATGAGCTGGGTTTAGCATCAACTCAGCCTCGGTCGCCCGGAGTGTTGTTTTTACCTTCTTCCAATTGTGCTTTCCCATTAACCATCACACCAAAACAAAAGGACAACAAACAAGAAGTAACCAAGTCGAACAAAACAAGCACACACCACACACAAAAGTCTACAGGAAGAGGTCACCTATTAACCCAGTTTGACCAGTAACTAAGATGGAATGTCAGAGGTAATAGACCTCAGAAAAAGACACAGAATAACTTTTCCCGTATGACTATGCTTGCACGCCATCACAAATATTATCCCATTGTAGTTGTTACACAAACACTATGTATACAGCATTTCTTTTTAAACCCGATACAACTGCATGATACAACAAAACTCTAAGTCTATATAAACTAAGAACTATTCTCGTAAATGCAAAGCAACAGGCACCATTCAAGAATAAAAGACTGGTGTTTAAATTTAAACACCAGTCACCATTCAAGAATAAAGGTGTTTAATTTAGCCAAACCTGACAATTACACAAATCTAATTCAAAACACACTCACACAGTTCTCACCGATGCCATAAAAACATTCATTACGCTCAACTAGATAATCAGTCCAGCCTCGACATGCTTGAATTAGACTTTCTAGAGACTCACATCCTCTGTGAACGAATGTTGAAATAAAAGGAAAATAATTCAACTACGTCACAGAAAAAGAGGTATGTAGAACGCAAATACAAAATGCTCAACACACGTGAGCTTTTTAAGCTTATCTCACACAGTCAACACAAATTAGGTGTCGAGGTCATGTAACCAGTTTTACAGATAAATAGAAACGTCTATGATTTAGTTTGCTTACCAGATCAGTGTTTTGAATGAAGCTCTTGAGCTGAAGGACAGAGCTCAGCTGACTATCGGTGCTTCAATGAATGTGTGTGAGAGTCTGTGTGTGTGGTGAGCGATCGAGACAGTAACTCAAATACTTCTCCTCCTCCCTCCTCCCTTTTAACTCCTCCCACACCACCCTTTCAGGAAGCATCGTGCTGGGCAAGCAGGAAGATCAACACTTCCCTACAGACACATCAACCTTCATTTACATTAAGTATTGTGTCACAGTCTGTACTTGTGTTTTATTTACACTACAGCTTACTTATTTTTGGCTACGAGTGATCCGATTGTCCTATTTCCAAGACTTCCAGATTCATTTCCTAGGTATTTGTGGTAGTCGTTTCCCAAAAAACCAAGTCTTTTCCCATATGAAAGTCTGTTTTACTGGAGAGGATGTGATTGAAGCTGCGAGCGGCTTTATCAAAGTAACCACAGTGCTACAGAAAACAATAAGAAAAGCAATGGTGATCATAAGGATATCCTGTAATAAGGCCAAACAATAACAGGGAGATCTCCAAGGAATTACCTGCAAAAGTCTGCCGAGAATCACATAGAAGACTTGTTCTTGTAAGACTATTCGTAATGTCTCGACTCCCAGAACAGTACTGACACGAGATTTACATCCTGTGAAGACTCCTAGAGGGATTGAACTGAATTCAGCTCCAAATGAAGCAGTCATAAAACTACCTTGAATTTCAACCAACCCAACTATAGACCTCAAATTCGCTGTGCGTGCACGCATATTGTAAGGCTCCACTTCTCCATTTTCCAGGATTAAAATAGGATCAACCGAATTATTAGGAGGGGTAAGATGAAGTCTGGATGAGCAGACCTTTGTGCGGCATAAAGAAGAAGGGCAAGTGTTCTCAAAACAGACATCGGCCAAGCAGATGCACAACAAATAAGTCTTACCCTTAATACCTCCTCACGACATCAGGTCTATTCATTATGTCAATTCCAGGTGTGGATTCTGATCCATTCCTCTTCACATGGCTGCTTTTGAAACCCACACCCTCATGCCAAGGGGGCATACCTGAGTCATAGTGTAACCACAATACCCACAGAATCAGCGCCTGTGGCAATGGTAACAGATCTCTATGGGAATGGCTGTTTGAGATGCTGCAAACTTTCAACAAGAAACATATTGTATTTGATGACAAATATTGCATATAGCATGTTAACCAGGTGATGTCTCCTGGTCATTGAATTCTACTCACCATCACATTCTTTTACATTTTTATCGATATAGTTGTGCATGCATAAAGTTGGATCTTCTCAAAAACCTATGAACTTTAACCTTCCAGTCGTGATTTAATCCACAAACAAGTTCTATAGCGGCGCTGCTAACAACATAAGATCAACTCTAATGTTAAGGTTCCTGGCAGCCCTGTTTGGCACATTGGTAAAGCTGTCAGCATGGATCTGTCTGGGGCTCATCTGAGCTCCTGAAGAATGGCAGTATCTCTGAAAGAGAGGATTATGAAGGAGTGCAGGATTACGGCTACAGTCCATCATTCATTCTGCAAGATCCTACGCTGCAGGCTCTGCAAAGAGACACACACAGCCAAACCTTGACTACGGACCTTTAACAACTCGCCTTACATGCAGACATGCCCAAACGAGCTTTGACACCACCAACACACCAGAAATACATAACAAAACCCAGACTGTGGATGTAGCAATAAATATGCTTGATCGCTCAAAGGTCTTTTAACACTTTCTATTAGCATATGTATATGGTAATTGGACGGCACTCAAACACATTACAAGTCAGGTAAACAAACCCAATACTCACTATGACTGCAGTAATATTTCAATTAATATGAGCCTTTTCCATGTGTCAGGAAGTGTCAATCATAGTGGAAACACAGGGAAATCCAATCACAATGTAAGTGGGAAATGGATCAAAGAGAGAACAAAACCTACGGTTGGGCGACATATCAGAATGAAAGTCATTTGCATATTTAGAGTTGGTTTTTAAATAAACTGTCATACATTTGCATACAGTTTAACACTTTATCAGAGAAATACAAAGAGACCGCTATCTGTCCAATTTTGCATACTTTAAAGGTACAGTAAATCTGTATAAGCACAAGATTTATGAAAAAATTACGGCAGTCAAAACGCTTAATTCTGATCATTCACCCCCCACCAGAAAGTTTGTTTGTACATAATGTTTGGGAACTCTGCATATTAATTTAGATTGTATAAATACATACACATATCTATTATTAATAAAAACCTCAAATTTATAAATTAATCGCACCCTGAATGATAGTGTGTTTACATAATATGTGCTTATTAACTTCATACGTAAAAACACAGAGATTTATTATAAGATTTTTATAAAGCTCTTTATGTTCTATTTTATCTAATAGAATAATTAGATAAATTATTCTATTAGATTCTTATTCTATTAATTACTCTAGTGTGATTTATATGAATTTCTATCGTGGTAAACATGTAAAAATGATAATTAAATAAAACAGGCTAGTGTTACAGCCAGATTTATTAGTATATATCTTTCGTTTGCTTTGTTACTTCTTGTACTTAATTCTTTTTTGTAAATTTCATTTGTAAGTCACTTTGGATAAAAGCTTAATGACTAAATGTAAATGCAACAGGAAAGTCAGTAAACTAAAACTCAGGTTACAGTAATATATAACAAAACTGTGGCTTTACTTCACTCCATATATCTATTTGATATGATTGACATTTATTATTGTGTAAGGGCTGCATAACATCAGCAGTCTCCCTTTAATTAGGAAGAAGCATTGGCACACAATACCTGACACTATGCGCAGGAATAGAGACACAACCCGTAGGCGGTTGATATATAATTTTAATTATTTAAATAAAAAACACATAGATGTATTTGGGTTTAGAAATAAGAAGTTAATATGCACAATACACAGACATACATTATGTAACACATTAACTTTTAGTAAATCACGATTCATTGTTTAAACAGCCAAAAAATAGAAATGCTTTAACTGAGTCAATGCAATGTTACACAAAAATGAAAAGCCCTGAGGAAATTTCGTGTAAAAAATATAAACTGTTTTAATAGACCATCGCTCAGAGGTACAGACCTGTCATACAGAGGAGGCAGACAGCAACTTTCGCTCACGTGCAGGAGGGAAGCATGGACCTCTGGGAAGGGAGGAGGGATGGCTGGCCTAGTGCTGTTTATCTTGGGAGAGGCATGAAAGAGCCAACTCACATTCCTCAGGAAAAACTGGATTTAGAAGAGCGCAACGCGAGCACGTGAGGGGGGAAAAGATTGGTCACGTTTGGAAGTTCCACTGGAGGACACTGCATTTAGTAATATTGCATATTAGTGGTTGATGTGGCATGCTTTTTATGGATCAGAAGTTCCACACAGAGAGAAAATAACAAACTGTTTAAAAGTTTTAGCAACGGTTGCAACAAACACTAGAGCCTACATTAAAAGTACAATTTTGATGTTGAGTTTAAAGTAAATGAATAGGATAGCATAATATAATATAATGCAAGGTCAAGGTGTCTATGTGTATGTGCAGTATATGCTTAAATCAGAAAGGACTGTTAAAATGATTAATCACATCCAGAATAACAGAAACATCACTTATTAAAAATAATTCAAGAACCCAAATAGGCCAAATAGAAGAATACATTAGGTGTTCTTTTCCAAAACGCTCCAAAACTTCCAAAAGTAAAAAAAGGGTTTTCATGCCGTTTGCTGTGTACTGAACTTATTCATTGCCCCATCAATGTTTCATGCCAAATCGCTACATATTTTCTTGTTAAAAAATGCGCAACAAGATGCAGTTCTTTAACAAACTGCTACAAGTACCAAATTCATTTTTCGACGCCATGACTTTTTAAACAAACTATTCAAATAGTTTAATAGGGTTGTGAAAAAGAATTCTTCTTCTAAATACTTCACTTATAGCTTCACTAATGACCTTATTTTCTATTTAGTAATATTATATAAAAAATAACAAGGAGTCCTTTTAAGTCGTTAGATTACATTTTAGTAATCAAACAGTGGGACAAACAATTAATTCTACTTTAACCAGTAGACACTCTTACTTGCTTGATTTAAAATTATGACGTGGTCGGATAATTTCACCATATATCTGCTGAATACAGTGCCAAATTTGTGCTGGTATGTTTAAGATGATAAAGCTGATGGCTATTTTGTCGATCTTTGTGTCAGTCATTGTGGATAATGTCAATGTATGGGACACCTATGGGTTCATTGTTTATTAACTTTACAGAAACAATTTACTTAGCAACTTACAGCTAAGACTCCATTTGAATGGCGCTGCCTGAACGGAGACATACTAAATGTAATATATAATTGTGATAACTAACAATAAAAAAATACATAAAGATATTTTCGGAATATTTATACACGCATGCAATTAATCTTTTTGACATCCCTAATATAAATCATAATTTTAATTTATATGTAATGCAGAATTGCTATACAGAAAAATCCCTTCTGACCTCAGATAGACCACAAATTGAGTAATCTATATGAAAACATTATATGGGTCATAGGGTATAGTCTACGTTGTATTCTGAGAAGTCTGTGTGCATAAATCCGCCAAGTAATAAACCCCACAGCTATTGACAAACCACTATACCGTTTGCACTTGACCTTAGACCCTTGTATACATTAATACCAACTGACATGTTGCTTAAATATCATGAAATAAAATCTAAAAATAATAGCTATGGTGCAGACACATGCCTTAGGCAAGTTAAAAACCTTTCTGGAGCCTTGAGATATTCAAACCTTAAACTATGATCGAGAAAGATTTCACATGGTCTTGTGGTTTTCAAACTGGTAGCTAGTCCAAAAATGTTGGCATGTACCATTGATACATGGTAAGAAAAACACACACCTCACAATAAAACAGGAAAACACAGCAGACTGTGGACTAATCTTACAGTTCCCCAACACGATATTACTAAATGGAAAATTGGCTAAGAAAACAGTCATCATGGAAATCCACAAAATACAGCCATGTGTCGATGAGGAGAGACCAATAAAGTAGGAGCTTCAGACTCTGTTATGACATCCAGAAAGAGTCCACATTTCACAACATTGTGGGAGTAAGGATGATTTCCACAACACTGACATCAGCAGTAATACTCAACAACAACGGTAACGTCCAACACATCAGGTCTTTTCTATGACAACTCCGACAAACAATTTATTTTCAACAAACATCACCAAAAATGTTCAGTTACTCAAACAAAAAGTCATGCCTCAAAATCACAAAGTGAGTGGAAGTTTATCTTTTAGACAAGTTGTGAAATGTAAACATACTTTCACAGAATTTCTAGGGGGTTCAACATCCCAATGGCTTACGTATAGTTTCTTTGCTTGTAACGTAGATATTTACTGCAAACAATTACAAATCTCAAGTTTGAAGTTAAGTTTCTATTGTAAAAAAACATAAAAAATACATGTACTTTTGTATTTTAAAGTGATGGTTAATCCAAAAAAACACTGACCCTTATGTAATTTCAAATGGTTAAGACTTTCATTCGACTTATATCGCAACAAAATGCATTTTAAAGAATTCTAGTATCCAAACAGCAATGGCACCCATTTAAATCTATTGTATAAACACAAAACAAACACAAGTAAATGGGTGCCAGTTGTCCAAAATTTTTCAAATATATTTTCTTTTTCGTTCTGCTGGGAGAAAGGAGTTCATACAGGTTTAAAATATCAAGAGTGTGAGTAATCTATCACACAATTTTCATTTTGGGTATACATGACTTTAAGGTATGTTTAGATGCTGGATATGAAAAATCATTATCTTAAATATTAATGTAGGCATCAAAAGATTTTCTTACACAGCTCATAATCAATGCACATCTTAAAACCTTATTCTGAACAATAATGTATGCCTTATAATGCTGAAATCAGGTCAGGGAGACATCTTTCTGTGAGTGGCATCTGTTTCTCATGGCCTACTCAAGATAGAACATATGTTCAGGCATCCGTCCACACTCTCCACACAATGCAAAACATATCTGGTGATTCATTTTTTTCTGTTAGCCTGTGTCCTGTGCATAAAACATTTGGATATATATATATATATATATATAACATAAACCCATATCTTTAAGAAAATATATAACTACTGTTACTGGTAAATCAAAATAAATACTACATATTGTAATATAAAATAACATAAATATTCATCCATTTATATATACACACACACACACACACACACACACACACACACACACACACACACACACACACACACACACACACACACACACACACACACACACACACACACACACAAACACAAACACAAACACACACACAAACACACACACACACACATATAATATAAAAGAAATACTAATATATTATATATAATCTGTGTGTGTGTGTGTGTGTGTGTGTGTGTGTGTGTGTGTGTGTGTGTGTGTGTGTTCTCACTTTTGTTTTAAATCTGTACACATTTATTTGTTCTACTGTACACAGGTATTTCGAAGAATGCTTGTACGCAACTATTTCTTGGACCCCACTGCTCACCCTAAAATTTCCATACAATTGTTTTGTTAAACACAATACAGATATTTTGAAGAATGTAAGACAGCAACAAAGTCTGTGGTAATTTTGACCAACGTTGCCTTTGTAAGTATTCAAAGGGGTCCAAGAACGGTTTATTACAAGCATTCTTCAAAATATCTTTGTGTTGAACCAAACATACATGTATATGTATGTATACATCGATATACGTATAGAGCTTTTTTTTTGCATAGTGTACACAGACACAAATATTGTGCACACATAAACCAAAAGAAATACACTACTCCTACTTATAACCTTTCAAACTATCTTAAAGTTCATAACAGGAAGTTCATGTGGCCTTTACAAAACAGGCTCTACCCAACAACAGCGGTCAAATATGTATAAAAATAGTGCAAAAGACACACAAACATGTAATGTAAAAGAGGCAGCTGTCGCTTCATACTTGTTTAGATATTGTGTTACTTTGGGAAGCAGAACTTTAGTCAAGGACAGATGACCTCACAGAAGAAGAAGACCTTCACATGACGTCGTGACTGCACGTCTCCTTTAAATGACCTTTACTGCATCCTCCAATCAAAATCCAGACACAGATTACACATCTTAAACTTTATAAATACACTTAAACCACACATAGATGCAACATCTTTAATATTAAAGTAATAGTTGTTCATATTAAAGTTATAGTTGTTCATATTAAAGTTATAGTTGTTAACATTAAAGTAATAGTTGTTCATATTAAAGTTATAGTTTTTAACATTAAAGTAATAGTTGTTCATATTAAAGTAATAGTTTTTAATATTAAAGTAATATTTGTTAGTATTAAAGTAATATTTGTTAGTATTAAAGTAATAGTTTTTAAAATTAAAGTAATGTTTGTTAATATTAAAGTTATAGTTGTTAATATTAAAGTAATAGTTTTTAATATTAAAGTAAATTTGTTAGTATTAAAGTAATATTTGTTGTATTAAAGTAATAGTTTTTAATATTAAAGTAATATTTGTTAATATTAAAGTGATATTTGTTAATATTAAAGTAATAGTTTTAAATATTGAAGTAATATTTGTTAATATTAAAGTAATATTTGTTAATATTAAAGTAATATTTGTTAATATTAAAGTAATATTTGTTAATATTAAAGTGATATTTGTTAGTATTAAAGTAATAGTTTTTAATATTAAAGTAATAGTTGTTAATATTAAAGTAATAGTTTTTAATATTAAAGTAATATTTGTTAATATTAAAGTAATAGTTTTTAATATTAAAGTAATATTTGTTAATAGTAAATTAATGTTTGTTAATATTTAATTAATAGTTGTTAATATTAAAGTAATAGTTTTTAATATTAAAGTAATAGTTGTTAATATTAAAGTAATATTTGTTTAAAGTAATATTTATTAATATTAAAGTAATAGTTTTTAATATTAAAGTAATAGTTGTTAATATTAAAGTAATAGTTTTTAATATTAAAGTAATAGTTGTTAATATTAAAGTAATAGTTGTTAATATTAAAGTAATAATTTTTAATATTAAAGTAATATTTGTTAATATTAAAGTAATATTTGTTTAAAGTAATATTTGTTAATATTAAAGTAATATTTGTTAATAGTTAAGTAATATTTGTTAATAGTAAAGTAGTATTTGTTAATATTAAAGTAATAGTTTTTAATGTTAAAGTAATATTTGTTAATATTAAAGTAATAGTTTTTAATATTAAAGTAATATTTGTTAATATTAAAGTAATAGTTTTTAATATTAAAGTAATATTTGTTAATATTAAAGTAATAGTTTTTAATATTAAAGTAATATTTGTTAATATTAAAGTAATATTTGTTAATATTAAAGTAATAGTTTTTAATATTAAAGTAATATTTGTTAATATTAAAGTAATAGTTTTTAATATTAAAGTAATATTTGTTAATATTAAAGTAATAGTTTTTAATATTAAAGTAATATTTGTTAATATTAAAGTAATATTTGTTAATATTAAAGTAATAGTTTTTAATGTTAAAGTAATATTTGTTAATAGTAAAGTAATATTTGTTAATATTAAAGTAATATTTGTTGAATTAAACAATGGGAAATAAACTTTGACATGTGACTCAAGCTGTCATGACTGAGATCCGTTACGTCATCTTTTATCACTCACCTTCGTCAGCGTTTCCAAAGCAGACCTCATATAATGAACTTAAGTTAAGCGTATTTCTTTATTTTATTTCTTTATTTTATTTCTTTATTTTATGGCGTATATCGGAGGAGCAGCGTGAAATAAAGCAGCATTCTCACGCACATCTCACCGTTAGCGCGTTTAATTCCTGCGGGGAATAAACCACTCACATGTCATGACGTATGAGGGTACAACGTCACGTGCATACTTTTTAACGTCACGTAGATACGATTTTAAACACCTAACATTTCTTTATATTTCAAACACATGTATTTTATATTATTAAATAAAGAGTTTCGGTTAAAGAATAGATATTTTTCAGTGGTTTCGTGCGTCCACAGGGTGTTTGAACACCCCCGCTTGTTGCAAATGTGGTATGAGCCGAAGGCCGCCATTGGTCCTCTCAGAGTTTGGAAAACGCAAAACAGTTTCCAGGGTAACGGCACTACAGCGCAACGGATATTACGCAATACGGCTGTGGAAGACGTATAGATTAAATAAATTAAATTAAATTAAATTAAATTAAACTAAATTAAATTAAATTAAACTAAATTAAAATAATGAACGAAATACTGCTGTGGAAGACGTATACAGTAAATTAAATTAAATTAAATTAAATTCAAATTCAAATTCAAATTAAATAAATACAACAAAAATAAAATAAAATAAAATAAAAATATTAAACAAAACAAATTAAATGCTAATAAACATCAATACTTTTGAAATATGATTTAAAGTATTACATTTGAAGCCTTAATGCAGTCAACTGCTTAGCAAATCATAATCATTTACATTTACATTTATGTAAATGTATACAGTAAATAAAATAAAATTAAATTAAATTAAATAAAATTAAAAAATAAAATAAATAAAAAATATTAAACAAAACCCATTAAATGCTAATAAAATGTGATTTAAAGTTAAATGTAAAGCCTTAATGCAGTCAACTGCTTAGCAAATCATAATTATTAACATTTACATTTATGTGGTTAACCTTTAGCATGTGTCTGACCAGTTTAACAGAGCTCCAAGGACTTCCTGTCTTTAAGGGGTAGAGAAAAATAAGTAAAAACACTCACTTTTGTTTTAAACATGTATTCATTTATTTGTTCTAGTGCTCACAGGTATTTGATAGAATGTTTGTGAGCAACTAGTTCTTAGAACCCACTGCTTGCCATAAAGGAATATATTATAATTGTTCTTTTAAACACAACATAGATATTTTGAAGAATGTAGGACAGCAACGACGTCTGTGGTACTTTAACTAAAGTTGTTATTTTTCCTGCGATACCGTAGTCAATGGGGTCCAAGAACTGTTTGGTTGAAAGCATTCTTCAAAATATCTTTCTTTGTGTTGAATCAAACATAGAAATGGAACCGGTTTGAGAAAGTAATTCATAACAGAATTTTTTGTTTTTGGGTGAACTTTCCCTTTAAAGTACATACGGTGTTTCAGGATGAAGTATGGAGGGGGACGG
This sequence comes from Triplophysa yarkandensis, assembly GCA_033220385.1. Lineage (NCBI taxonomy): Eukaryota > Metazoa > Chordata > Actinopteri > Cypriniformes > Nemacheilidae > Triplophysa > Triplophysa yarkandensis. The sequence goes on along the minus strand of CM065671.1, from coordinate 13,077,897 downwards.
TGTAATTCATTAACTGATAGTTTCACAGTTTGTTTGCTTTTGGTTTACAATAGGACTACTGATAAACTAAAGTATTATGGGTTGTATTCAATGTGATTTAATTAACTTAATGGGTGTTCTTTACAAGCTCGATTTGCATTTGTAAGAGGCGGAATTGAATAAAACTCACCTAAAATGACTTAATTTATTTAGTTTAATTAGTTTCTGAAATAGAACTTATCAGTAGACTGGGGCTAGACGGAGAGTGTGTTTTCCGCACCACTGCTTTTCTATGCAAGACTTCTAGTTATAAAACTTTTTGAAATATAATAATGTAAATACTGTCACAAGGATGCAATGTTGATCATTTTCGGGGAATCAACCTCTCAGTGGGATAACGAGCTTTTCTAAACCAAAGATTTCGCTAAGCTCATCTCGTTTTAAAAAGAACAAAGAAATACATGATTGATCATATATTACAACTTCTGATTTATGATCTCTGGAGATCTCTGAAGATGTGATTAGAATAAAAAAAAAGAAAAGTGTTTTGAACTTGGCAGGGCCCGGATCTTTAAGCCCCCATAACTCACTCGCACTCGGGGCTATGCAGTTTGCATCCATTGTTCGATGGCTGATTTAACCGTGCCATCTCTGAGACACAAAGACACGGTCCCTTGGGCCACGAACCTTAACCGTCAATCGTCTCCCATTACAAACATGTCTCATTGAACTCTAGGCAGATCTGTCGCTCATAAAATAAACTGCAACCGGAAAGCACATCACTTCTACTTTCCTCTTCGTGGCATGTTGGAAACACTATTGTAAACAGTTTGTGTTACATAAGCTTGACTGCTTTCTTTTGTATTCTAACTAACAGGTTTGCACCACTTCTCAGAACACGTGACGCATTAAATCATGTGAGGAGTCAGGGTATTGTCTGATCTCAATGACTTCCAGTCGGCTGAGCCAGGACTTCTCCTGCTTCTGGGTCTATATTTGGCAACAATTAAAGGGGAGGAAAAGCACGCCTCCAGCTCACTGTTAATCCTTTTCTTTGTTTTGTCTTAGCTTTACTCTTAGAGAATTGGTAAGATGTGGGGTTTTTACAGGTTCCAATTTTTTATGGTGTCAGTCATTAACGGCTTAAGAGAATTGGTTTTTATGTCGGAATAACTGGCAACCGCACACAAATGCATACACTTGTTACGTCCCTATCATCTTACCTGATGGTGTCTGGATCTGCTTCTCTTCATTGCGTTGAGAGAGAGCCTGGCACATCCCCATGTCAGAATGCTGCCAATCACGGATGATGATCTTTCCTTGTCACACATTTACCTTCTCAAACAAACAAAAACTATTTTCCCTATCCCATCAGACTACCACTCGATTGAAAAAAATTGGGGTACGAATTGTGAATTAAAACAGAATGCAATGATGTGGAAGTTTAAAATGTCAATATTTTATTCAGAATACACCGCACATGACATAGCATATGTTTAAACTGAGAAAATGTGTTGGGACAAGGCCATTTTTACCACTGTGTGGCATCCCCTCCTCTTTCATAACTGTCTGCAAACATCGGTGGACCGAGAAGACAAGTCGTTCAAGTTTAGAAATAGAAATGTTGTCCCATTCTTGACTAACGCAGGCTCCAAGTTGCTAAACTGTCTTAAGTCCTCTTAGTCGCATCTCTCCATTTATAAAGCTCCAGAAGTTTTCTATGGATAAAAGATCAGGACTGCAGGCCGTACATCCTTCTTATACTTAATTGATGCAGTATGTGGTCTGGCATTGTCATGTTGGAAAATGCAAAAGTATCATTCATGTTGGATGTTAGACCCATGGGAAGGGACGGAAGAAAAGTTTTATTATGACCTATTCTTCTTAATGTCAATGCTGGAGAGAGTCAAAGACAACTAGATAAGATAAAGATGAGAAACAACATGAAAATAGAAACAGAACAGAATAGAATAGAATGAGTGAGATGCTCCGTGCAGGGATTTATTTTGAATATTTAAAAGCCATTGATATGTTTTGTGAAATGGCTAATACCCTAATGCAATCATATCTATAGCATGCAACAACTAAGAAGACTCACGGATGAAAGATTTTGTTCTTAACACACTTCTTCTGTGGTGTACTCCTACCCTGTCCCGATGGATTGGTTCCACCCATCAGGACCACAACAGAGGGATGAGCAGATGCCAGGCAGCAAAGACATAGACTGAATTAAACAGGTTCAGCCGTCCCAACCCCCAACGCATACAAAAGTCACCATCACACACATCCACCGCCTACTCTTTCTCTTTATCAGGAAATAAACACAATGGCTCTTACAAAGTCAAGGCCGGTCATGCCCATCTCGATTGTATTTCTGTTGTTGTTGATGTCTGCTTATACACTAGCACATGTGCATCCAGCGTGTAGGACCTATTGTTGTTTATTAAGTTCTACGACATTTGTTTCTGCTTACTTTGCTGAATAATGAAAGCACGGAAGTAGACACAAACAGACCAAATTCACCGTTTTTTTTCTGACTTATGGGTTCGACTGATGTGATGATAGTGTGACCGGTCAAGATCTGCATCTTTATGTCCTTTCCTTATTAAAGAAAATATGCATTTAAAAACCCCAAACACGTGTGATTGGTTGGGCCTTTTATGCTGTGTCTGTCCAGCTGGGAAGGTCAAACAAACAGAGCTTTGGAGGAAGTCTCAATGCTTATATGTATCTGCACTATGCACTACAATAAAAGTGATATTTGGAACAATTCTCCCAACCTAAGGTTTTTTTATATTTGGATACCATAACAATGACTAATGTATACATTTTGTTAAACACAAGATAAGAAATTTTAAGAATGTAGTGCATATTAAATCTTGGTGCTTTTGACTACCAATGGTCCTTCTATGGTAGTCAATGGTAAAAAAAAAAATTCTCAGAAGCACTTGTCGAATTATGCTCATCAGAACAAGGACATTTTAGAATAAGTTTAGAATTTTGGAAGATATTTGGAACTATCACTTGCCTATGAGCTATATATAGCATGATCAAAAGATTATATAACTGTAAAGGTCCATTTTCTTCTTCCTTACATCTTTTCCTCAACGCCATCACATTCCCTGTGTTCTTTTCGACAAGCAGCTGCTGTCCTTCTCCTTATGAAAGGAGATCCCAGGAGAGAAAAGGGATGAGTGCGACTAGACTCTACAGGTCAAAGGTCGATTCTGCATGTGCCAATATTCCATATAGCACATCAGTTAGGTAAGTGAGCACACCTATTATCTACAGTTAGCAAAATTGCTATTCTATAAAAAAAAAAAATCAGAAAACACTGAATCTGTGCCATTTATTTTCCCTGGCTATTATATAAATGTATGAATAATAACTTTGAATAAATTTGATCAACAAACAAAGTGACCTGCACATTACATTTTGTATATTTGTAAGTAAAAAAAGGACATGACATTATATTAGAATATTAGAACAATATTAGAACATAAATATAATTTTATAAATATGTATTTGTTAAATAAATGTTTTACATAAATGAAAAAAATATTTGTACATTTTAGAGAAATTAACAGTGCACGCAGCCGCACACGCACACACACACACACTGACACACACACACACACACACACACACACACACACGCATGCACAAATGTACGCATACACACACACACCCACACACACACACACACACACACACACACACACACACACACACACGCATGCACAAATGTACGCATACACACACACACACACACACACACACACACACACACACACATACGCATGCACAAATGTACGCACACACACACACACACACACACACACACACACACACACACACACACACACACACACACACACACACACACACACACACACACACACACACACACACACACACACACACACACACACACACACACACATCAGTCAATGACCGAGGTGTTAAAGGTCAAACCCCAAGACAGCTGACCTCTTCAACAAAGCCAGGACTCCTATGATGAGGATCTATCTCTTCCTGCAACACCCTTCCATCCCAATCTCACTTCCTCTTTACACCCGTCCATCCTTCCAACCGTCACTGATAAATGTGCTATAAAGCACACAAAAGCGCAGTAATTGCATGTGTGCACTGAATTATGAATATGAACAGCAAAATGAATAATGAAATCAGGATGATGTTTTTGTCCTGAAGCTGTGCAAAAAAGAACGAGACACAGTCTTGAAGATGTAGGGCAAGGTTTTCGTTCTTCTTTGGTTCACTTGAAGAAGGTTTTTTACTCAAAGTATAGTCAATGTTAAATTTAATAAGTAAGCTTAATGTCCTTTAAAATGTCAGAAATGTATTTCGTAACCACCCACCAAAACTTTATAGACTATTTTGCAACTAAGAGGAACCGTATATGACAATAACCTTCTCAGGTGTCAGAATACGTTTCCTCATCTTACATGCACATATGTAAAAATGCAAGACAAATCTTAGAGTCCAAAAGTCAACAGTGTGAATGAATAGACGTGTGTGAACTGACAATACCCTGTTTAACACAGAATGTAATCATTTAAGTGGATTTCTGTGATGTGCTTAAAATGTGTAACTCTATAGAGCTGTCACATAGATTTGTGACTGGATGTATTATTTCTTTATTTAATTGCCCTCCTTGCACATTGGTTTTAATTTACAAATGTTGCATCAATGCATAGCATATTTGTTTCCTCTAAAGAATGGGAATTTTTAATAACAGTTTTCCTAAAAATAAACATTGTATTGTCACCATGAAATCAGCGAGTCATTGCTTGTGCACATGAGTTTGTTTTCGGTGTTTGATGTGTATTTGGAGAGCTTTAAGCAACGTATCTGTGTATACAATATGTTTACATGAGCAGATTATAGTTCAACATGCAAATGTGGACTTTGACATTGTGGGGCTTGTTCTGTGACACACGGTTTTCGGACTTTCTCTGTCAAACACCAATGCACCTATCCGTCTTTCTTGTATAGAGTTTTAAAGGTAAATGTTAATGTTTTACAGACACCTCAATTGTAAAAAGAGCTGAAAACGTATTATTGTCAAACTGATTATTGGCATGTCAAGATAATAGATACCTGCAGGTATCAATTTCATAAAGGTTCAGAAACTACACATTACAGGACTTTTAAACAAACAGAATAGGTCAGCGAAGAGCAGTGACACTCATTGTTTGGACACAAATCCAATGCAAGTGAATTGGTGCATTCTTCAAAATATCTTCTTTTGTGTTCTGCAGAAGAAAGAAAACCATACATGAAAATCATGCAAAGAACACACAATGGTGCCCATTTGAAAATGACATGTAGGTGAATAACTGAAGGCCGGAACATTGGCACAATCTGCCAATGTGGGAATGTAGCTTTGTTTTCTTTCTTCATTCTTCGTACTAAAAACACAGCACTGGATTAAACGTGTCTTACAGGAACGCGTTCAATAGAACTGCCTTAACCTGTCCTATTTTAATACCACGGAAATGTAACAGGAATGTTATTAGTTGAGTTGATTTGAATAAACAAGCAGACGTAAAATCTCATCTGTATGATGCGAAACTTGCTGCCCGTGTTAATGTGAAAGCGCTTGTTTGGACCGCAGTTATGTTATGCCCCGAAGCCGAACGCTCGACCTCATTTGCTTCAATTCATCTTCTGCCAACAGATAATATGAAACACTGCCAGCAAGGTAAGTCAGCCTTATAATGTTGTCACAATTGGAACACTAGATGTCATCATTGAAGTTTAATGATTCAGTCTGAAAAAAAAAAAAAAACGTAAGAAGCTGGCATGCAACACAGGCCTGTACTGACAACACTAATACATCATCTGAGATCCAGAATACACGGCCACTGCTTGGGAACGTAACATCATTGAATCAGAGCCAGCGGAGGAGGAGGAGAGGGTTTACATCAAACACAAAGCTGTTATAACATGAAGTCCGCAACAAAACGAGCAATCACACTTCCAATGAAGGGCAGTGGGAGAATGACCCATTTACCCAGCATGCCCAGGGGCACTGAATGGAGAAGATTGTCTTATGGTGCCAATATGCAAAGTAGGTTGAATTTGAATGGAGGAACGGCAGAGAGCTGTCCCAGTAATCCAGGAAACTGGTAGAGGAAAGTCCAAGATGGTAGTGTGTGCATGGCATTCTTCCGTTTAAGGTGGTCTCAAGAGCGAACATGATATAAGTTTATGCAATATCATATACTATGTTGATTATATCATATATAATGACTTCAGACCAACTGTCAAAAGGGTCGGGCTTCTATCTTCATCTCAGGATTTTTATTCACAGTTGATGAGACAGGACAATGCAAGGTTCGAGTGGGTGGAGGGCAGAAAGACAAATGGCATACGAGTTTCCTCCAGAGAGCAAAAAATGCAGAAACCAAGCATATGATAGGAGCGTGTTGGAGGAAGGGGTTCCTTGGGGAACCGAGAGATAACAATGGGTGTAACCACAGGAGACGGGGGTTGTGTACTCTTGGTTTTAACTGCTATGTTCCCTTTGGGAGTTGGATGGGACACGTGCCACTCTTGGTGGGAGGGGAGCCAGTCAAAGTTGGGGCACAGACTCAGTGATGCCCAGATCGGCTTTGTTCTGACAGCTGTTGGTGTCATGGCGAACAAGAATCAGTGAACCCCAACATGAGAGACACAACATCAATACTCCAGACATAAGTGAATTCACATTGATATGTCAATGCTGATGTTTTGAAGAATACAGTGGTTTAAGTTTCTTTTATTTAATTTAACATCACATTGTGAAAGAAGTTTCAAAGTTAAGAATTGAATGGCTTATTAAATGTGTATTTTTATTTTGCATATTTAACTATATTGATTAAGCTCTTTCCAACATTTTTGCCAAAGTAAATTTATGCCAAAATGTGCATTTTCAATTATGTTAATAAGATGGATTTGGATTGAAAAAAATGCTTAAATAATCACATTTTGTCAAAATTTATCAAATGATTAATGTTAGGAAAAAATAAGGATCAACAAATCTGCGAATTTGAATTTGATTTTATTGGAAATCCAATTCAGTTGCATTTAATTTGTATAATTTTTAAATATTTCATTTAATCCCTCAAAAAGACAGAATTGTAATATAGGTTTCAAGAAATTTGTCACTGTTGCATCTAAAAAATAATGACAATAATTGCGTATTCCTTTATTATTAAAAAAAACAGAACTTGTAACTATTAATAAAACTAAACTGGCAAAAGCCGGAACCCTCATGTTAAAACTTCCTGGTAAAATGAATTTAATGCTATTTTATTTTTTCGTCAGACTGAAAGTAACATCCTTGTGTCCTATCATCAAAGCGTATCATTGGTATGCTAAACCTCTTTTTCTTGTTTTGAAGTCCAGTTAAAAAACCCTATAACATCTCCTTTTGTTGATAACCTTATCAATGTTTACTGCAAATTTCCCTTAGAATTGTAAGGTTATATAGGCCAATATGACACAGGGACAGTCTGACCCACTGCTGCCACCTGTGCCAGCTTCAGGAGTGACAGAAGACTTCCAGCTTTCATCATGTGAGGTTTAATACTGTCATCTACAGGAGAATAAAGATTTCACAACTGACCAAGTGTGCTGTCCTGTTTTAATGTCCACATGTGTGCAGTTTTTCCCAAGCATGGGAACATAAGAGGCATACAAGTTACGGCTTTATTTTGGGTGGCTGGTTTAAAGGAACTGCATTGTATAATAAAATAATTATAATACAATATTGTGGCTGTTGTGCATGGTCTCATTATGCTTAACAGCAGACAACATTCAGTTGTACAAAGTTTCTGGAAAAAGATCAACTTTAATAGGTTCATTTCAGGGACGACAGAGAAAATATGCGGCGTAATGCAAAGGATTTTTGTGCCAAAGAATAATTTGTAAATTGTGCGGAAAATGTATTAATTATTTAATGTTAAGATACAAGCTGAAAAATTGTTTAATTCAATTTTCAAGAAAACATATTTTTAATGTATAATAGTCAAAGGCCAAAGTCGTTAAATCAAATTCTGAGAAAACAAGCGTCAAAGTTTAATCCAACCTATTTATTCGACTATGTTTTTAACCTTTGTTTCGTTCTTAATCAGTTAATATTAAAGCCATCAATGTTATTTTCTAACAAAATGCTCTTTGCTATTGTGTAGAATAATTCTATGTTTAAAAAATGTAATACCCGAAAAAAAGACTTTAGCTTGGTTTTCACAGGCGGGGTCAAAAAGGTCAAAATGAATTCCTTTTTTTAGCAGAGAACAAAATTAAACTGTGTTACAATAAACACCTGTTGCTATTAATAAAAATACACAAATACACAATCTTAATACTTTATTTCAACAACAAACAATGTAAAGCATGCAAAAACATCTGCAGCCATTTTTCTGAAATGTTTCACGGCAGTCCCGTCCTTATTTGACCCTGCCGACTCTTTTATTTAAAATTCTTTTTCCACGCCCCTCTTTCAGCTTTGGTGACCATTGGTTGGCGGTGAAACAACCCCGCAGACCGGCTCACTGCCAGACTCAAACAGCAAACCTGTTAAGGTTGCATGAGTCTGAGCCCAGATCTAAACTGGATGTCATCCAGAGTCGACTTCCCTTCCCTGTCTTTCCCATCTTTTTTTATCTGCTGTGGTCCTCGGGGTCTTCGCTTCCTGTGTTCTCTAACCGTTTCCAAGAATGCGAATAAAGATGGAACAATCCAAACCCTGACAATCCATCAGAAAGGGTTTTGCGAACCAGTCCTGACCTCCCAGTGTGGTCACATGACTGTCTCAGATTGTTTACTTGAACTTGCACAGTCTCTCACTGTTTAAATCCTTCCTAAACCCAACACCCCCACCATCGCTATCTTTCATTTCTCCTCCCAAGCCTGTGGTTCAGTTTACTCGGTCACAAAGCGAAGCAAGTGCATCCATTTTTGGGGTTTGCTTGGAGAGGGAGTATTCTTTCTTGTGTGTCGGTTCCATCATCTTAAAGATCTCTTCTCTCTGGATGACCGTGAGTACATTGAGGGATCTTTCAAGACGCATAACAGGAGAAAGGTTCACACAGTAATATAAGAAACAGAGGAACAGAAAACTGAATGTGTGCACATTTTTTAAGACGGCCTGTGTTAATATCACGCAGAATACATCACTTTTATGCTTTGATATTGAATAGGTTGACATGGGAAACTTCAAACAGCTTTGCAGGAGCTTGGAGTGAGCAAAATATGAGATTAAAGGTCCTTTTACTTTTTAGATTATTTTGCAATGATCTTCGTATCCGTATATGGAAAATGAAAGTCTTCTTCAAATCGAAACAAACAAAACCTTGTTATGTAATGTACAAAGCTATAGATAAATCAGTATAGTTTCAAGATTAAAGAAGATGATATATTATGAATTTTGTAGGTTTGAGAGTTTTCAAGCTGGTTGTTTTTTTTGCAAACATTGGCTTTCGGCCAGTTTCATCCATTTTAATCACACAATGTCATTCCTACTACACACAAAAGCGTACAAAGTTTAAACTTTGCGCAAATAAATCCTTGTGGGTTCGTGTATATGTGAATATTATATTTTTATTTTGCTTCACAACTATTATTACAATGTTACAATATTATAAACATACACGGTTTGTAAGACACAATGTAGCTGTGTGAAAGAAAACCAACTGCATTTAAAAGCAAACATTATGTTGTGAATAAACGTGTCAAGCTGGGATGCTGATATGGGCCAGAACTAAAGGAGCAACCTAAATAATAACGGTACAGGAGGTAAATGGTAAAAAAAGAATTGAATGTCCTTTAGAAGGAGAAATATGAACGATGTAAAAAAAAAATAAGTTAATGGCAGACAGTTACAAGAACATTTTTTCAGTCTGCTTTAAATACATTTCCCTTAATGCTTCCATGTAACTTATTGCAGTAAAATAAAGACAAAACAAACTTAAAAACTAATGTACAATATAATGCAAAGTCACTTTGGAAAAAATGTGTCTGCCATATGCATAAATGTGAACTACTGTAAAAATGTAAAAAACTAATACAGAAAGTTACATTTAAATACAATACACTGTGCCCTATTTTAACAATTGGTTTAAGATTATACATTAGTGCATTTCAAATAAAAAATGTGTCACCTATTAATTTTAGTTTCAAGGTCACAGAGGTTTACTATTTAAATATTCATTTTGTTAGTGTTAAACTTTGGCCAGACAGGTGCTGTTGTCGTCCTGAAAGTTTATATTTTCTGGGATGTAGATGCTGCGTTTGACTGCTGGTCGTGTGGGGGGGCTTCTGTCCAGACGAACGGCGGCTGCGTTCAGCTCTGGAAGTGCCAGGATGGCCGGCCATGGTCATGGTAATAAAAAACCTCCTTGAATCGAATGCGCATGCATCATTTGTGTTCATCAGTTATGTGCATTACATCAGTATATTTAGTCTATCTGTTTACTGCTCAACCCTGGGTATCTCTCAGATGTGGCCGAGCAAGCGGACATGTCTCTGCCCATGTACTGGGACCGTCTGGACACTCCTCTGCCAGACAGACCATACTGTGATACCCTTAGTGCTGAAGACAAGAGCCTAAAGCAGAAAGAAAAAGGGCCGTGGAACAACCTCTCCAAAGAAGAACAGCTTGCCTGTTTGTATTTTGTTATGTTTTATGTAAAAGGGTTTTTAACACTTCAATATATAAAAATAAAGCCGACATTAAATTGGAATGGAAATCATTATTTGTAAAACGTTGCAGTGTACAGGATGGCGTTTAACATGACTTACGCGGAGATGAAGAGACCATCCAGTGAGTGGAAAACTGTGATGGGTGGAGTTTTCTTCTTTATTGGACTCACTGGTCTGGTTGTCCTATGGCAACGATATTATGGTAAGAAATTCCTGTCATATAATAAATTCCTGTCATCATTTACTAACTTCGAGTTGTTTCAAATCTTTATAGACTTCTTTGTGGAGATCAACACAAAGAAAGATATTTGGAAGAATGCCTATAACAAAGTTCTTGGACTTTAAGTCCCTGTTTGGTTTCAAGCATTCAAAATGTTGAATACAGGTTTGGTACAACTAGAGAGTAATCCTGAAAGTATCTACATTGCCATCATTAACCTAAACAGAACTCTGGAAGAGTTTAATAGAGTTACTTAACTTTTATAAAGATTTATACTAGATCCATTTTCAAAGATTCTAAAGTATTAATACATATCCTTTATTTTGTAGTTAACACTTTCTCAAGATTAAATGTCACATTTGGCAACAAAAAAAAAATGCTTCTGCCATATTTAGTACTTTATTTTACTATTACTTATGTGAACATGATTTTCCGTTCACTGAAATGAAATTGGTCAAATTATTTGATAAATCAGTTTAATTTTAATTTAAACACATCTTGCTTGTCGGGACTTTTTAATAACTTTAATTTGTTAAATTTAACTGGTTTTTATATGTCTCATTGTTTGCAGTGATTGTTATGGTATGGTTCATGTTCTCCTGGATGTCCTTTAGTGAGAAAAGATACAACAAAAGATACTAAATTAGCACATTATATGTATTTTCCTAGAAATTGTGGTCAAGATTAACTATGTTTTTAATCTTTCGTAGTATATCCCCCTCATCCGCGTACCCTTGATGATGAGTGGAAGGCCAAGCAGGTGAAGAGGATGCTGGACATGCGAGTGAACCCTGTGGAAGGTTTCTCAGCCCAGTGGGACTATGAGAAGGGCCAGTGGAAATAGATCAACCGAATGCCACTCTGAGCCGTGTGTCTGTTCTGCCGTTCACTTTTGGCAGTCTTCATGTTATGTTATTCTTTAAAACGAGTATTTGAATGTAACTCATAAGGACACAGCATAAATTTAATGTCTGTTATTTTGACATACTGAAGTCAGAATGTGTTTCCCACTCAAAAAGACACCAGTCAATCAAACACATAATGATCACATGATAAGCTCTGTGATTTCAAATGAGTCTTTATTTAATTTAAATCATATCAGACATTTTAAAAAACTCCTAAGACAAACAATTCAGGGGTGAAGCAATAAACCCAAAACCTTAAAAAAATAGTTTCTGTTTCGTTCTTGTATTTAAGGTTAAGATATCTACGTACAAACACAATGAACAACAAATACACTTCCACTGAAATCATGATGGAGTTTAAGGCCATAGGAACAATATGCGTTTACATTAAATGTCATAAATAAAAATTAAAATCGAATGCCTTAAATATTTTCACTAAGCTATAAGCTAGTCTATTTGTCATTTAAGTTAACTAGTTTACATAGTGTCTTGCCAATGCTGGTACATATCACTCTGAAGCATATTGTCAAACTCATACAGTAAACACACGGCATTGTCTCTTTCTCTCGCTCTCTCGCTCTCTCGCTCTCTCTCTCTCTCTCTCTCTCTCTCACACACACACACACACACACACACACACACACACGTACGCACACACTATGCAATATGACAGACACAGACTAATCATGCAAGCAGCAAAGTTTTATAACACGGAATGTATTCTGTGATCAGTGTCTACGGAGCAGCAAAAGTGTAATGTTGACTAAGTGAATGCGCTGAGACTTGACTGTAAGTTTTACACCGCCATTCAAACACTTCATCTGCACACTATGATGAAAACAGGTAAACCCCACTTAATTCTTCCACACTTTACAATCTAAGTAAACGTGAAATCGCAACTCATTTTACTCTAGGTTGCAATATTTCATCCATTTCTTGAGTCGGAAATTAAGTTGAACTTAACATAAAGTGATAGTTCACCAAAAGTAAAAATGATGTTGTAAAAAACTCACTTTATTTGGTTGAACACAGAGAGAATGATCAAGAGGAATGCTTATAACCAATCAGTTATTGGATTTAATACCAAAACCGAAGACTAAGCTTCTTTGGTTTTCAACAGAACAAAAAGTCATTTTTTGAATCCAAAAACTGTTTGGTTATAGGCATTCTACCAAATATCTTTCAAAACAATGAGAGTAAATGATGAATAAATCTTTTTTTGGTGCACTTTCACTTTAATGACTGCTTTCCATCACAAAACAACATGTTATATTCCCAGATCTTTTATTCTCATATAACTATTCGCTACTTCGCATTCAGCTTACAACAGCAATCTAAACCATAACTAAATGTACTGTGATCCAGGAAATGTCATTTCACACATATGTATGAGAAACACCATGACATGAAAGACTCCAGTTTTAAGAATTTCAGATAGTACATGTTAACATTAAGTATCTGAGACCTGCCTAACGCTGACAAACCACGGAGCAATACGACAGACGTGTCTTTTCTAGGTTAGGTCTCAAAGGACGTTACGTTTAGGATCGGTATCTTTTGACTGACACACCAAAAGATCTCAGCTTCCCCACGAGACCTTCAGTCAGGGTTGAAGGCTGAAAATACACCCGTGCCACCATTACCTCCATCACTTCTGTATGAATTACCCTGCCCGTCAATCATTATAAACTGCAACAGGTGGGGAAAATTCCACTTGACGTCCTGTTTGAATTAATAATAGTTGAAGCCTACGGGTGGTTTCTTATGATCTATGAAAGTAGAGCAGCAGGTGCTCTGACAGCAGAATGATAAGAAGAAGATCAAGAGATGATGGAGAAACCAACAATGACTTTCAAAGTATTTGCTCCAACAAATTTAAATGAATTTCAACTCAATTTTAAACATTACTTTTAATGGATCAAAAAGAAAACAAGGTATCAAATACTATTTTTTAATGGTATGCAGTAAAACCATGATGCTATCCAATCCAAAACTTTTCTACAGGTGTTTAAAACATCATGGAGCGTTAACACAAAAAGATCAATGCGTGTACAAATCTGCACAGTGAATTTTTTATATTACCACACACAAAAAGTCTCAAACCTCGCTTATCTGCTCCAATGCTTAAAAATAAACTTTTAACAATAAAGTTAAGCCATTTCTTACTCCCCAAACCATACAAGACACAGAGTGTTCTTGTGGAAACATGGTTTTAATCTAATTTCTTGCTTTAAGTGTTACATGTTCTGTGTACAAACTGTGAAATGGCAGCTTTAGATATAGGTGTGACCAATTCTCATTCCTTGCATTTCTGTACCTTCTCGGGTCCAAGTAAAACAATCCCAAAAGTATAGTTGTAAGTTGTGATACCACAGAAACCTAGGTTTAATAATCCAACATTAAACAGAAACAAGCATACAGAACTTTCTCTCAAATCAAAACACAAATGAAGCTGGTGGTCCTTCAAAAGATAAAGAGAAATAATGCTAACAGAGTCATGAAATAAAAAAGGAAGGACTTACATGTTTTATCTGTTCTGCCTTTCAATAGAAGAGATCATAGAATCGAATCCTCTGGGAATACTTCCAAGAGGATGCAAGAACTGCCGTGTAGTGAAGGATCTAAAGGCGTCTCTGTTTATCTCTTGGACATCAGACAGTTTTCACAGAGATGTCAGAGCTGATTTAATGACTGAATTCTTCAGTTCAGATTCATCTTCCAGCTTTCATTAGGTAACTCAAGAATCATCAATAATCTTAAATTTCACTTAAAGTAAATGTCTGTATCCATGTTAGTTGCCAATCTCTTTAAAATGAGAGAATAATTAGCATACTTGAAAGTCTGACAATAAAGCTGAAAATAATTATTTATTAAAAAAATAATTACAGATACACACACAGACTGAATGTTTGGTAATCTTCCCGTTTTGCTTAACGGGTTGGAGAGCTCTTTCAAACAGCCAAGCATCCTCCTGCAGTCTGGGTCATGTGACATGACATCACAGGTGCGGTCACGTGGTCAACGGGGCGCGGTGAGATGTGGGATGTAAACATGAAACATGAAATATCTTGGCAATCAAAAGGGAAACAAACCGAGTTTTCTGGATTTTTTTTAATTTTTAAAACTGAATGTTAAAGTTCCTTCATATTACTTGGAGGTCTTAGTGAAGCAGTGGGCCATCTTGGATCGTGGGTTATCCTCACAGGCGTTTCTGGGCTATCAGTGACCCCACCACGACACCGGTGAGCAAGGTCATTCCCGCCAAAAACCACATCTTGAACTTTTCCTGTGACCTTCTGGAGTCTGCCGCTGCATCTTTTCCAAAGATCTCTGCAAAGCGTTCCTGCACATGAAAAGTATGAGAGTCAAGTGTCAAAAATCTCACATTTTGTATCAAGAAAATGAAATCAAATATTTTAAGACAATGGTTCTCAAAGGGGACGTAGCCTAGCAAGTGCTCATCTGACTATAAAAGAGGGTTTAGAAAGATTTCAAAGGGATTTCATAGTTCATCCAAAGAAGAACATTCTGTCATCATTTAGTTACTTGAGTTGTTCTAAATTAGTATACATTTCTTTGCTTTTGATGAATTTTAAAGAATGCTTAAACTCCATTGACTTGTCAAGGAAAATTTATTTTAAATATTTTTCATTTGGTTGAATACAAAACGATATATTTTGAAGAATGTAGGAACAGAAAAAATTCTCTAGAATTTTAACTTCCATTTTATTGTCCTAATACGGTACTCAATGGGGTCCAAGGTTGTTTGTTATAAGCATTCTGCCAAGTATCTTTCTCTGAGTTCCACTTTCTTGTTTGGATAAAAACATTTATCAAAATATCTTTCTCTGTGTTTATTAAAACAAAGAAATGTTTACATATTATGTGAGAACTACTCCTCTAGACTTAGTAAAAAAATGTAAATACAAGAAAAATGTGTATATAAATAAACTTTTTCCCAACAAATACTGAGCTAATATTAAGCTCTAAAATATTTCACTTTATAGAAATATTTAATTTTTGGAGATTGGGAGTAGGGTCTTAATACATCAATGCAGAATACAGCGAGGGCTTGGATTTAGAAAGGTCGAGAATCCTTGTTTACAGAGACATCTTTATGACAGATGATCATGTTATTCCTTCCTTTTATTCCTGGTTTTTAATTTAACTCCAAATTTTAACAATTCTCTTTTTACCTTACATTATGCTTTGATCCTTCTGTATTGTAAAACACCAGATATACCCTAAACAAGCTAAAAAAAATCTTTAAAAAAAACATAAAAGTCCCAAACTAAAAAATATGTACTCTATTCAAGTAATGTGTTTAGGTAAGAATAGAGTCAATTTAAACGGTTTGAAAAAGTAAATATATCGTTTACATTTTTGTATATGCAAGTGAAAAATTTGGAAATCTCACTAACTCAAATATTTTTTATCAGAATTTGCCAATTTTTCATTACAAAAACTTACAAAATCTCAATGAAATTAGATAAATTTACTGTTGGGTTTTTAACCATTAATATGAATTTCCACTGAAAAAATATTTAATGATTTACCAAGATTTTTAAAGTTAATATAACTGTTTATTTTTGTAAAATTTACTAAGCTTTTACAGTGTTTTACACTCTTACAGTGTGTTAGTATAGCCACAACAATTGTCAGGTACATGGAAAATTCGAGAGCAATACAATTATGACAGGTCATCCACATATGAGAGGAAAATAATACCATTCCCAACCATCCGGTCACACTATTTCCCAAACCAAACGGAAATTTCATTTCGGCCAATCCCCTTACACCATCCGAGACCTTCCCCCAGACCAACCATAAAGACTGCCAAGCTTGTGGGAGAGGCAAATAATGATTAATCCTGCAACCACCAGGGGGCGAGATTTACCCTATCTGTTTCAACTACCCCCTAACCTCATTTATCTGCAGGATTTCTACCCCAATTTTATTTGAAAAGCTGAAAGGGATTTGAGGCTTTTTAATGTAACCCATTTCCTCCGGGAACACACATAAAGTGGAGCAAGCCCATTGCCAATGAAAGCTGAAATAACTCTGCAGTGTCTGACCAATACAGAAAAACACACTCATGTGGATCCCAGTGATTTCCTATGGACTGCAGATACGGCGTTCATGCAATTAGCTTCACTGGCATGCATTTTTGGTTCAGAAATTGCAGCAATGCATCCAACATGCCAAATATATTCACTGTGTGCAGCCAAATACAAAACATGCTAAAACTCGGGACACACACACACACACACACACACACACACACACACACACACACACACACACACACACACACACACACACACACACACACACACACACACACACACACACACACACACACACACACACACACACACACACACACACACACACACACACACAAGCCTAAGACGCCCACCACTGTTTTCCACTGAAGAACACTGATGTCATCCTTCAGTCTTTCCCTTTGCCCTAGTTATCTACAACCCCATGAAAACATGGAAAAATATGTGAAAGACGGGATAAAAATCCATCGGATTCATTTAACATGTTCGCTGTTGCAAAAATACTTTCCAAGAATGAAACAAAACATACTGCATCATCATCATCGACGGCAACAACTTTCTATTCAATGTATCGTAAAAATCTTTATTACCGAAAATTATGTTATATTAAAAATACAGGCCATCGATTGCAAATGCAAGCGTTCATGTAGCTCAATTGTTAGAGAATGGTGTGATTCCAGGAATTGCACACCCTTCAAATCAAATGTAAAGTATAAGGAAATATGCTCCAGCAGAATATTAAAACCCTATGTAAGATAACCCTACCAGAAAACAGAACTGGGTGAAAGGAAAATGAACTTAAAGACAATTATTAGATAAATAGAGGCAGACAAATAATACAGTAAATTAGGGAAACACAGAAAGTTCAGCAACCGTATTATTCAGTTGAAAATAATAAAACGGTGTTCGGCCAAACAAGTGAAAGTGACAATATATTTTTATCAAACAATGACGTTTTTGATGATGATGATCAAATGGCAGACAATAAAATGAATAAAAGGCAGCAAAAATGTCAGAAGTACAGAAACGTTTATTAATAAATATTTCATAAATAAACTGTAATAATAAATAAGAAACTTGTGTGTTGTATTTGACAAGCAAAATAAACAACACATTTTTTAATTTATGCAATGGTAAAAAATGTACACAATACATGGAAATAGTTCCCAGTGTACTTTATTATCCAGACAATCATTTTTATTTCACAGCATCTCTGCAGTAAATGTTTTAATGCTTAAAAAGTTTGTTCAAGGGCGCAAAGACGCTTCACCTGAATGCAGGTGAATAAGGAGACAAAAACTAGATTAACAAAGGTGAGGTAATGTGAAGATGGGGTTACATGTAAGATCATAGGAATGTGTCATGGGGGGTAACCAAAGCAACCGCTCTTACACATGCACGTTCGCTGATGCAAATGAATTCATAGGAAATGATTGTGCGAGTTTAAAGGAGGGGTGATGGGAGTGGCAGAAACTGATAACACATGCAGTTCCAGAGCAGACGGGTTATCAAGAGCAATGACACAGCACATGACATCACAAGCCAGAACTCTCCTGTCATTAAACTGTACGACTCATCCACACGTGCAAAGAGATTTGCTCATGAACGTTCATGAGTTATTAAAACCACAATAATAAAAGTACAGTTTAACATCATTAAATAGAAACTTGGTTCTTCATTTAATTGGACACGCCTACGTCAACGCGTGGTAGTTCAAACGCGGCCCGTACCGACCTCATCGTGAACAGACAACAGAGAGGGTGTGCTTCGGTCAATAGATGAGGAATTCCTATCATGTATTTAAACATAGGTAACCTCTGAAGGAATGCTAACATTGTGACCCTGCCTAACACACATGTGCTTTGTTCCAGAAGATCTCTGAGAACAAGGTGGGTGGACTGTACAGAGGTATGACCGGAATGTTTCTCTTTCATTAGTCACTCCTGAATCTCAAGACATGTTAAGACATGCCATATATGGGGCTTGTGTCACAAGGAGTGGGAAGTAATGTTCTATGTATGGGTTGATCCGTTGAAGTTTGAGCCTTACCTGGAGACAAAAATTTCAAGGTTAAGATTATTTGAACCCTTGCATATTTTCTAGCTAAAAATGTTTACACAGTCAAGCATCACTCACATTTTCTTCTAACGTGTCAATTATGGTTACAATCTTTTACTAGAATCAACTGTTCCAACTGCTGTACGTATATCCCTGCATTCTAAATCATTTTTTATCTTACATTGTTTGTAGTAAGTTAAAACTGGTATACATAATAAAGTACCTTTGTTTGCAAAAATACAAGCGAATAGTACTTTTTTAGTCATTTTTAGTACAGACTCTTTTTTCTGATAAATTGACAAAGTGATCGATTTAAAACGCTGAAAAATAAACATATAGTATAATATTCATTCATAATTAAAACTTGATTTAAGGGTTTCAGGCCTTGGCAAGGTGTAAACACTGGTTGAGCAGCACTTTTCCTTATACATTTTATATAATTTTACATTCATATGTATCTAATTAAACCGTGTCGATTCACATTCTGATTTATTTTTATTTCATGTTGGATATATTTTAATTATTTATGTTTAATGCTGGGGTAGAGACCTGAAACCATTTCTGTATTTTGGCTTTTATTAACAACGACTCACAAAAAAGTACTTAACATTATGTCCAGCATTTTGTATGCTTTACAAGTATGGTGTTTAAAGTTCAAATGCACATTTCCTGCATTACTTCCGAACTGCTTACAATAAACGCAACACATTTCGTCAAACATTTCGTTATCGTTGTTGTTTTGTATGTAACATAAGCTGGGAAATTCTTGCACTCTGACATCTGAGTTGCAATGCCTGCCTCTGACGGTTCTTCAGATTTATCTCAGGATAAATAAACTTCTAACACAATATAATAGATTGAATTACGTTTCTAATGTGGAGAATTGTAATATTGAAGGTTGTTCCGTTAAGAACAAACTGGCGCATCAGCAGGTCACCAAATGTGCCCATTTGATCGCAGTCTAGAGCGGTCTGATAAACACGAATCTAAAACCATGATTATCAATAATTTGTTAATACTATCAATAATAATAGTCACAAAATGCCCAATGCATAGAAAATTAAGGATGCCAATTTCGTTTGTGAAAAAATTTCAATAGTAAAACAGATCACATGCGCTTTGGCTGACATCTAGGATTTTGAAACAGCCCTTCTAGTAATGTTATTTTTAACTAACACACAGGTCACATGACAAAGAAAACATGCATACTGTTTAAACAGTTAACAAGACTATATAAAGAATCACCAATAATCCCACGTATACAACCAAAACACATGATTTCAGGATTATCTTTGTGTGTTTAGTCGCTTTGGTCAAATAACTTAAACACACAATACATCACCTTATGGATCACATACCCACCACCCAGGTACAACACATGTCCTGACATGTCGAACAATACAATCAAAAACACTTCATCATACCTGAATATATTCATGACTAGTGTTCCTAAAGCCTCTTAACACAACATGACATGTACTTTACAACTACACCCTTAAGATCTACACCCAATACAGAACTGATGATCCACCTTAGGTGTGACTGGGTAAATAAGAATTCGTGTAAATCATGAACCTGATTTTACCAGCCCCAAACACCGCTGAGGTTGTGCGAATCTCCCAAGAGATACCCGGCTGCTAGGCAGCGGCGACTGCCAGGCGTTTTCCACAGAACAAAGAGCACATACAAACCTGGAGAGTGAAACCAGGTGCAAGGTGCCTGCGTTTTGTTAGTTACCACAGGCTAATATCCAAATAGAGGCCGGTAAAGGGACTGATTGGGTTTCTGAGAGAGGTACAGAGCAGGAGGCACTGACGGGGTTTAAACGTTGCAGAGAAGATGAAGCGGGCAAGAAAATGCGTAGTTCATGATGTTACTTCGGTACAATACAGCAACTGAGATACTTGGATGGTTCACATCAGTCTATTATATCAAGAGAGTTTGTGATGTTATGAAAGTGTCACGCAGAGTCTTCAGTTTGCTCAAGTTAGACATGCCGGTTTCTCCTCTGTTACACCATCCTGACCCCTTAACCTCGCTTAGCCAATGACACGCTTTGCGGAACGGACTGTTCTGTTTACATTCGCATGACTGATGATTCAGTCACTAAGAACATAATATGTTTCATTCAAAACTGTGCGTGGCTATTCTTCTGTTCTGAAACATGAGTATGTCTGAGCATACCCTAGGTTTCTCAGACGGGTTTCACTGTCCATCACCTTTCATCTTGGTACCTGTGAAACTGCCTTTTCTTGTTTGTCTGACCAATGAGAATCCACCATGAAACAATTGCTTTTTATAAGCATGGTGAGCTGCCTGCAAAGGCATTTTAAGTCATCGAAAGAGAGTGAAGGCTGTTCAGTATTCTAATGAATCTGCCTGGAACAGTGTCCTTACCAGATGAGTTATAGACTGTACCTTTACAATTTATTTTTAACCAAAATCTCATTTTAATAACTATTTAAATCTAGTCCTTTAAGTCATACTTTGACTCTCCACCCGAAAAATTGAAAACTCAGTACTCCAAACTGTTACAAATCTGCATACATTTCTTTGTTCTGTTAAACACAAAGAAAGATATTTGGAACAATGTTAGAAATTGAGATCTGGGGCACCATTGAAAACCATAGATGGTTTGGTTTTCTATATTATTCAAAATATCTTTTTTATAATAATTATTTTTAAAATGGTAGTCAAGGGTCTCCAGACATTACAGTTGCTAATATTCTTCCAAATATCTCTCCTAATGTTCTGCTAAATAAACAAATGTACAAGGACAAGGAAGATATAATCAGCCTGAGGCTCGCAACCAAACAAAGCATTCCAGATCCCAAAAGATGGAATGTTAAGGAGTTGTCTTACAACCAGGCCTGTGGCTCTATAAAATGCATTAAGCCCAAGTGGTAAAACAAGAGAAGCTAGCGGGATTCTTTTCAGAGTACTCCACGGTCTTACAGCAGAACAATTACAGCAAGTCAGGAAAGGGTAGGATTTCCTCACAATCACAGGAATGTGGACCACGTCATGCCGGTGTGGAAATCAGCTGATCTGTGATGTCGAGAATGCTGAAAACTGTCTAGATGTTCCAAATCAGTTTTTTTATTTGGTTGAACATACAGAAAGATATTTGGGCAAATGATCTTGATTAAAGTTTTTGGATGCCATTGACTACAATAGTAAGACAAACATAAATGGTATTTTTTTCATGTTCCACATTCTTTAAAGTTAGTTGTTTTTTGTGTTTAACAGTTGATTTTTTTTCAATGCATTAAAAGTCAGAGGACCAAAACTTCTGAGCAGGATGAAGAAGTTCAAAGTTTTCTTTTGCTGTAATAAAATTCTTTTCCATTTAGAACTGCCCTTCAGAAGCAACAGAAATACTTACATGTTTCTCAAAGTGAAAAAATTTATCTGTAAAAATATAGCCAGTTCTGAAGAAGCGAAGTTCAGTTTAACTGTTCAAAACAAACAAGACACCAATGAAGAACCGTTACAACATTTTCAATGATCATCCGGGTTACAACACTTCTAAGAACCAAGGGTGGCCAAAACATGACATGCTTTGGTATCTCTCTTATTTCATTTTCACTTATTCGACAAGGGGGCCTAACTTTTGCATAACACCGTCTCTTTACCTAATAGGGTAGAATCAATTACAGTTTGAATACAATCGTTCTTCCAAATATATTTTCTGTGTTTATCTCATAAAGAAACAGACATGAAACATCTTGCAGTTGCATGTTTTTTGTTGGTGACCTATACAGAACTCTGTTGCTTCATTTGCCCTTCAGACATACTTTGTCATTTGCGGTTGTCTAACCTGATTGGCTAAGAAATGTAAAAATGTTGAAATTCAGCAAAACTGGGACCTACTATTATCATTCTGCGCAATCATTCTTATCTAAACTGATGCAGTTGTTGTGCCGATTTTAAACACGAGTTTAAATGTCTGCATTCAATTTTCAAGAAAACAACAATGCCTTTTCCCTAAAATATTACTACTGTTAAGTTATGCAATCTTTCAGAGGAAGGTGATGACATGCAGAGCATCAAACGTGTATGCATTACAAATTTAGCTGTCAAGTCCGGGAACTGTCATG
This sequence comes from Triplophysa yarkandensis, assembly GCA_033220385.1. Lineage (NCBI taxonomy): Eukaryota > Metazoa > Chordata > Actinopteri > Cypriniformes > Nemacheilidae > Triplophysa > Triplophysa yarkandensis. The sequence goes on along the minus strand of CM065671.1, from coordinate 13,054,859 downwards.
AAAGAGGTTCCACTGGCCCAATTGAAATTTAGACCACTGAGCATCCAATCAGTACTGCATGTGAAGTAATCCGATAGGCACCTCTCCTTATTTTATTTTAGGCATACATCTAGAGGATCTGTCTGCTTGAGGTGTGCTTTCTGCTGGTTTTGGCTATGTGGAGGTGTTTTTGTGTACTGTAAATGTATTAAAGAAAAGATTAATGAGTCAGGAGAGTGGGGCTCAGACTCCAATCTGTTCCATATCTCACTGGGGAGGCTTCACCATCAGCTCTCATTCTGTCAGACAAATCCCAGCGAGGACACAGCTGGGTATCGCAGGCACACAGACCCCGGCACAGATTATACATAGACATGTTTATGAAGATGCATAAACACAGAGTCAGATATTCTTAAACACTAATACAGATAGTCTCTGGGGATATTTGTCAGGATGCCGCCTATGAGACTTATGCATATTAAATTACCTAAATTGCATAAGCCTTGCCAACATGCAAGTCCAGACATGGTGTCAAAATAATCATAGCTATTATGGCTTTATGTGTACTTTATAAAATAATTGTAAGTTTACTAAATACTTTAAATCAACATTGCTTTAATATAACCCATATATCTTTATTTCTTCACAAAAAAAAAATATTTTGATGCATGTTGGTAACTGGCACCCATTCACTTACATTGATATCTTTGTAATACCATAGGTCTTAATGGGTGCCACTGAAGTTCGGTTACAAACATTCTTTAAAATATCTTCTTTTGTGTTCTTAAGACAAAGAGTGTTGGATCAAATAATAACCGTAATTCCAGGAAAAGTTAAAAAAAAATGTAAATTAAAAAAGAAACACAAACATGTTTAACACTTTTTAAAAAAAATTCATATTAAATTAGGATAAATAAAAAAATCTTTTTCTTTAATAGTTCTCTTTTTTTCAACTTATAAGAGAATTATTTCTCATTTTGTACCTACTTGGTGATCTTGTTAGGTTGAACAAAAACACACATCCTTTGTTTGTGCAAGTATATTAAATATGTCATGACACGCTTTGTGACTCAGTAGCAATGTCTCTCTTTATTCATGACTGTCAATAAACCTTCTGATGTGACCTCGGATTGCTCTCCATAATGTTATATCAACTATGAGCGAAGCAGAAGTGATAGAGATGGGATTTACAGAACTCAGAGGAAAGGGAATGAACCGAATCGAGAGAGTGAAAGATAGAGAGAATTGCTCATGACCTGATTTCAAGATTAAGCCTGTTCTGTCTGGGCACATCAGTATGTTTAATGTTATGCATAGAAGACCAATCTGATCTCAACCCCCACCAATCTTAATCTGGCATGACCTGGACATCAAACTATCAGATTGAGCGTTCATTCTGAGTCATCTAAACCGGAGTTAGTCACTCTGCGGTAAGCTTTGGTCTCCAATGACTCTATGACTTCATCACAAAAGCAAACACAAATAAAATGTGTACACAAACTTGAACACATTTACAATTAGGCCTGTCCCACATTGCGCATTTCATGTGTATTTGTGGTCTTGCGCTGACCGTAAGTGCAAGGCTTCAGGTGTCCCATTTGTCATTTAAGGATTAGAAGAAAGCTAACAAAGCCCCCTTTGCGGTCAACATTTACCTGACCATCCATTCTAAATGATAAACATCTTACAGACATCTTTTAGAAGTCTATATGAAATCTGACAAAAATCCAGACATTTACTGTGCGTTTCTCAAAAGTTAGTATCAGTGTACAGTGTAGTCAACGATGGTTTCTAAGTTTTTATCAGAAAAGACTGAAAAATGCAACTGACATTTCAAATAATCCCTAAAAAATCTTCTGTGTTGTGTGGCTTCTTTTTCTGAATTATTTTGCCCTACTGCCTGATGAGATCTAGTTTCTAGCTAAAGGCTGTTTTGAGTAAGTTCTGGAATGAAATCAGAATGCAAACGCCACTGAGTGAAAACACAAAGCGTGCTGTAAAGTCACTATTCAGTCAGATAAACAATGAGCTTAATGTTGCCCACCACTCTGTAGAAGAATAACAATGCCTCTCATAGATAACGTGTGTGTTTTCAGTGGGCCGTGGTCTTTGTTATTTGAAGCTAATTGCTGCCCGGTTTGATGATTCTGGCTAATCTCGGCTTAAGTACATAAGGAAAACCGTGCTTGCAGGTGCGTGTTGCTCTTGCACACAAATGACCAAAACACAAGTGTGTGTAATACATAATCTACAAAACAGACCAATAAATATGAGCTAGGGCTGCACAAAGTTATTAAAATATCACAATATCCATATCATACCATGGACATATCCATAGCAGATATAATTTTTTGCAAAATCAACGTTCATAAAATCTTAAAATCATTGCTTGTTCTTTTCTTGTATCTTCATATTTTTTTAACATCAATCACTATAATTAGTCACTTTGAAAACCTATTAAAAAGTAATAAAAATGATTTGCTAACTTTGTATTTTTAAAGAATTAAACCTCATTTAAATGCTTTTTTTTTCATTTCTGGAAAAACAGTAAATCAAAACAATGTTTTGGAGCAACAGCGACCATATGTAGATTTTATGCTTGCATTTATAAATGTTTTTATGTTCATTGAGTCAAAGTGACTTCCAGATATATCTTTAATGTCTACCCATATCCGTTGCCCTTACAATTGGGCTAACATTTTGAAATGCATTTTAATCCCATTAGATGAGTACCAACATCACATTATCATGACATATCACATATATCGCATTTTTTAATTTTCATGAATCAGATTCTCTCTAGTAGAATGGATCAGGTCAAGCTTCCTTAAGGTACCACTCCTTGATCTTTCCTCCTGTCTGTGACATAAGGGGAGCGCATGGCCATATTCCTTCGAATCCCCCTTCCCCCAGCCACCACCCCCACTACTTTTCTCTCTCTCTTACCCCTGGAAGAGAGGATGCTGGAGAAGACTCGAAGAGAGATCACACCATCTGTTTACTGGCATTTTCACTCTCGTCAGCGACAAACAAACACCAAACTAACACAACACACATGTGTATTTAAAAATACAAACCTCAGCAATACAAAGAAAGTATGTGTGATGCTTGGATCTGGCATCACCATGTCACATCTGTTTTGAGGGCAAAGGTCAGGATGAACTTTGACCTTGAGAATAATAACGCGAGGAGCATGAGCGACACCCCTTGCGACTGCGACGTACAACATTTCTGGCTCGAATATAAACGCGTAAGGTATTTTCGGTGTGCAGTGGATAAAGTGGCATGTTTTGCGCTCAACAGCATCACATCTGGATGGCTGCATGCACTACAGCTGTCATTGTGTGTTTACAGCCAAACGACTCACCTGGTGTGTGTACCCGCAGGTTCTTTGTTTAAGGTAATCACATGCTCTGCATGTGCTATAATCTCATATAACGTCATAAACGAAAGGTGTGCGTACAAATCCATGAAGTAGAACAACAATTTTGAAATGTGACTTACATCCACATACACTTATTGGCGATTCCACACCAGCAAACATATGCGACTCAAACCCAGACACAATTGACAAGAAGCACAAAAGCAGCCGTATAGTCTGTAATGCGACACGCGCGGCGCAGAGAGGGCGGTGCCGATGTATTGGAGCTTGACGAATGGTTGCGGGAGGTGTTGTGAAGAGGCATGTTGCAAACACTTCTGGCCAGCACACATGGCCATCAAGACTGGTGTATCGATTGTAGAGACAGATGACCGGTACAGTGAAGGGATGATGGATGGACGGACGATCACGGAACGGATGCGACTGCATTAATGGGTGAACGGGGGCGCTGACATGGTGACGCAGGCATGTTGTTGCATGTCTGATCTGCAACTCGTCCGCCGAATTGAGATAAGGGAAGGTGGGGGAGAGCGAGCGAAAGAAAGAAAAATTTAAGAAACAAACGAAAGGGAATAGACGATGAAAGGATGGATGAACAGAAAGTAAAAGTGATGAAGGGTTATGAGGGGGAGGGTGGTCCCATGGGTGTTTCCTGTGCAAACATGATAGACAATGAGTTGCACGGGTGTGTATGACAAAGTGTGTGTTTTGGGTCTGTATATGTTCAATAAAACAGGCGTGTGACAGCTATACACATAACGCCACGACAAACCTAAAGTGGTTACAGTGATTAAAACGGCAGGTTTTATTGATAAGCAAGCATGCATGGGTGCATTATTGCATCGGTGTGTTGACTAATGGGGCAGAGTGTTTAGAAGTCAATGTTCTTGTTAGGAGAAGAGTAATGCTAAAGAACCGGACATGATATTGTGCTAATGAGGGTTTCTATGGAAGGTCTTGCACATTCTAAAGCAGGAACAAAGCAGGTGTGGTAAAAAGCTGTCCCCACCCCAGCACCTACCTCTATTTGCCCCTGATCTTAAACTCGCACTGACCTAAACTAATTTATCTAATGCTATCCTAAATGAACAAAGGCAGTTCCCCGGAGCACATCCACATATAATTCAAGCCTAATTGGTAATATCCCAACCCCCTCCAGCACTGGACTCCTCTAGTGCGACGGCCAATCGAATACTGGATATGACACACATAATGCCAGCCTTTATTTCCTTGTAACTCCAAATCCTTCCTGTTTCTGTCCCAATCTATAAGGCAGTACCACACATCAATCCATCTCTACATTTTGGGCAGTTTTGTAGTATCTTTATACACTCCGTCTCCAACAAACATCTTCCCCCATGCTTAAAAAAGAGGTGCAGGTATTGCCATACACCTGCATCGCCCAGCTGCCAAAAACTTTAACTGTGTAATTGTGATGAGAACGAGACATAAGCAAGGTCTAAAAGTGTGCTTGTGGTAGGGGAAAGCAGACATGCACGCTAAAAAAAAGCCCCGAAAAGGAGTAAGAAGTGAGAGCATCTACTTTGCATTTGGGTTTTTATGCACTCTACTTAAAGAGAAATCATTCATGTTTAAAATGACAAACAGTGACGGATCTGTAAAATGTCCCTCTGAATCCCCCACGATAATCAAATTTATTGGTGTGTGAGTTCCCACTATCACTATGCTCAATGCATGAAAACCTTGACTAGAAAAACCCCTATCCTGTTTGACTTTGAAAATCGAGAACGCACGTGCTTGTACGCGCATCTACGAGCTCTGCACTGGTCCGTTTGAGGTCGAGCATCCGTAAGTGAAGTTTGGCTGCTGAATGCGAGTGGGATAAAAAGGGTTGAGTGGGTGTGTGCAGAAAGGCGGCCTACATTCATTGTGAACATGTAGCACATGCATGTCTGCCTTTGTATGTCAGACGCAGACCTCATTTTCCTTCCCTATTGAGGAAGTGACATCAAGAGCGCATCCTGCAATTTCGGCTCTTAAGTGAAGCAAAAACGCAGCTGGTGTAAAATTTCAGGATGTGAAACCGCAAGCTTTCATTCATTTGAAGTCTGTAGTAGTGCTCTTCAGCATCTTAAACTCATTGTCCGTCATGTTGTTCTTTCCCAAATTTTCTTTGGCCTCATAAGTTACACACTTACCTTTAAAAGGGAAAGTTTACCTAAAAATGTACTCTCCCTCTAATCATTTCAAACTTGACTTTCTTTTGTATGCCACATAATAACATATTAAGAAGAATGTTGGTAACTGGCATAGGTTTTGTGTGCAAATGCTATTATAGGTGCCAATGATGTTCTTTTATTAAATATTATCCTTTGTGTTCTCCAGAAGAAAGACATACATGTCTTTTTGGGTGTTGTTTAAAGTACCGTCTTAAATATAATCATGTGATAATCATCTGTGATCATGTGACAAGAAAATGTGATTGCTCAGGATAAGATGTAAAAGGCCTCATGTTCACTTTTGCTTCCCAAGACATCATAAGAAAATGGTGTTGTGTAAATGTAACTGTAACCGAGAAGAAATATTTAAATGCAATTTCAGATGAACCAACATCAATAAAACCAAATCAAATCCGAGAGTCTGGTCCCTTCACTGTTAAAAAAACACCAGTGCTAACAATGACCTTTACCATAGAACAATGACATCCATACCTTAGCCTCTGATCACCCAATCAGATTGCAGCCCAGACCACAAAGGGAAAAAGCTGACATGGACAGGACACTTCCATTGCTGCCGCTTATACAAAAAACATCACAAAGGTTTCTCACATGACTTTCCTCACGCTTGGCTTTTATCTGGTGGACGGCTTATCAAGGGAATAAACAAGTGGTAAACAATAAAATATAACAGAGAAAGGGAAAATATCTGTCCTCTGCCTCCGTTTCTATCCATAAGTGCTCTGTTTTAGTCCCTTTCGATTTACAATAAAGTAGATGAAGATCAATGATCAGCTGACCAGCAATTTTGCCTCTTATCTGTCTTTTCACTACACAGAGTCTGAGCATCCATTCTCCACCCAAGCCCAAGAGAAGGTGGATTCTAAAATCAGCACGCATCTGGACCCAAGAGATCTAATGGATTTGCCAGTGCAAGAAACACCACAATAAATTGTATCATAATTTAATAATATCCAGCCAAACTTTTCCGGATATGATATCTTTAAGCTATAAAATGTTAAAAACACAGACTGAAATATAACCAAAATAAAACCTTTGTTTAACAAAGATGGATCAAACAAATCTGTGTGGCTCCACCCACATGTATTAAACCTATATTGCATTGTTTCAGGATTCAAAGCTCTGCTTAACAGGACACATGTTTATGAAACCAGGACTGGTTTAGACTCCCTGTGACACCAAGAAAACAACAGTAGAAGATAAAAAAAAAGTAAAAAAGTATGTCTCCACTTACCCATCCTCCTTGACTCTGGATCCAGGGCTGAATGTGGTTGTCTAGGTAGACCGTCATCCATTCTGCGATGCGTCCGACTAGGGGGCTCATTTCCTTCTCCACACACTCGACACACAGAGCCCCTCCGAAGGCAAACAGACCCACGATGCGACCCCAGTTTACTCCGTCGCGGAACACCTCGTCCATCACGCTCTCGAAGCTCTGGTACGCCGTGGCGGGTGTGATGTGAAGCTGCGTGGAGAGATCGTTGAATGCTCTGGAATAGCGCAGTTCAAACTCGTTGGCAGAATCCCGGAGTGCCTCCTTCACCGCATCCAGACCCCCAGTTCCATTCGTGTGATGTTGGGGGGATGCGGTGGGGGATCTCGGTGGGGTCCCAGTGGAACTGGCACTCGTTCCGTTGAGGGAACCATTAACCAGGGTCGTCGTTCCTGAAGCCCCGTCCCCGTTTTCTTCGGCCGCCAGCCCCCCTTCAGTCCGATTTGTGTCTTCTGTGAGTCCGATGTGGTTGCAGGGGTAGTTCCTCTGCGAGAGTTTGTGTTTAATAAAAAATACCACCAGTTCTCTGTTATAATAAGACATATTTCACGTTGGTGCTCGTTGGTGTCCGACGTCTGGTTATTGCTCCTACTTGCTCGTTCTTAGAACGCAGTGCACACCCTCGCGTCCCTCTCAGGCTTCTGCCGACGCTCAGGGATGGTGCAATGGCTCATGCCCTGTAGTAAGACAACAGTGCGATGAATTGATCCGTAAACACGCAATCATCTTCACAAACAGGGAAAGGAGGGGGGTCAGGGTGAAACTTTGGAAGGGGTTAAGGGGCACAAAAATAAACAGCTTTTTCAGCCTCTTACTTAACTGTGTGGCTTGATCAAAGGAACAGATGGTAGGCTCTCATCAACTGCCCCCTACCACAAACACAGACAATATCGCATCTCCCCGACCGAGACGCAGTTGAGAAAGGCAACGTATACTTTGACCTTGACATGAGTGAATTTTAAACAGCAGGGGAGCTGAACAGCCAGCGTGGCTGGAATAATGATTCCCTCATTTGAACAAATCTGGATATAACTGACTGTAATTATTATGATGGCAGAAGAACCAATCAGAGACAAAAGATGCCATAGTGATTATGAATCGGCGATATATCGGCGGCCTTACCGATATCGGCCAATACATGCTATGTTTAGTATTATCGATATCGGTCTAATAACAAAATTAAGGTTATATCTTTAGATCAATAAATACGGTATAATTTCTGCTGGCTGAAACACTTTTAGTGCTTGCTACATTAAGGCATTTAGCAGACGCTTTTATCCTAAGCGACTTAAAATGAGTCAAAGAGACAATGAAGCGGTAAATAGCAGAGACAACAATAGGTCAATAAGTGCCTCAATGAGGTTACTAAGTTACACAAGGAAGATAAAACCTGTGGGGGGGGGAGTTATGTTTTTCTTTTATTAAGAGACTATATAGAGTGAGTAGGTTAGAAAGAGGGTTTTCTAGTGGGATAGGTGTAGATGGAAGAGATGAGTCTGCCAACGTGTTGTAAGAGGCAGATCGTTCCAGCATCGACGAACCGATGCGGAGAAGGTGTGAGAGATCGATTTCTTACCCTTTAGAGACGGCACCACAAGACGTTGCTATTTAATCGTCAGTATATTTATGTTTTATTTTTTAGAAAAGCAATAGATTTTATGTATAAAAAAGTTGTCCATACAAACGTACAGTAACAGTTGAGAGTTCAGTTTCAACTTTTCAGAAGTTTAAAAAAAATTGATTTACTGTACGCATTTTCCTTTTGTTTCGTGCTTAGAAAAAAAATGATCGGCCTATACGAATATAAAAGAGTTATCGGCCAGCATTTCTATATGGGTGCATCCCTGGTAATGATTCATGGCATTATTCATCATAAACGCCTTCAAGTTGTATTAAAAACTCTTGCATCACTTGTTATTGAGACTTTTAAAAAAGGACTACAAACATTTCTTTTTAGGAGAAATTATGATTTTTAATTATTAAACCTTTTAGTATTTTATCCTTTTAATGGATCTTTATTGAAGCACTTTGAGGTTTGTTTTAAATGTAAAGTGCATTACAAATAAAATGTATTATAATTATTATTACTAAATCTTAATATTTATATCTACATCATTTAGTCAAACCCCTTTTCTAAATAATTGAACCATCTTAGATTATTATCTAAAAACTCCACAACATTGTCAACACACCCGTTATGTTTATCATCATGAGGTTTTACACTAAAGCATTTATAAATAACATGATGTGATCCTTGTGGGAAGAGACACGAGATCCCAGGAAACACTGGATCAGCCAAACACGTGCTGACAACAACACAACACATGGCCAACACTGTGACGAATGACGTACAAACACATCATTATATTTACTTTTTCAACTTTCAAATGCATTTTTTATCAACAAGAATCACAACGCTGTGCTTTGATAGCGGAACACTGACGTAATTGAGCATAAATTGAGCAGATTCTCGAGAATTCTAGAACGTGTTTACATCTGCGACGTGACGGAGCCCACGCAGACGCGCGTTAATGACGTCACAAGCACCTCAGACAAAGCTATAGAATGTGTTGATCTGAGAAACAAACAGGATCTCTTGTGTAAATAAAAACACAGAACAAGTTAGACATTAACCAAAACTAAGACAATCTTTACTTTATCATTCATCTTACCATAATCAGCTTTCTGTTGTCGGGAAATAAGTCCAAATTTCAGTGCTGGTTAAAGTTCAAAGGTTGTGCCACACAATGTAAAGTAATACTGTTAGCCAGGTCTTGTTATTTGTGTTTAAAGCCCCCCCCCCTCTCTGTGACACGACACTCTGTCACCAGCGCCATTACGTAATAAACACAGCTAGACCGGAAGCAGTCACTTCTCTATAGATGTCACCTTAAACTCGTCAGAATGTGAACGACGAGGGGAAGCCCGACCGAAACTGTTCTGCATAAAACATCACTGTTGAGCAGATGTGCGAATATCAGCCGAATATATTTTAAAAATGGGGTTTCGGTTTATATTAGTGATGGGCAGTCCGGCTCTTTTCAAGATTCGGATCTTTTGACTCGGCTCCTTTAGAAGAGTCGACTCCCAAATGGATCTTTAATCGTGTCTTCTATTGTCATCCAATTAAGCAATTGTGAATGATTTGTGTTATTCATTTTATTCATATAGAAAGTATTTTTTGTTACAAAATTACAATTCATAGAATTTTTCAGAATGAAATATTTGTAAAAACATTAAACGCTGCTTTTTATTTTTCGCTCATTTTGGAAAAATCTTTAATATATATTTTAAAAATGTGCTTTCGGTTTATATTACCGATGTGCAGTCCGGCTCTTTTAGAACGATGGATCTTTAATTGTGTCATCTTCTATTGTAATCCAATTTAGCAATTGTGAATTAATTGTGTATTATTTTTTTTACAAATTTTTCATAAAAAAGTATTTTTGTTACAAAATAAAAATTCCTACTAAAAAATTCTGGATAAAAAAAACGTAGTTTAGACATGTACCAGACACTGTATTTTATTTTTCGCTCACTTTATAAGTTTAAAATACATATTGTAAAATGAGTTTTCGGTTTATATTATTAGTGACGGGCAGTCTAGCTATTTGTAAAGATTCGACTCCCTTAATTTACAATATCACATTTATAAATTATTGGAGCATTATTACACTTTGTACGATTTTTTTCATTAAAAAGAACATATTTATTTGCTACAAAAAACAATTCCTTAAAAAAAAATTTCATAAAAAAAAACTAAATATGAATAATTTAACAGACGCTGCTTTTTTCTTTTCGCTCATTTTAATACATTTAAAATACATCTTTAAAAATCTGCTCTGTGGCTCTTTATTTAAATCTTTTATTGTATCCCAATTAAGCCATTGTGAATGATTTGTGTGGTATATATTTCTTTACCATTTTATTTCATAAAAAGTGTTATTGATTACAAAAACAATTCCTTCAAAAAAGCATTTTTTTTAAATTAAAAAATAACGCAAGTAATTTAACAGTCGCTGATTTAAATTTTTTACTAATTAAAAAAATCTTTTTCCGGTTTATATTAATGATGATCAGTCCGGCTTTTATGAAAGATTAAATTATTCGTATAAAAGTATTTTGATACAAACCACAATTCCTTCACGAATCTCTTTTTAAATGTAAAACAAAACTTAATTAAAATAATTTTACAGACGCTGTTTTTTACATTTCGCTCGTTTCTTTCGCTAACAATTAAATCTCTCTCGCTTCTCTCTATTCTCACTATTATAACATTATGAGCCTTACATTAATAAAATAATAAAATAAATTTATACATAAATTACTAAAAAAACTCAACACTATTACGGATCCTTGTATTCCCATCTATCACATAATGTTATAATGTTAATCTCTCTTTAAATCTGTCTCATTTAAATAAAGTCTCTACCTGCAGAAAAAAGATTCGGATCTCGGGAGTCGACTCTTCTGGTTCACTCCAAAGATTCGATTCCCAGCGTAGTGACGTATGCCGAATGTCAGCATTACACCCGAATTAACGCAAACGTTTATCGATTTGCGCATTTTTAAAGTACGGCACGATCCAATAGTTAATAACAAACTCATTATCATTTATAATTATCATTATTTACAGCAGAATTACCAGCAGCTACGTCAGATGTTCCTCGGTTCGGTTAGCTAGCAGCGCAGAGCTAGCGTCACGGAACACACACTTTGGTGTTTAGTGTTTAAAGAATTGATCTGAACGAGAATATTTAAATATAAATGTTTGATACTTACTGGGAGAGATAAAAAGGGAAAGTGTTGATCTCCCGCATGATCGATGATGACGCGTTTCTCTCTCTCTCTCTCTCTCTCTCTCTCTCTCTCTCTGACTCTCTCTCTCTCTCCCCTCCCCTCACAGATCCTCTCAAACTAAACACTTATTTATATTTCACTAAATATAAACTTTAAACTTTCAGACATAATCTCTCTCGCGCTGTAAAGTCCGTGGGTTAAAGCTTGTTTGTTTTTAAAAAGCAACACAATAGAATTGTTTAAAACGCGCTGATTTAACGCGAGCTCGTTCACCTGGCAACCGTGTGACCGTTGACATTAATGTGACGTCATATGAACATTATTCACGTGTGGATAAATAACACGCACGCGCTATTATGAGCTCGAACGGCTCCGGCGGTAAACAAAGAGTCGCAGAATTACCATGGTAACCTTTGTTACCCTCAAAACTGTCTCGAGGTGCCGAACTATCGCAGCGACCTCGCGTGGGCCGCAGAAACACGTCATACTCGCACGAGACACGCGCTGAACATAAGCGAGGTTTTATTTATATAGCAGCATGTTTTAAAGTCGTGTTTTAATTTTTAAAACAGTTTATATATATCTGAAAAAGACACTAAAACAGTTTATATATATCTAAAAAGACTCTAAAACACTTTATATATATCTAAAACGACTCTAAAACAGTTTATATATATCTGAAAAGACACTAAAACAGTTTATATATATCTAAAAAGACTATAAAACAGTTTATATATATCTAAAAAGACTCTAAAACACTTTATATATATCTAAAACGACTCTAAAACAGTTTATATATATCTGAAAAGACACTAAAACAGTTTATATATATCTAAAAAGACTATAAAACAGTTTATATATATCTAAAAAGACTCTAAAACACTTTATATATATCTAAAACGACTCTAAAACAGTTTATATATATCTGAAAAGACACTAAAACAGTTTATATATATCTAAAAAAGACTCTAAAACAGTTTATATATATCTAAAAAAGACTATAAAACAGTTTATATATATCTAAAAAGACTCTAAAACACTTTATATATATCTAAAACGACTCTAAAACAGTTTATATATATCTGAAAAGACACTAAAACAGTTTATATATATCTAAAAAGACTATAAAACAGTTTATATATATCTAAAAAGACTCTAAAACACTTTATATATATCTAAAACGACTCTAAAACAGTTTATATATATCTGAAAAGACTCTAAAACAGTTTATATATATCTAAAAAAGACTCTAAAACAGTTTATATATATCTGAAAAGACACTAAAACAGTTTATAAATATCTGAAAAGACACTAAAACAGTTTATATATATCTAAAAAAGACTCTAAAACAGTTTATATATATCTGAAAAGAAACTAAAACAGTTTATATATATCTAAAAAAGACTCTAAAACAGTTTATATATATCTGAAAAGACTCTAAAACAGTTTATATATATCTGAAAAGACACTAAAACAGTTTATATATATCTAAAAAAGACTCTAAAACAGTTTATATATATCTAAAAAAGACACTAAAACAGTTTATATATATCTGAAAAGACACTAAAACAGTTTATATATATCTAAAAAAGACTCTAAAACAGTTTATATATATCTAAAAAAGACTATAAAACAGTTTATATATATCTAAAAAGACTCTAAAACACTTTATATATATCTAAAACGACTCTAAAACAGTTTATATATATCTGAAAAGACTCTAAAACAGTTTATATATATCTAAAAAAGACTCTAAAACAGTTTATATATATCTGAAAAGACACTAAAACAGTTTATATATATCTGAAAACCCACTAAAACAGTTTATATATATCTAAAAAAGACTCTAAAACAGTTTATATATATCTGAAAAGACACTAAAACAGTTTATATATATCTAAAAAAGACTCTAAAACAGTTTATATATATCTGAAAAGAAACTAAAACAGTTTATATATATCTAAAAAAGACTCTAAAACAGTTTATATATATCTGAAAAGACTCTAAAACAGTTTATATATATCTGAAAAGACACTAAAACAGTTTATATATATCTAAAAAAGACTCTAAAACAGTTTATATATATCTAAAAAAGACACTAAAACAGTTTATATATATCTGAAAAGACACTAAAACAGTTTATATATATCTAAAAAAGACTCTAAAACAGTTTATATATATCTGAAAAGACTCTAAAACAGTTTATATATATCTGAAAAGACTCTAAAACAGTTTATATATATCTGAAAAGACACTAAAACAGTTTATATATATCTAAAAAAGACTCTAAAACAGTTTATATATATCTAAAAAGACTCTAAAACAGTTTATATATATCTGAAAAGACTCTAAAACAGTTTATATATATCTGAAAAGACACTAAAACAGTTTATATATATCTAAAAAAGACTCTAAAACAGTTTATATATATCTAAAAAAGACACTAAAACAGTTTATATATATCTGAAAAGACACTAAAACAGTTTATATATATCTAAAAAAGACTCTAAAACAGTTTATATATATCTGAAAAGACTCTAAAACAGTTTATATATATCTAAAAAGACTCTAAAACAGTTTATATATATCTAAAAAGACTCTAAAACAGTTTATATATATCTAAAAAAGACTCTAAAACAGTTTATATATATCTGAAAAGACTCTAAAACAGTTTATATATATCTAAAAAAGACTCTAAAACAGTTTATATATATCTAAAAAGACTCTAAAACAGTTTATATATATCTAAAAAGACACTAAAACAGTTTATATATATCTAAAAAAGACACTTAAACAGTTTATATATATCTAAAAAGACTCTAAAACAGTTTATATATATCTAAAAAAGACTCTAAAACAGTTTATATATATCTGAAAAGACTCTAAAACAGTTTATATATATCTGAAAAGACACTAAAACAGTTTATATATATCTAAAAAGACTCTAAAACAGTTTATATATATCTGAAAAGACTCTAAAACAGTTTATATATATCTAAAAAAGACTCTAAAACAGTTTATATATATCTAAAAAAGACTCTAAAACAGTTTATATATATCTGAAAAGACTCTAAAACAGTTTATATATATCTAAAAAAGACACTAAAACAGTTTATATATATCTGAAAAGACACTAAAACAGTTTATATATATCTAAAGAGACTCTAAAACAGTTTATATATATCTAAAAAGACACTAAAACAGTTTATATATATCTGAAAAGACACTAAAACAGTTTATATATATCTAAAGAGACTCTAAAACAGTTTATATATATCTAAAAAGACTCTAAAACAGTTTATATATATCTAAAAAGACTCTTAAACAGTTTATATATATCTAAAAGACTCTAAAACAGTTTATATATATCTAAAAAGACTCTAAAACAGTTTATATATATCTGAAAAGACACTAAAACAGTTTATATATATCTAAAAAAGAGACTCTAAAACAGTTTATATATATCTAAAGAGACTCTAAAACAGTTTCTATATATCTAAAAAGACACTAAAACAGTTTCTATATATCTAAAACGACTCTAAAACAGTTTATATTTATCTAAAAAGACTCTAAAACAGTTTATATATATCTAAAAAGACACTAAAACAGTTTATATATATCTGAAAAGACACTAAAACAGTTTATATATATCTGAAAAGACACTAAAACAGTTTATATATATCTGAAAAGACTCTAAAACAGTTTATATATATCTGAAAAGACACTAAAACAGTTTATATATATCTAAAAAGACTCTAAAACAGTTTATATATATCTAAAAAGACTCTCAAACAGTTTATATATATCTGAAAAGACACTAAAACAGTTTATATATATCTGAAAAGACTCTAAAACAGTTTATATATATCTAAAAAGACTATAAAACAGTTTATATATATCTGAAAAGACTCTAAAACAGTTTATATATATCTAAAAAGACTCTAAAACAGTTTATATATATCTAAAAAGACTCTAAAACAGTTAATATATATCTAAAAAAGACTCTAAAACAGTTTATATATATCTACAAAGACACTAAAACAGTTTTTATATATCTAAAAAGACACTAAAACAGTTTATATATATCTAAAAAGACACTAAAACAGTTTATATATATCTAAAAAGACACTAAAACAGTTTATATATATCTGAAAAGACTCTAAAACAGTTTATATGTATCTAAAAAGACTCTAAAACAGTTTGTATATATCTAAAAAAGACTCTAAAACAGTTTATATATATCTTAAAAGACTCTAAAACAGTTTATATATATCTGAAAAGACTCTAAAACAGTTTATATATATCTGAAAAGACTCTAAAACAGTTTATATATATCTGAAAAGACTCTAAAACAGTTTATATATATCTGAAAAGACACTAAAACAGTTTATATATATCTAAAAAGACTCTAAAACAGTTTATATATATCTGAAAAGACTCTAAAACAGTTTATATATATATAAAAAGACACTAAAACAGTTAAATACTTATAAATACTCACATAAGTTAAGTTTGGTAATAAGTTTGGTGTGTGGTGTGGTGCTGTGAGGTGCCTATAGTCATTCCCTATAGGCCCTGGGATTCTAACCGGCAACCTTGGGATCACAAGATCAACTCAACACTAGGCCACGACTGTCCCTATTGTCACTATTAAAGACATTTTATAGGAGCAAAAGAATACAAAAGCACAAAAATGCCTGCCATGTCTCTTTGAATATTTCTGTCAAAACATATTTTTTTAAAATATGAAAACATTTGAGATATTTCATCTGTTCAGAATTCAAACTTTATTGATTACTTCACCAAATGCTTGAAGATTACATCACAATATGTATAGAGCTGAACATTATTCTGCATATTTTACATCAAAACTT
The DNA here is from genome assembly GCA_033220385.1 of Triplophysa yarkandensis. Classification (NCBI taxonomy): domain Eukaryota; kingdom Metazoa; phylum Chordata; class Actinopteri; order Cypriniformes; family Nemacheilidae; genus Triplophysa; species Triplophysa yarkandensis. Next base: position 13,038,353 of record CM065671.1, on the reverse strand, counting down.
TACACATTTCTTCATATACTGTATATATTTATATTCCCCAGACTCAAGTGAGGCAAGTAGACATCCATAGTTGCAAGGGAAGGAATGCTTTCCGGAAAAAATTAAATTCACTTCAAGAATGAAATACATCCTCAATGAAAATGAATCTACATTGGTAATACACTTGTTAAACATGTGGGGGTTTAATGAAGATATACCTGGATTATACAAGATATTCTTATTACTTCGGTTTGAATTTTGAGAAGATAATACCAGGAACTGGCATCCATAATGTAAACTTTATAAAAGATCGAGTCAGACTCAAGAGACCTTACAGCACAATGAGCAAATAAAAGGGATAAATTCCAAATAAAAATTAAATATTCATTTGTTGTTTCAGGGTTTTAATGATAAATACAGATAAAGCGGAATGCAAACTGCAAAGGAACTGAATGCAATGGAAACCGAATAAGCATGTGAGACTTTTAAGGAAAGTAGTGTCTGCTTGGCTAGATTAACAAGTGCAAGAATTAACAACTGTAAAATAAACAACAAATGTTTTCCAAAGCAACTGTTAAATTCTTATAATTTAGACATCAGTGTGATGTCTCCTTTACCCCCAAATAAAATCATTTTAATCCAAAAAAAGGAAGTCTGTAAGGAATCTAGCCCTTACATTTTTTATGACCATAAATGCGAAATGTTAATAATGGTTTGGGTAAAAGAACATAATGCACATTTCTCGCCCAATCATTTACAGATGTGTCACAGCCAGCTGGCAAATGCTTAATGAGCATTATATATCATCTATGAAGTTGCATTTTAGTATTTCCTCAAATAAACATATGTCTGTTTCTTTTTCATTTGAGTGTTTACATTGTAGCCTTTAAAACAGACAGAATATTTAACATGAGCCAACAAATCATAATCAATAGACAATCAGAAACCAGCTATACAGTAGGATTGGTAATAAATTATTGTTGCAGCCATCCCAAAGAAAGTGAAATACAAATAAACAAATATGATTTTAATGAGACAGACGGATGACACAGTGGAGGTGTCGGTGTCGAGAAGCCCTGCAGGGTCACAGTGCTGTTTTCTCATTGGGGAGCGGCGGATGAGTCAGGACTGGCAGAATAAAACATGAGTCAGCTCAGAGTAGTTCATTTCTGCATCAGTCAAAACATTCCTGTACAGTCCAAAAAAAAAACCGCAGCTCATTCTCCCCGACCCCCTGTTGGGTTTCAGCCTCTCTTTTTCCCAAGTTCAGAGCTGTGATCCCCGTTTAAGGATGTCATTTAGGTCGATAAAGGCTGCGCTTGGCCCAACTGGGGAGCAGCTATGTGGAAGACCGAACCGATACGGAGGAAAAATCGCCGCAAAACTGCTCGGAGCTCTGGAATGAGGTCAAACTGCATCATCTCGCACAGATGGTGGTAGTAGCAGGAGGCATGGGGCTTGAACTGCCGGAAAAAAAGAATGAAGACAGTGAATTATACACGAGAAAATGATTATGATAATATATTTTAATCTACAGTTGAACACCTCTGGGAACACCTGATGTTATCAGAACAGTCATGAATGAAAAATCTGTTTTAGTAATAAACAAGGAAGGTCCCGAGGGCTGTCAGCGTTCTGTCTGCATAAAAGAGCAAGTCTCTTTTACATATGAAGGTCATCCCACTGTCAAGCTGGTATATCAGCAGGGTGCTTTCCATGATGATAGCCTTAACACTGACCCCGAGAGATAATAGAAATATTCAAAACGGGGTATTCCTCCAGGAAATACCATGCCCATTAGATTCGTTATTGAGCTACCGAGTACAGTTAAAAAGACATGACGGAGGTCGTTTGGTGTTTGAATGTTTCAAAGGGTAAAACGTGTACCATTGTTTACTTTCTAATTAGGGTTCAAATTTATCAGTTGGCAGGAGTATAAATGGGCTGTGGTGAGTAAATGAAACATAACACTTTGAGAAAGTCAAAATTAGGTAAAAATTGTTTGAAAATATACATATTTTGAGGTTTTCCTTAAAAGTTCTCCTCTTCCTATGCAATCCAAAGCAAAAATCTAATCGGACAATATTAATAATGAACAAAATCATGCATCTACAGTGTACATACATTTTTTTACAGGGGCAAAATATCAGATTCTATTAGATAACCAAAAGTTCTAAAAAAAACAAAATCCTCAGTTATCAACCCTCTTGTCGTTTCGAACCTGTAAGACTTTCTAATGCAGAAAACAAAAGATATTTCAAAGAATGTTTGGAACTGGCATCCATTAGTGTTGTGTCCGTACACATTGAATGGTAGCAACTGCTGTCCGATTACCATTCTTCAAAATCTCTTCCTTTAGGCTCTCCAGAAGTCGTACAGGTTTGAAATGACAACATTTTGGGTTAACTTCAATGTCAATATTTAAAGATGCTAAATTGTTGTATTACTTTCTCATCAGGCAGTCTGAGTGTCCGAGTAAGCAGCAGCAATAGAAGACTCGTCCAGGCCTCCCGGTGGCTCTCTGAGGTAAGACTGATGAAGTATGCCAGAGCTTCACTACAAACTCTAAATCAGAACACACACAAACACACAAACACGTCACCTCATGTCTAAAAACAATTCTACACAGAGCATTTAAATCACAGGACTTAAACATTTGACTTATGCATGTGACTATTCAACAGACATGTGAGGGATGGGTGTAGCATCTATATTAAATTATTTAAATTATGACGTATTCAATCAGGGTTTTATCCTCATTGTTGCCGACATGATAATAATATCACACCCTCACGAAATTAGGCACAACTTATTAAAACACAGGTGTTGAACATTAACGAATGAAGCTGACGCCTGCACTTACTGCAGCAGACGAGTCTGGATGTCTGGCCAAGAGTTCTTCAGTTGCGTGTCCGAGTACATGCGATAAAGAATCCTCAGACTGCAGGCCAGACTACTGGTCTCCTGCTTCAGAAGATTTGGTTTTGACTTCCCCTTGAAGCCTACACACAAGCCCACATATACAAAGAATAATAAAATACAGGCACAATAAAACTGACTGGCTCTTAAAATGACAGCATTAACCACAACCCAAACAAGGAAATAAAAGATTTTTAAATATGACAACAGGGGATTAAAAGGTTTTTATGAAACCAGTAGTACAGACCTGCTCTCCAGAGCGTTGTCCTTTGCTCATTGTTTGAGTTGAAGTCCTTGGCAAACCGGTGGGACTCAAGGAGGCAGTCAAGCAGTTTGAAGAGGTGCAGAGATGTCAGGTGGTTGTACATGCCTTGATCAGGCTCCGTTTCCCCATCTGCTGCCCCCTCAAGTGCATCTCTCTGTGGGAAACAAACAGGCTTAATTAAGACTTTTAAAAATGTGAATTTTTGAGATTTGAAGTCATAAACCACGTTACTTCTTAAGTAAAACCTAAATGACAGTTCACCCCAACATTAAAATTGTGTCATAATTTTTTTTGTAATATCAAACCTGCATGACTTTCTCTCCTGCAGAACACAAAAGAAAGTTTACAAGAAAGTCGGTAACCAAACAGCAGTAGCACACGTTCACTTTTATTGCATGGTCAATGCAAATGAATGGGTGCCAGTTACCGACATTCTTCAACATTTGTGTTCTGCGGAAGGAAGTCATATAGGTTTAAAATTAAAAGAGTAAATAACAGAATTTTCAATTTTGGGCACACTATTGCTTTGGGATTGTTATTCTTCAGTAATCACAGAAAGTTGGAGGGAGATTCTGGGGGATATTTAATTGTTCGGGACATGTATAATGCATTAATAGTCAACTGTAGGTTTTCCTCTATCCATGCAAATTGTCTAAACACACCATCATACAGAAAATCCCCCTAAGCAAACAAACAACCCATTAAACTCAACCTGAGCAGCAGCCATGTTTTCAGCATCTTCCCTCTTGCTGGTCGCTGGGTAAAATACAATGTTGTCTATGGTCTGAATCAACTCCAGCTGTACAACACATTTTATAAGCAGCCCTGCAAACAGCCTGTGGTCTGACACCCCTAGGACAGACCAGAGAATAAACATGTTCAGGTATACGCATGGAAAGAGACAAAAACTCAAACAGACGTGAAATAGTAAGAATAAATTTGTTAAAAAAACATTTAGGTGCTATCATCTACCTTCAAACTTGAATATCTACACAATGGAAGATGTTTTAAAGAAAGCAACAGTGGTAAATTTGCACCCATTCACTTACATTGATATTGTGTCAGTGAGGAAGAAGTGAATGGGTGCAAATTTCAAACATTTTTCAAAATATCTTCTTTTGTGTGATGTGGAAGAAAGAAATGCACAGAGAATTGAAATGAAAAGAGGGCGAGTAATGATGACACTTTTATTTTAATTTTGGGGGTAAATTATGCAGCTGGAAAAGATGATGTGTGGGGTGAGCAGTTACGTCTCTTGCTAATTTTGTTCATTAAAAAAATGCATAATATCTTTACCATTAAAAACTATACATCTACTGTAAAACATACATCGATCCAACAACTTTAAAATTCGCAAATTGAACTTTTGAATTTTTGGGGGAAAGTACATACTAGTGTGGGGCTTCCCCTTCCAGGTTTCATCGCTGGCTGTAGACATCTGACTGTGTGCTCTTTCTGACAGGGTTCTTTCAAAGCTGCTCTGAGACTCAGAATCCATCTCAACATCCTAAACAAACAAACAAACAAACAAACAAAAATGCATTTAATCTAACACAGCTCACGCCATGTCTATGCTGGGTGTGTCTTAGTGTTAACAGAACATAAAAAACTACAATTTATAACAGATTAGAGCTCAGGGGTGCTTATTTGTGGACGTTTATCTGTGAGCAATATTTATTCAAGCTCCTGTCATCTCACCATGTGTTTCCCTTCTCCCACCTCCTCTTCCTGTCCAGCTGGTCGCCATGTCAACAAGCTGTTTAGAGCATAGTCACAATAAAACTGTGAGAGCATTTACTGAACAGAGAGATAAAGCAGCTTAAACCCAGACCGCCCGAACATGTCTAGATTTACAGGAGTGGCTGTGTCATGTCAACACCTTTCATACTCAGCATGATTGAAATACATTTGGGAGATAAAATGTGGACATTTACAGACCAAAGAAATGTATGTCTTATCTATAGAATCTCCCTTTATGGATTTCACCGCGAATGTTAATGTGTATATTAAAAACTTTGATCGTTAATGAGTCTATAAAAGCTCTCATCCCGACCAAAGGCTTCATGTGTCACTGAAACAGATGGTGTGCAAGATTTTCATACGCATGAGGGCTAGTCGTCTGGAAGATGTCCAACATGCAGGCACAGGTGACATCCCACACCTCCGGACTGAACTTTTCCCCGTTCAGGATCACCAGGTTCTCCAGACAGTTTGTGCCTGACCGCGCCAACTGCTCATTATCTGAGAACAGAGGTGGAGTTATAAATGTGCAATACACTGAAACCGTGTATTACCACACCCTGATGATTTAAAACACCACCGCACACTGCGCCAATGTTTCCACAAATGCAACATGTGCAGGTGTCAGGTTTTAATGTCATGTTAATCGTAATACACCACAGATGGAGCATTCCTAAAATGTTTAATTTCTCCCTAGTGATGAGTGTACGACCCTTACCTTGTTTCACACACCACTGCAGCTGTGCGAAGATATCCGCCAGTAGCACCTCGCTGAGAGGCTCGTAGAACTGCGTGAACACGTCGCAGATCGCATACAGGGCATGATTACATGTTGTCGTCATCCATTCCGTTTTCTACGCAGAACAAACACAAACATACAATTTATGGGGCTTTAATCATTGATGCAAACGAAAACAGCATTAAAAATTAAATGTTTGTCAGACAAGACAAATATCCTCCATAGAACACAAAAGAAGGTATTTTGAAGAATGTCACCTAAGAACTGGCACCCATTCACTTGCATTGGTTTTGTGTCCATACAATAGAAATTAATGAGTGCCACTGCTGTTTGGTTTGGTTCTTCAAGAATTCATTTGTGTTATGCAGAAGAAAGATTTGAAATGACAATAGAGTAAAGAAATGATCACAGAATTTTAGTTTTTGGGTGAACTTTTACAAAGTTATGTCGGAAACGCTTTAAATCACCTCAGTTTGCTGCTCTGGAAGCTTCATGTTATCAAAAATGCGAAAGATGATCCGGAAAAGGTCATGCCACCAGTGCTTCTCAAATGTGTGTCCATAACTCTTCATGATCTCAAACATGACGGTCAGTCCCCTGAAACACGCAACAAACTCAAAACAAATTCACATTTTACATACAAGAATAAAAAACATTGGGCATATGAGCAGGCCCACCTGGTTCTGACGTCCAGTTTACATCTGTTGATGATGCAAGAGAGCTCAAACAGGATGGGGAACCAGCCTCGCACCCAGACACGGTCGCCAGGGGCGACGTTCATGTCATCGCTTGTGTACTCTCTCAGTGCCTGGAAAGGGGAACAGTAATTAATCTTTAAGTTCTGGAATGACTGGTAGTTTAAAAACTGAGGTTAAAGGACTAACCTGTGGCCGTTCAGACACATATCTAGCACAGTGACGTATAAGCCGAATGGCTTCCATACTGGTGTCGGGAAAAGCGGCGTTGCAAACAAACTCTGACAAACATTTCACAGCGTCTTGGAAAGAATCAATGGCTGCTCCAAAGTGCTGCTGAAATGTGTTCACTGTGGGATAGATTATCAGATGATGTTCTTGTAAAGCAAAAAAAAATCTGCTCATAAATAAGCCCAAATACTGGTACTTACTGACAATATGCCCTGTGGTCTGAAACGCAAGGTCTACGATGTTCTCATCATGATCTGATGCTGCATGATGGAACACTGAAAATATGTTTTTCCAGCCAGAACGAATATTAGCAGCCTGCGAGTTCACCATCTGGGCCACACAACGTATCACCATGTCCCGAATAGTGGGTGACCTTGGAATGGATGAGGAAAATTTGTTTCAAAACATTTTCGAAGTTTAGCGTACTTTTGGGGTTTTTCCTGTCCAACCGTGCATCCCTCACCTGTTCTTCTTCACAATGTGCTCAAATGGCCTTAAAAAGTCCTTTTGGAAACGGAAGTTGGCCAGTTCTCCTTTCTCGAGGAACTTCATAGAAAGCTGTCTCAGGGAGTCCACAGCAAAGATGGCCACATCCTCATTGGGATTACAACCCACCTGCCATACCAAAAAAAAAGAAAAAGAAACCAAAAAACTACATCAGAGGTTTAATTAAGTAAGAGAGGTGCTCTTGTGTCATATTTGATCCTCTGACCTTGTTAAAATGATCTCCTATGACCTGCCAGATGCGTGACCACTGCAAGCGGATACGGTTCATGTTGTAGTAGGAGATCTCCACTATCTTCTGCAGGCTGAACATGCGTGGCTGGTGTGCTGAAGCCAGTTCATCCATGGACACTGCGCATAGCCAGCGCACAAAGTCCACTGGAAAAGAATGCAGAATTTACAAACTTAAAATGATAAATATCATTTTAATACACTTATACCAACATGCAAAATATAAAGCCCACATTTGAAGTACTGTAGATCGGTAAATCTGGTGAGAGGTAACGTTTTATGAAATTGGAAGTCTAAATTTCCTGAAGCAGGTAAATTCAACATAATATACAAATGAATGGAAGGTAACAGCACAGCAAGTTTAATTCCAATCAGGAAACAATTGAGGCCAACTCATTGTTAGTCACTTGTATTGATGTAATGAATCAAATAAATGAATATGCTTATGGACTGCAAAACAGGGTCACTACAAAGACACCCACTTGTTAATAAAAAAGCATGACATAAAATGTAAGAAATAAAAATCCTACCAATGGCATTTCCATCGAGTCTGGTGGATCCAGTAAAGATTCTAAGAAGCATAGGACAAAGAAGGTCAGAACAGGACAAAGCAATAACATCATATGTTTGTGTTGTACTGCAGTGCACCTGTCGACAGCCACCACTACACTCTGAGAGCTGGTCTCCCCCACCGACTCCTGGATATGAGCCATCTGACGCTTGTCTGGACCTCCAACCAGAGTACCTGCGGGAGACCAATAATTTTGTTTTGTTACATATGGAACTTGCTAAGCACAGAGCAATAAACATCAGACCGAACGCTTCTGCCCCCTCTGAGAGCTATTAACTGTAGTCAAACAATGGCATACCTAAGCCTAGGGGCATGAATTCCTCTCCCCCTGATGGAAAGCCCTTCAGACTGCCTCCTTGGTCTCGGACCACACCGGAGATGTAGCGCGTCTTCACCCCCGTTCCAATCAATTGAGCCAACTCCAGCTGACTGATACATCTTAGAATCTACACAGGGGACAAAAAGATTGCAATATAAAGTGACAGGAAAGAAACTGTGAGAATGTTATCAATTTGCCACAAAAGTACAGTGCTGTGAGGTGCAAAGGAGAGCAAGGGTCAATGGTAACCAGGAGAGTCACATTTTGCCTGGAGAGATAACCTGCCAATCACTTCAAGAATTACAGTTCCAACATAAGCATATATTAAAGTGACCTCATTTAAAGCCTGTATATGACTTTTTTACGGAGCACAAAAGATGATATTTTGAGAAACGTCTCAGGGGTTTTGTCTCAATACGATGGAAGCCAATGGGACAAAATGTTGTTGAGTTACCAACATTCCTCAAGTCTACTCTGCTATTCATTGGGGTTCAATAATTGTTTTGTTATAATCGTTCTTCTAAATATCTTTCTCTTTGTACATCAAACAAATAAATGAATACAGATTTGAAAGAAGTCCATGATGAGAAAACATTGTCAACTTTTTATTTTTGAGTGATCATTTCAATTTATATTCAATACCTGCATATTTGGAAACCCTACCAACATATATTATATATCATAAGTTTACAAAAACTTGTTTAACTTGTGTCGTTCATGATCATGCAAATTCATAAAGAGTGAAATTGTTGGGGATTTCCTTCACCACCGAGTGAGCGAGCAAAAGAAAAGAAATGGAAAGCCCACAGTAACGTTCACAACACTTTGAGAAGAGGATATTGTAACTCCTATGGATTATTACTCACCTCATGCCAGGAGTTGCCCAGGTAGTTTCCATCGGTGTGGGCGACCATGATAAGAGTCTTTATGGTGTCAATGTTCTTCTGCTTCATTTCCGTGATGCTAGAGCTGGCGGTCAGCAGTGTGAACCTCGCCAAAGCCTGGATGTATGCATCTCTTTCCAACTGTGTTGAAAATAAATTCGAAATTAATGTGCTAGACATTTGTGCGTTAAAAACACGAATAAGACCAATGACAAACCTGCATGTTGAAGATGCAGGCGATCCTGATTGCGCAGCGGATCCCCTCCAGACACAGAGACGCCACTTCCTGATCATCACAATCCTGAAGTCCAACGCTAAATGCCGCCAAAAGAGGAGTCCAGGCCAGCTGTTGAACAACGATAACAAAACCACAAAAAACACATAAAAATAAATCCTAAACAAACATACTTTGGTATCAAATAATTCTAACATTTAAACCTTTAATAAATGGTGCTATAATGATGTTAGAAACCACTTCCTGTTACATCATCCTGTTTGACCTTCTTGTGAACCATGTGCTTTTGCATGCTGTTTTTGAATGCATAAAGTAAGTTGTTTTTACCTTGAACATAGGCCGGACATGCTCCAGGTGAGTGGCGCTGAAGAAAGGTGCCTGAGCGTGACTTACAGCCTCCATCAGAGCTTTAGCTGTCTTGGCCATCTGTTCCATCTCCATGTTATATAGCAACCTCCTCTGCTTCTCATTGGGTACATCTTAAAGAAATAAAACCGCTTATTTCACAACTCGACTGAACTTGAATGTAAACCGAAAGCAAGACATAACACAAAGAGCAATGCTCTTACTCTGTTTGCTGGACTTGGGAGTGATGGAGTGTTCTTTACTCTCCTTCAAGGCAATCTTCTTGCCTGCGATCTCATCGTAAATGGAGGACAGATATTCTTCAGGCAGGTCCTTGCTGTCATTTATGCCACGGTTCATTTTAATGTATTGCTCTTTTGTCATCTTGTTCTTTACCTGAAGAGAGAAAACAAATGAGGCAGGATGAGATTAAATGTTAGGCACTATTAATAAACATGATAGGATCAGTTTTACCTGTGGGCTGTGCAGGTCCGTGGTTAACATGATGATGGAATACGCCAGAACATAAGCTGTATCTGCACTGGCGAATAGAGTCTGCCTACAAAGTAAACACCAGACATTTTAGAACAGACAGAATCCCCATAAGGGATTGAAAATACGGTCAGTTGCGTTCCTCACCCCTGGTTGCAATCCAGATAGCGAGCGGCGAACTTCTCCATGAGCCTGTCGATTTTCTGCGCTTCACCCGGCAGCCTAAAGCCTTCCAGAAAGACACGGAGCGCCGACACAAAGTCTTTGCCGCAAAAGTCCAGCTGGTCCACATAGGAGTACATCACCTCCTTGTTGAACTTTATATTCTCTCCCAGAAACTCTCCAACCTGAGTCTGATCACAGTAAAGACCGAGCTCAACATCACTATCTGAGCACACAAAGTCTCAGTTAACTGATATATGGACTTACTGTGTCCAGACGTTCCTCCTGGTGCAGGAACTGGGCTATATCCTCCTGTGATGTTCCCAGCATGCCTTGCTCCTGCAGGTATTGCAATCCCCTTTTTGGTTTCTTATTAAACCTATTAAAAACCCCAAAAATGGTAAGACGTAAAATGGAAATGGAAAACGAATACAGAAAAATCTCAAAAAAAAAAAAAAAACACTCACAGGTCGATACCATGCTCGATAATCTCTTTCTGGTGTTTGATGACCTCATACTGTTCAGGGTGATCTGGATGAGTCTGCTGAGCACCAGCAGATACAGTGGAGTCAAGAGAGCTCACGCTGCCTCTGCGAGAGGACAGGTGCTCTGAGAGCTTTCCATCGGCACTGTCACCCTCTGCTGGACGTTCCTGACCTACACCACAACAATAAAAAAATACAAAAATTATACAACCAGGAAAAGTAGTGAATATAAGCATAAGGTTTTTACATCTAAAAAAGACCCTAATAATTAATTAAAGGCAGGTTGTATTTGAAATCACCAACAAAACCTGCACTGCTTTGCCATCAAACTCTACTGTCTTTCTAATGCCTGCTCGCTTTCTTTCTGCCCCTACTGCTGAATGACTACGAGTTTGTTTTGGTATTCAGTCCGACTAAGTTTTCAGAAATCGGCTACACCGCCTTTGGACAAAAACACAAAATATCTTACCGAGATTGGACTGCAGATTGGGGTTAACATACAGATCTTTGCTCCATTCCACCATGCACTTTAAAATTGACACCAGACACTCCAGTCCTTTCTTTCTCAAGCTCAACTCCTGAAAAATTTTGGAAGACATATCCCTTTACGATTGATCAGAAGTCGTGAGCACTGACAGAAAATCTATGTTTTTTTAATCTAATACTTTACAAACTTTACAGTGTTCTGTTTCAAACGCAGTACGATTATATACCTGTAACGGAGTCATGCCAAGCTCCTGTCCACTTCTTCCTTGCGCGATTTTAGACAGATCATTCACCAACCGCTCGAAAATGTTGGCAGCGTTGAGATCACAGTCATAGTTCACATAGATATCCACCACACACTGAGCATCTAGGAGAGGAAAGAGACTTACGGGTACTGGATTGGATATAAGACTCTAGACAGGTGTGTTTAGATTTAAATTTTTCCACAGACCTGCACAGATACGAGTGAGAGTCTGGATGACCATCCACTTGTGCTCAAAAGAGCTGGATGATGTCTCCAAGATGGTCAGAAAGATCTCCCTGAAGAACACCTGAGAATAATTCAGCGTCAATAAAGAAACAAGCTCATAGTAGCAAGTTGCACAATGTATTCTGTCTCTACCTCGATCTGCATCTTAAGGTGCACTTTGAAGTGAGAGAGTAATGTCAGGAAGATGGCGAGAGACAGCTCAAATACTTCAGGCACAGAGGAGACGCCGTTTTTGGACAGTGCCACACACAGGTACTGCTTGATGGCGTTCACGAACATCTCATGGGTTCTGAATACAGGACCGGCACCCTGGAGCACTGACAGTAACAGCTGTAGAGAAACCACTTTAGAACGCAACTCATGAGACCTGTTGAGAATGAGAAATTACAAAAATAAAACATGAAAACTATGGTGTGCATATGCTTCTGTAATACATTGTGAGCATAAAGTCATGATAAACATGAAAGTGTGAAGTTAAACCATCCACACAAGTCATTGTCAGCTTGGGTTGCACAGTTTACGAGTGCCACGGTTTACATTGTGATGCTAAAACATCAAAGTACCTGCAATGCCACTATATTTTTTAAAATATATTTTATTTATTTTTTAGCTGTGTAATTATATTTGTACTTTGTTTGAATAAGTTCCCACATGAATTTTCTAATACATTTTAGTATTTTTTATGGTAAACATTACCAGCTTAAGATTTAAATAGACACTAAAGTTTTTGAGTCTTGGAATATATTAAAGTAGGCCATTTTTAAGTACTTGCTTCAATTTAATCTATTGTTGTAGTTAAAACTACAAAATGATATCAAAATAGTAATAATGTTTAGTATAATACAGTTTATTATAGTAATTACAAAATATTTGAGAATTAATGAAAAGTGGTTTATTTGTGGATTTAATTTTTAAATATGGCACAGCATCGTGATACTACTTGGTACTATAAAACCAAACAAATACCAAGTTGACCAATAAGAATAGACAAGAACTTTTGATCAATCAGAGCACACTGGTAGGCCGCCTTTTATATCAGGATTTTAAACTCTTAAAAACACAATCCTGAAAAAACATGGATTCATTTACTGTCTTCGACTTTAAAGTCATTATAGTCTCCTGGTTCTTACTTTGGGTCCGGTGGTCCGTCTGCCAGGGGCTTCATTGAGAGTTTGCAGAGCGAGCGGAACACAAGGAAGGCGTCTTTCTGCAGGATGTGGGAGAAGCGAGCAGCTGTCTGGCTGCCATGCATGGTGTCTGCATCCTGCTCATACAAATAATAAAAGACCAGTCTGACCACAGCTCTTAAAATGTATTTGCTCACTCTAAACTCGTGATTCAAGTCTATTAAAAACCCACCAGAATGTCTGTGGAGGACTCAGAGACACGATCGTCCACCGTTCCGTTCATCTGCTGCGAGTCCACATGGACAGCAGGGGGCGGCATTCTGGTCTCAGAGTCAGAATGTTGATCCAAGCCTGATGGAGATAAGAAATTAGCCAAACCTGAATTCAAACAGGAACAGAAGCATATGTGGTTCAGGCGACTAACCTCCTTCAACAGAGCTATCTCCTAGTCCACTGTCTGGCTCGGTCTCCTCTGCAACCTCAGTGGCTGCTTCGGTCTCAGGGTGCTCATGAGGTTCCGCTGTCTCAACTTGAGGTGTCTGGCTTGACTCTGCAGTTTCTGGGTCTTTAAAAGTTAAAGATAAGAAATCATCCTGGAAGACCACTAAACCATATCATTTAAGTAGAAATACTTATATTTTCATTCATCATAATAACTCTGATACCTGGATGTGGCGGTTCCTTTGTGCTCTCTTTATTTGTGGCAAACTCCTCTTCTGACTTTGACTCTTCTGTCTGGCCATTGATGGAGGACGAGTCTTGAGGTGTGGAAGGGGTGGAGGGCACCGCTGAGGGGCTAAGGGAGAAGGACGGCGAACCGCTCTGTTCTGAGCGGGCTCGACCTTGCCACGGAGATCCCGACCCTCGACCGGGGGTCGGGGAAGGATTCTGGGTCACAGGTGAAGGATTACTGGAAACAGGGGAGGAATTGCGGAGCTGTAAATGTTGTTTTTCCTTCTCCAACTCTTGAGCTTCCAAAGCCTGCAAGAGAATCAATTCAAAGTCAAAAACAACATACGTTTTCTCTATGGCTGTGTCTTTAAATAAGAGCAGGTTTACACTGACCGCCTGGTTCTCCATACGGGTAAAAATGACATTAAGCATCTGTGTGAGGGTGGCTTTGGCCGTGGTCTGGTTGATCAGGTTGCGGCTGGCCAGGTAGATGTTGTAGCATGTCCGTACAGTGAGAAGAATCGTTCCCTCGTGGATCTCTATGTATGGTGATGTCACAGCTGTCAGAAGAGCCTGAGAGCAAAATAATAAAAAGATTACTTAAAATCACACTGGTTTATTAATAGAAAGTGGTCTGAGACCACCTTAAATGTTTGTTTAACTTGAAGGACTTAATGGAAATAAAAAACAAGACACATCAATACTATTTCAGTCCCTCCAGTTTTTCATGATTTGTGGGATATTTAGGAAAATATCAAACGTTTTTTCAAAATCCAAAAATTTTTACAACAAAACTAAAGCAAGAATGAAAATTTCACATTTAAAATAAAATGAAAACAACCTGATCACTTCCAGTATGCTTCAACATCAGTTGCTTTATATCCCCATAGATTACAACAATAACAGTTACCATTGACAGGTTTCTTATTTATTTAAATTAGGAGAGTTGTATGGTTACAACGTATTTATAAAGTAATCATTTGTGTCAGGTTTTTAAATATTTCCATCTATATAAAATATCACACAGTTTCCTACAAATATATGGAACGAATATTGCAAAATCATGTTCTCCTCCTGAGCCCAATTAATACAAACATGTTGATTTCTCAATTAAACCTTCACTTAAATTGTCAAGGTTTTTGAATAAGGTATTTCACACAAATTAAACAAAATATAAGTATTGTTGGTCTCAGCACTATAAGGACAACAGCAGGTTTTTGTCTTGAAGCATTCCTGATCAAGACCATGTCAAAGATTAACATCATGGTGAAATGATTCAAACCAACCTATGCTCTTTATCTCATAATTGGATTTTTAGACCTTCTCCTGGTTTTCTCAAGCAGTGTCACCAATAGACGTTTTAGTGGTAAACTTAATCATACATCAAACTAAACCCAATATACACATAACAATTTACTTTAGTTGGTGCCCAACCCTTTTATGCAAACCATTCCTCTATGTAAACTCCCTCTTTCTCTTCATGTCTAGAGAGTGGCAGAGAAACTAAAATATAACATGCTTATCTCCAGTGATAACAGACAAACTTGAATCAAAGACTTTGAACTAGGCTCAATGATTCATTGTTTAATAAGTAATTAAAACTTTAACAATTTGACAACTGCAACAAAATAAAGTGTGGGCTCAAATGATTGGCATCACCTAAAACATACCAAATCACAAATATTTTATATTCAGTCAAGATGTAGCTAATTCATATAACCTGACTATACTTAATAATGTCTTTAAATAAGACATTTTGATAGGAAATTTTAGATTTAAAGGATAAAATTGTCAACCACGGGGAGCTTTTGATTTAATTTTGTCTTAATATTGGATATTTCTTCAAATACTTTAATACAAATAAACTTTCATTCTAGGTTTATATCTAAAACTTAAGTCCAGCTTTTTAGTGAGTTCTCAAAGAATTGGCTATACACATCATCATTCATAGGGAAGGGGTGCTTTTTTGGAAAAAAAGTTGGCATTATGAAGGGTTTTCACCTTAATGATCTGTAGCTGCACTCCTTCATCAGTCTGTGGACCCTGAAAGCAGTTGCAGATGGTTTCCACCAGACGATCAATCAAACGTTTTCCTGGCGCTCCGCTGTCAGGGGCGTTTCCTGTGATGTGGCCGTACGCTATGAGCTTCTGTGGTGAGATAGAGATATTTTTGAAAGTGAGTGGTGAGCTCAGACATTAACGGGAAAGCTACATATTAACATTCAGTAAATATTAAAATTATCAACACATTAAATAATTTCAGACATTTTTCTAAATATTGAAGAGATTTTGGTACCGTTGGGTCACCACCTGATGTAATCTAAAGTCTGTGTTCTAAAGGACAACCCCTCTTAACCTTTTGTTATCAGAAGACAGAAGAGCCAGTATTGAAAACCCTTTCGAGTGTTTTTAATTCAATAATGACAGGGTTGAAATGTCAGGATGATGCAACACTACACTCTGAATGCCAGGAGTACAGAACACAGGACATTGGGAACGGCGGACGTACCTGCAGGCAGTCGAGAGATGTGCTGACAATACGGGGAGACTTCGACTGACATGCCAGCTCGAACGGCAGGACGTACTTGTCCGCTTCAATGTAGTTAGCTCGGGGTGGAACAATAGTGCCATCCCTAACACACAAAATTCACAGCAAATATGAATATAAAAATATAAAATACAAAAAAAACAATGCATTTATTTGTTTTTAACCATGTGACAAGGCCTGTTGCTTGGCTTACAGCATGAATGCCAAAAAAATAAAAATGAGTGGGACCACTGTCTGATGATGATGTCATTACATATCAGAGATGTGTAAAAAATATGCATCTGGCTCTGGTGAACCTTTTCAGTAAAGCTATAAAAAGGTTTTTCCAGTGTTATATAAACTTACCATTCAACTTTAAAGGAGGCATTTTAAAGGGATGGTTACACAAAAAAAACTGTATATACAACTCATGGTTAATAGATATTTGAATAAAGCTGACACAAGAAGTATGAGGCAAAACCACTGACATTTCTCAAAATATCTTCTCATGACATGCACTGAACAGAATTATATACTGTACAGGTTTTGAACAACATACAGATAAACTGTAAATGAGATGGGGAGATAAGGAGTTGTAGACTCACTTCTGCTTTTCCAGCTCAAGCTTGATTTCATCTACAAAATAAGAGAAACAACAAGTATAGATAAGGTTACACCTCTGCAAATTGTTTATAATGCCAACCCTCCTTCAATGCAAACAAACCTACAGATAAAGATGATACTTATTTAGAAAACCCCCCTTTTTTTTTGCACAAATGGTTTATCATAATTTGTACATTAATACACAAGCAACCCCTACAATTTACTAATGCCTCCTCAAAACATATAAAAGTTAGATCCATTTCACATTTACACAATTTTTATTACTTGAAAGCTCAATTTATTGTAATGAATTGTTCATTGTTATGGGATAGACAAATTAGAAGTAAAACCTTTAAATAGTTTTACATTTCTTAGAAATGGATTTCATTAAAGGTTCGAAAAAAAAACAGGTTTTCTTTATTTCTTTACAAGTGCTCTTGAATAAAACGGGTCATTATCAGGCAGCCATAAGCTTAGCAAAAGGAACAGGAAACAATTTAAGCAACGTCATATTTCCTAAGACGCACATTCAATGTTTTGTGAATCACTTTGTACGAAACCAACACCTGACTACCTAAAAAAAGGCACTTTTTCCAAGCAGCATTAAATATTAGTGATGTGTTGAGAAACAGTGTATACAATCCATCACCCAGCAGTGAATCCGGGTGTCTCTTGGACTGTGTAAATAAATCTATGGTCAACCTCATTCACAACATGAGGTAAAGAGGGGAGTGTCTGTGTTTGAACACAAGCACTTTTTTAAGAGGATATAGTACCGGTGAAAAGTTTTGGGACACTTGAGATAAAGATTTTTCCTTGTTCACAACGTGTTATTTCCAAACTTCCACATTTATGATTCTGGTTAATTTATTGCTATTCTAAAATCTGGGCAAATCTGTATGATTACGTACATAAGACAGCAAATATACCTATAGAAAAATTCACAATCTCTCTTGATTCTATGTAACTTAGGAAATTCCAGAACAAAGGTTGAAAGCTCACCAAGAAACTAGATCCTCCTGTTTCAACAAGTTCTCGTTACGCTTGTAAATAAGTAATGCAGCCCAGGCGGGGCGACACCGATACGTTTCATATGCATATCAGCCTTATACGAACAGATGAAAACACCTCTGAGTCTTATTTTGTGTCAACTACACACGATCAAGGCGTCATACATGTCACCTTTGACATGTTTATTACTACGTTACAACTGAACACAAAGAATATACAAAATAGGCCTTATCAGTATCACGTACGATGAAAATCCATTCTGTCCTGTAGGGACTGATCATTAACCCTTAGGGGGCGACGAACGCAGCGGCGAGTTTTGAAGTGTTGTTGATATAACGCAGAAACAACGGTAAATATTTGACATTTTTCATCGTAAAGATACAACCTACATCATTTGAATCTGAACGGGGTCTACGTTTACATGCATACACGTATAATATTATCAAAGTTTTTCCTTTTTCAATTAAGAGAGCTTTTCGTCGTTTTGGTCTTCGTCAACTTTGATCACAAACACGTAAATAAAACAACATGAACGTCGGTGAATACTCGTCGCACATACATGTTAAATATATGCAGGGAAAACTTGAAATGTGTACTTCACACCGAAAACACATCTGTCAAAGTCGTAATACAGCAGGCGAGGGATGCTACGATAACTCTTTTATACGTGGAGCCGATATAAACGCCGAGCGAATTATTTCCTGAGCGTGACTGCAAAAAACAAAAGGCGAACACATACGGCGACAAACGGCGATTTTCTTTTAAAACGTCCGAAAGTTGGATCTGATCTCTGAACTAAAGCTACCAACTTATTTGCATTAACAGAGAAAAAAAATAAAACATAATTACCGCAAAAACATTCCCTAATTTATCGGCCTAAAGACATAAACCTAATATTAATATCGCGCCCATAACGCTAATACTAAAACTAGCATGTATCGGCCGATACATCGGCAGCCTTACCGATACATCGCCCATCCCTGCTAACACATGCTCAAACTAAACACAACGTCGTGTCATAAAGCGTGACGAGGCAAACTTTAACATGACACAACGTCACCGGGCAACGTGACGTCAGAGCTCCAACTGACACGATGACGCGTCGAGGCCCGACACGTTAGAGAATAGAAGCGCTCACCCAGCGCGACCTGACAGGCTTTGCGCAGCTGGCCATGTTGGCTCCTCTTCACCTCTTTATCCGCCAAAATCTTCTCCAGAGCTCGCGACAGGAACATGCTTTTCGTGCTCAGAGTCTCCGTGTGACGTCGGCGGATGTCCAGCTGTTCTTGTTCTCTCATGTCTCGGTCGACGTCAAAGATGTCCGTCAGGCCGGCATTCCCGAGCCGGCGGGGTCTGTGAGGGCCGTCGGCCGGGAGCGGGCGGACGATCTGCGGGGGAGACGCGGACGCTGC
Source organism: Triplophysa yarkandensis (assembly GCA_033220385.1). NCBI lineage: Eukaryota > Metazoa > Chordata > Actinopteri > Cypriniformes > Nemacheilidae > Triplophysa > Triplophysa yarkandensis. Next base: position 13,019,229 of record CM065671.1, on the reverse strand, counting down.
TGCTCTCTCAGCACTGCGTCGCCATGTTGGACGCACGTGACGTCACGTGACTCCCGGACGCTGATGTGTACAAGAGCTCATGACGGTTGGTGAGGGAGGGGAGGGGAGGGGGGGGGTTAGGATGGGGGGGGGGGCTTGCTTTTAAAATTAATATTTATTTTTTATTGTTGATTTTATTTTTCAAGTAAGATAATATTGTGTTAAATATTAACATGTGTTTTGGTGGCATATTTTTTGTTAAGCTGGTGTTAAATCCAATAAAATTTAATTAAAAGGAATTCTATTTACTCGAATAAAACATAATCGTGATTTCGTAGCATTTGATATTTGTATAAAATGGGAGTTTTGTTTATTTTGTGAATTATTTATACGTACGACTCGTTTCATTTCAGATGCATTTATTAAGAGAAAATGCAAACTGGAGAAACCGGTCAAAATGTTTTAAATGATCAACTGATCCGTGCATACAAAAGTAAACAAGTTTGTATTTAGTTATAAGCAATATTATCGTATACATTTGACAAATATTACAAAATGTCTTGTGATAAAGGATGCTCCGATTTAGACATTTTGGCCGATAACCGATAACTCTTTTATATTTGGAGGCTAATGACCGATAACTCTTTTATATTTGGAGGCCGATAACTCTTTTATATTTGGAGGCTAATGACCGATAACTCTTTTATATTTGGAGGCCGATAACTCTTTTATATTTGGAGGCCGATAACTCTTTTATATTTGGAGGCCGATAACTCTTTTATATTTGGAGGCTAATGACCGATAACTCTTTTATATTTGGAGGCCGATAACTCTTTTATATTTGGAGGCCGATAACTCTTTTATATTTGGAGGCCGATAACTCTTTTATATTTGGATGCCGATAACCGATAACTCTTTTATATTTGGAGGCCGATAACTCTTTTATATTTGGAGGCCGATAACTCTTTTATATTTGGAGGCCGATAACTCTTTTATATTTGGATGCCGATAACCGATAACTCTTTTATATTTGGAGGCCGATAACTCTTTTATATTTGGAGGCCGATAACTCTTTTATATTTGGAGGCCGATAACTCTTTTATATTTGGATGCCGATAACCGATAACTCTTTTATATTTGGATGCCGATAACCGATAACTCTTTTATATTTGGAGGCCGATAACCGATAACTCTTTTATATTTGGATGCCGATAACCGATAACTCTTTTATATTTGGATGCCGATAACTCTTTTATATTTGGATGCCGATAACCGATAACTCTTTTATATTTGGATGCCGATAACTCTTTTATATTTGGAGGCCGATAACTCTTTTATATTTGAAGGCCGATAACTCTTTTATATTTGGAGGCCGATAACCGATAACTCTTTTATATTTGGATGCCGATAACCGATAACTCTTTTATATTTGAAGGCCGATAACCGATAACTCTTTTATATTTGGAGGCCGATAACTCTTTTATATTTGGAGGCCGATAACTCTTTTATATTTGGAGGCCGATAACTCTTTTATATTTGGAGGCCGATAACTCTTTTATATTTGGAGGCCGATAACTCTTTTATATTTGGATGCCGATAACCGATAACTCTTTTATATTTGGATGCCGATAACCGATAACTCTTTTATATTTGGAGGCCGATAACTCTTTTATATTTGGATGCCGATAACCGATAACTCTTTTATATTTGGATGCCGATAACTCTTTTATATTTGGATGCCGATAACCGATAACTCTTTTATATTTGTATGCCGATAACTCTTTTATATTTGGAGGCCGATAACTCTTTTATATTTGAAGGCCGATAACTCTTTTATATTTGGAGGCCGATAACCGATAACTCTTTTATATTTGGATGCCGATAACCGATAACTCTTTTATATTTGAAGGCCGATAACTCTTTTATATTTGGAGGCCGATAACCGATAACTCTTTTATATTTGGATGCCGATAACCGATAACTCTTTTATATTTGGAGGCCGATAACTCTTTTATATTTGGATGCCGATAACCGATAACTCTTTTATATTTGGATGCCGATAACTCTTTTATATTTGGAGGCCGATAGCTCTTTTATATTTGAAGGCCGATAACTCTTTTATATTTGGAGGCCGATAACCGATAACTCTTTTATATTTGGATGCCGATAACCGATAACTCTTTTATATTTGGATGCCGATAACCGATAACTCTTTTATATTTGGATGCCGATAACAGATAACTCTTTTATATTTGGATGCCGATAACTCTTTTATATTTGGATGCCGATAACCGATAACTCTTTTATATTTGGATGCCGATAACCGATAACTCTTTTATCTTTGGATGCCGATAACCGATAACTCTTTTATATTTGGATGCCGATAACCAATAACTCTTTTATATTTGGAGGCCGATAACTCTTTTATATTTGGATGCCGATAACCGATAACTCTTTTATATTTGGATGCCGATAACTCTTTTATATTTGGAGGCCGATAACTCTTTTATATTTGGAGGCCGATAACTCTTTTATATTTGAAGGCCGATAACTCTTTTATATTTGGAGGCCGATAACTATTTTATATTTGGAGGCCGATAACCGATAACTCTTTTATATTTGGCGGACGATAACCGATAACTCTTTTATATTTGGAGGACGATAACTCTTTTATATTTGGAGGCCGATAACTCTTTTATATTTGGATGCCGATAACCGATAACTCTTTTATATTTGGATGCCGATAACTCTTTTATATTTGGAGGCCGATAACTCTTTTATATTTGGAGGCCGATAACTCTTTTATATTTGGATGCTGATAACCGATAACTCTTTTATATTTGGATGCCGATAACTCTTTATATTTGGATGCCGATAACCGATAACTCTTTTATATTTGGATGCCGATAACTCTTTTATATTTGGAGGCCGATAACTCTTTTATATTTGAAGGCCGATAACTCTTTTATATTTGGAGGCCGATAACTATTTTATATTTGGAGGCCGATAACCGATAACTCTTTTATATTTGGCGGACGATAACCGATAACTCTTTTATATTTGGAGGACGATAACTCTTTTATATTTGGAGGCCGATAACCGATAACTCTTTCATATTTGGATGCCGATAACCGATAACTCTTTTATATTTGGATGCCAATAACCGACAACTCTTTTTTTATTTGGAGGCCAATAACTCTTTTATATTTGGATGCCAATAACCGATAACTCTTTTTTTATTTGGAGGCCGATAACCGATAACTCTTTTATATTTGGAGGCCGATAACCGATAACTCTTTCATATTTGGATGCCGATAACCGATAACTCTTTTATATTTGGATGCCGATAACCGATAACTCTTTTTTTATTTGGAGGCCAATAACTCTTTTATAATTGGATGCCGATAACTGATAACTCTTTTTTTATTTGGAGGCCGATAACCGATAACTCTTTTATATTTGGAGGCCGATAACCGATAACTCTTTCATATTTGGATGCCGATAACCGATAACTCTTTTATATTTGGATGCCGATAACCGATAACTCTTTTTTTATTTGGATGGCGATAACTCTTTTATATTTGGATGCCAATAACCGATAACTCTTTTATAATTGGATGCCGATAACCGATAACTCTTTTTTATTTGGAGGCCGATAACCGATAACTCTTTCATATTTGGATGCCGATAACCGATAACTCTTTTATATTTGGAGGCCGATAACCAATAACTCTTTTATATTTGGATGCCGATAACCGATAACTCTTTTTTTATTTGGAGGCCAATAACTCTTTTATAATTGGATGCCGATAACCGATAACTCTTTTTTTATTTGGAGGCCGATAACCGATAACTCTTTTTTTATTTGGAGGCCGATAACCGATAACTCTTTTTTTATTTGGAGGCCGATAACCGATAACTCTTTTATATTTGGAGGCCGATAACCGATAACTCTTTTGTATTTGGAAGCCGATAACCGATAACTCTTTTTTTATTTGGATGGCGATAACTCTTTTATATTTGGATGCCAATAACCGATAACTCTTTTATAATTGGATGCCGATAACCGATAACTCTTTTTTTTATTTGGAGGCCGATAACCGATAACTCTTTTTTTATTTGGAGGCCGATAACCGATAACTCTTTCATATTTGGATGCCGATAACCGATAACTCTTTTATATTTGGATGCCGATAACCGATAACTCTTTTTTTATTTGGAGGCCAATAACCAATAACTCTTTTTTTATTTGGATGCCGATAACTCTTTTATATTTGGATGCCGATAACCGATAACTCTTTTATAATTGGATGCCGATAACCGATAACTCTTTTTTTATTTGGAGGCCGATAACCGATAACCCATTTTTTATTTGGAGGCCGATAACCGTTATTTCTTTTATATTTGGAGGTCGATAACCGATAACTCTTTTATATTTGGAGGCCGATAACTATTTTATATTTGGAGGCCGATAACCGATAACTCTTTTATATTTGGCGGACGATAACCGATAACTCTTTTATATTTGGAGGACGATAACTCTTTTATATTTGGAGGCCGATAACCGATAACTCTTTCATATTTGGATGCCGATAACCGATAACTCTTTTATATTTGGATGCCAATAACCGACAACTCTTTTTTTATTTGGAGGCCAATAACTCTTTTATATTTGGATGCCAATAACCGATAACTCTTTTTTTATTTGGAGGCCGATAACCGATAACTCTTTTATATTTGGAGGCCGATAACCGATAACTCTTTTATAATTGGATGCCGATAACCGATAACTCTTTTTTTATTTGGAGGCCGATAACCGATAACCCATTTTTTATTTGGAGGCCGATAACCGTTATTTCTTTTATATTTGGAGGTCGATAACCGATAACTCTTTTATATTTGGAGGCCGATAACTATTTTATATTTGGAGGCCGATAACCGATAACTCTTTTATATTTGGCGGACGATAACCGATAACTCTTTTATATTTGGAGGACGATAACTCTTTTATATTTGGAGGCCGATAACCGATAACTCTTTTTTTATTTGGAGGCCGATAACCGATAACTCTTTTATATTTGGATGCCGATAACCGATAACTCTTTTATAATTGGATGCCGATAACCGATTACTCTTTTTTTATTTGGAGGCCGATAACCGATAACCCATTTTTTATTTGGAGGCCGATAACCGTTATTTCTTTTATATTTGGAGGTCGATAACCGATAACTCTTTTATATTTGGAGGCCGATAACTATTTTATATTTGGAGGCCGATAACCGATAACTCTTTTATATTTGGCGGACGATAACCGATAACTCTTTTATATTTGGAGGACGATAACTCTTTTATATTTGGAGGCCGATAACCGATAACTCTTTCATATTTGGATGCCGATAACCGATAACTCTTTTATATTTGGATGCCAATAACCGACAACTCTTTTTTTATTTGGAGGCCAATAACTCTTTTATATTTGGATGCCAATAACCGATAACTCTTTTTTTATTTGGAGGCCGATAACCGATAACTCTTTTATATTTGGAGGCCGATAACCGATAACTCTTTCATATTTGGATGCCGATAACCGATAACTCTTTTATATTTGGATGCCGATAACCGATAACTCTTTTTTTATTTGGAGGCCAATAACTCTTTTATAATTGGATGCCGATAACTGATAACTCTTTTTTTATTTGGAGGCCGATAACCGATAACGCTTTTATATTTGGAGGCCGATAACCGATAACTCTTTCATATTTGGATGCCGATAACCGATAACTCTTTTATATTTGGATGCCGATAACCGATAACTCTTTTTTTATTTGGATGGCGATAACTCTTTTATATTTGGATGCCAATAACCGATAACTCTTTTATAATTGGATGCCGATAACCGATAACTCTTTTTTATTTGGAGGCCGATAACCGATAACTCTTTTATATTTGGAGGCCGATAATCGATAACTCTTTCATATTTGGATGCCGATAACCGATAACTCTTTTATATTTGGAGGCCGATAACCGATAACTCTTTTATATTTGGATGCCGATAACCGATAACTCTTTTTTTATTTGGAGGCCAATAACTCTTTTATAATTGGATGCCGATAACCGATAACTCTTTTTTTATTTGGAGGCCGATAACCGATAACTCTTTTGTATTTGGAAGCCGATAACCGATAACTCTTTTTTTATTTGGATGGCGATAACTCTTTTATATTTGGATGCCAATAACCGATAACTCTTTTATAATTGGATGCCGATAACCAATAACTCTTTTATATTTGGAGGCCGATAACTCTTTTATATTTGGATGCCGATAACCGATAACCCATTTTTTATTTGGAGGCCGATAACCGTTATTTCTTTTATATTTGGAGGTCGATAACCGATAACTCTTTTATATTTGGAGGCCGATAACTATTTTATATTTGGAGGCCGATAACCGATAACTCTTTTATATTTGGCGGACGATAACCGATAACTCTTTTATATTTGGAGGACGATAACTCTTTTATATTTGGAGGCCGATAACCGATAACTCTTTCATATTTGGATGCCGATAACCGATAACTCTTTTATATTTGGATGCCAATAACCGACAACTCTTTTTTTATTTGGAGGCCAATAACTCTTTTATATTTGGATGCCAATAACCGATAACTCTTTTTTTATTTGGAGGCCGATAACCGATAACTCTTTTATATTTGGAGGCCGATAACCGATAACTCTTTCATATTTGGATGCCGATAACCGATAACTCTTTTATATTTGGATGCCGATAACCGATAACTCTTTTTTTATTTGGAGGCCAATAACTCTTTTATAATTGGATGCCGATAACTGATAACTCTTTTTTTATTTGGAGGCCGATAACCGATAACTCTTTTATATTTGGAGGCCGATAACCGATAACTCTTTCATATTTGGATGCCGATAACCGATAACTCTTTTATATTTGGATGCCGATAACCGATAACTCTTTTTTTATTTGGATGGCGATAACTCTTTTATATTTGGATGCCAATAACCGATAACTCTTTTATAATTGGATGCCGATAACCGATAACTCTTTTTTATTTGGAGGCCGATAACCGATAACTCTTTTATATTTGGAGGCCGATAATCGATAACTCTTTCATATTTGGATGCCGATAACCGATAACTCTTTTATATTTGGAGGCCGATAACCGATAACTCTTTTATATTTGGATGCCGATAACCGATAACTCTTTTTTTATTTGGAGGCCAATAACTCTTTTATAATTGGATGCCGATAACCGATAACTCTTTTTTTATTTGGAGGCCGATAACCGATAACTCTTTTGTATTTGGAAGCCGATAACCGATAACTCTTTTTTTATTTGGATGGCGATAACTCTTTTATATTTGGATGCCAATAACCGATAACTCTTTTATAATTGGATGCCGATAACCGATAACTCTTTTTTTTATTTGGAGGCCGATAACCGATAACTCTTTTTTTATTTGGAGGCCGATAACCGATAACTCTTTCATATTTGGATGCCGATAACCGATAACTCTTTTATATTTGGATGCCGATAACCGATAACTCTTTTTTTATTTGGAGGCCAATAACCAATAACTCTTTTTTTATTTGGATGCCGATAACTCTTTTATATTTGTATGCCGATAACCGATAACTCTTTTATAATTGGATGCCGATAACCGATAACTCTTTTTTTATTTGGAGGCCGATAACCGATAACCCATTTTTTATTTGGAGGCCGATAACCGTTATTTCTTTTATATTTGGAGGTCGATAACCGATAACTCTTTTATACTTGGAGGCAGATAACCGATAACTCTTTTATATTTGTAGGCCAATTACTCTTTTATATTTGGAGGCCGATAACTCTTTTTTTTATTTGGAGGACAATAACCGATAACTCTTTTATATTTGGAGGCCGATAACCGATAACTCTTTTATATTTGGCGGACGATAACCGATAACTATTTTATATTTGGAGGACGATAACTATTTTATATTTGGAGGACGATAACTATTTTATATTTGGAGGACGATAACTATTTTATATTTGGAGGCCGATAACCGATAACTCTTTAGCATGAAACCGAAGGCAAACACATACAGTGAACAACTAATTATGTCTAAAAACTTCAGAAAAGTTTGAACTGATCTCTGAACTAAAGTAACTATACATTTTTATTGCCAACTTTTTTTTATAAAATCTATTGACAAAAAATAAATCATAAATAAATTAAGTGACGATTTAATTTCTAGTGGGCAACATAAGAAGTTTTTTCAACCAGGAGAAATAATATCTAATTTATCAGCCTAATGATATCAATCTAATTTTGTTATCAGACCAAAAGCAAAAATATAGTTTTTCTTTGTCGATATGTTAAGGCTGGCGATATATCGCCCATCCCTACTTGTGATGCTGTACGTCTTTACTGTGGTGGGGCTTAATTCAATTTCCGGGTTTGATTTTATTTGAATTCAACAGACGGTGAACTAAAATGGTCACATACATCTACAAATGCAGAAAAATTAGACAACTTAAACCCACTGGGCTTATGAAGAAATAATAAACACAGATAAAAGCAGATATTAAAACAGCTTTGTTATTACTAAATTATATTAATATAAATATTTACAAGTCAACCAAACAAAAAACAAAAGCTGTAGAGTTGATGTGGAATAGAATTTTGTTACAGGCTTTAACCACATGATGGCATCATGACTCCATAATTCAGGGATGAACATTTTGTAAACTTGTTTTACAGAACAGTAACTTGATCTCCATGAAATTGTTCAATTTACCAAAAAGGCTAGCAAGTAAGATTTGAAGAATTGAGTTAGTAATGTTAAAACAGTATCTGTTAATCTAATATACAGAGCACTTTTATTCTGTGCTTTAAATAGTCACAGACTGGAAATAGACAGGAAAGACTTCATTCCTTGGCAGACAATTAAACCTCCACTGAAACATTTACCTTTAGTGTCTTAATCTACTAAATAATTCCTGTAATACATTTTAACTATGAAATAGATTTTAATAATGATTGTCCTGTTCCGTAAATTTAAGAATTTCACACACGCACACACCGTTATCATTCAACACCAAGCAGTTAAAAAAGAAACAACGTAAACATTTTTCTACATATTAGTTTATTTCATTCAAGATTTAACTATAATATATATGCATCTATGTCTTAATATAGCATTTATTCTTCCAAAAGTTTCATCACATGAAACAAATTTACATCATGTAGTATTAATAAGAAAATACTGACAACTTTCAGTACAAATCTATATCTTAAGATTTTTCTGGCAAGCTCAATATCAAAAAGAGAAATTGACACATGATAATGCCTAAAAGCCAAGTCTCCAATAGCAGGTGGTCATAGATATACGCTCTCTATTAGAAATGTAAAGATATTCACAGTTTGAAAAATAATATTCTTCATATTTCTAGCATTAAGATCCACCAAAGATCCTAGTGGGCGAAAATAAAACACAAAATGTGGCGATAAAAAACCATGAGGTTTGTATGTCAAAATACATATCGAGTCGGTTGGAAAATAAATAAAACCTTTGTGGTTACAATCCCAAATCATGTAGTGGTCATTATAAAAATAAATTAACACAGCTAAAGACTTCAATGTCGCTTGAACCTTAAAGATGATTGATCTGTATAAAGTGTATATGGTTATAGCTACAGTATATTTTGGTAATGTACGTGATATTAGTGTAAGTGCCATGAGAAGCTGTGTGAAATGAGCCGACACGGTCACAACATCCAGTGTTTAGATTTCTCTTATGCAGGTGAGACAGTAGGATTTAAAAATGAAAGGCTATTTCGGCTTATTCTCAGACAGGACGTCTGAACCATAAGGGCGTAAAGTGAGGCACATCTCTTCTTCAGTGCACATAAATTGTGATCTTATGCTGAAAGCTAACAGGTGTGTGCGCAAAAAGCGCATTCAAGCATATCTTTTTGATACCCATGTGTAAGGACAAAAGTGAGATGCGTTTCCTAAAGGAATGCTTTGAAAAAGAAAAATCTGTTTGTTCATAAAGTTGGCTGTTTGGTTTTCACATAAGTGGTCATTCTGAGCAATCACAATTATATATCAAGTTGGAATGCCCACCCTTGCCCTTCACAAAGGGTGGAGTGTTTGTAAAGGCGTGGAAGTTAGATACAGAGAGAAAGTGTTAACACGATTAAATGTGCATTTTGAGAGACTGAACACGGGGTTCTGAGCAATCACACGGCTAAGTTTGCAGAGCATATCTTACAAAGATAAACTTAAAGGGATAGTCCGCAAAAAATATTTTATCATTTATTCACCAAACTTTCTCCGTCAGAACACAGAAGACGATATTTCGAGGAATGCTGGTCATCAAATAACCCCTTTGACTTCAATTGCATGGATACAAAACCACTGAGACATCTTGTGTGTTTCCCTGAAGAAAAGTCATAAGGGTGAATAAATGACTGAATTGTTATTTTGGTGAAAACTATCCTTTTAAATCTGCATCCAGTGAATCCCTGCCCTATGCTTGTGTCTCTGAAACTCAACCCCAGTGGGATTTGACTGTATCTAGGTTTGCCTGATGCACGGCAGACCCCCAAAGACACTATATAACTCTCACCTCATCTCAAAAAAACAATGGAAAGGAATATTCAGACAGATAGTAAACAGTCACTGTGAATGTTCACTGCCAATCAGTTTTCTTTGCTCTTATTCACTTATAACACTTGTGGCTTTCAGACACTCTTCAAACATGAAACATCCTTGTGTCCACTTCAGAGTGCACCGTAAAATCATGATGTTTTCCACAGAAAGGGTTCTTTAACCCTACAGCACACACTGTAGGTCACATGGTCAAAAAAACCCACTGAGCAGGAAGATAGCCCTTGTCAATCAAATCAAAGAGTTACAAATAAAAAAATAACATTATATGACAAAATATGACAATAATCTTCTGTGTTTTGGCTATGATTCATATGAACTGTACACATCTTTACTGAGGCAGCAGTCTAAAACCGTGATGAAATGTCCAACTATGCTCTAAACATATTCTAAAAATATCTACCTGTGAAAATGTATCTAGCTGTTAGTGCCGTAGACAGGAAATGATAAAACGCCCGCTTCAACATTTCTTCTAAACTTGACAGTACCTCCAGAACCCAACTTTCAGTCGGGTTACCATGGCAACACAGACGATGGGCAAACCACCGTAGTTTGTTCTCCCTCTGTCATAATGCTATAGCACTCGTAAGGGAGTGGTTGTCAAAGTCAAAGATTGTCATGATTCATATCTTGAGATACGCATTAACATTAACGTGCAGATATCTGCAGTCGCTGAATTAAGGAGTTCATTATTACTCATTAAGCAGCTATTTTTGGTACTGTGCTGCTCTCAGTGGTCCCTCACTCACTGGTCACTGAATACACAGCCATGCTTTACAAGTCTTTTGGCACACAAATGTGTGTACTGGCATGTATGCCGTCAGTCTTTACAGTGTAATGACGGTGCCGTCCTCCTCCAGATTACGTCTCTCCAAACTCCTGTCGCGGGCATTTAGAGATCCCGTGCTGGCGCTCGTTGCCATAGTACCGTTGGAGGGTCTGAGATTGAGGTGGGGTTCATATCTGGGCAAAGCAGGCATGCTGGAGCTGGCTGTCGCCCGTGCGACTGCCTGAGAAATGAGTTTGGCCTCGCCGCTCCCCTCAATCACCAGATCCTCATCCTCGTCACTCTCCTCATACGGCTCATAGTTCTGGATAATATGAGATGGAGTCAATCCCATGGAGACCGGCGTGGAATAATTGTAGAAGTTTGTGCTGCTGTCAGAGGATCGTCCCGAGCTTCCGGATGTGACCCCGACTCCGCTGTTGCGTACAACGTTATTGCGCTGATTGGCCGGTTTGACGGTAATAATGAGATTGTGGCTGTTAGCGATCATCATGTCCGTGACTTGGTCCAGAGACTTTCCAGCCACCTCAATTCCGTTGACCTCCAGCACTTCATCGTTGACAGCCAGCAGGCCCGTGCTCTCTGCCAGGCCTCCTGGGACCATGCGGGAGATGAAGATGCCCGGAACCTTCTCCAGGCCTTGGGGCGTGACCCGCACGCTGGAACCGTCGCGTATGTAGAAGCCCAGCGGTTTCTCCTGGCCGTGTTTGTAGAGACGGACGCGACGGTGTGTTTCTGGAAGGATGTCCACATCGATGATGGAGGAAACTGGCCGGAAGTCTTTAGGCAGGCTGATGATGATTGCAGGCTTCTTCTTGTTGGCATCTGGGCGAAGGAGAACAGCGGCGAGGGCAGCGGGGGTCTTCTTACGGGTCACAGAGTCCGTGCCAAAAGCAGAGTAGTCAGCCTCTTCTGTAAATGAAAGAGAAAATAATTAATGTTTTTTGTTAGTTAAAGGGCATAATCACCTAAACTTAAAATGTTGTTCAAATTTGACAACATATTAAACAAGCACCCTGAAAATTTAATTTAAAAAAAGGAAATCTGAACTAAAATATTTCATAAATAGAATCCACCAAGAATATGGTGTATATTGAAATATATATTTGTTAAATAAATACTTTATGTTCCATAAACTTAAATAATACCTGAAGTAATAATAATAAAATGTAAAATTGGCAAAAAGTAAACTGTAAAGTTAACATAACTGTTAATTTTTATGATATTTCCTACATGAGCCACATGAAATATTTTTTTTGAGCGGTGTCACTTGTTGGAAAATGTTGGTAAAAGAAAATTATTTTTTGTCCATCCAACTTAGTAAAGGGGACTGTTTTTGTTTCCAACATTCTTCAAAATATATTTTGTTAAAAATGTCAAAATGGTAAGTAAATGATGACTAATTTGCACTTTTAAAATATTTAATAATTAGTAATTTTGAAACACTTTGTATCCCTTACAATAAACCCCACCTGTGTAAAAATGTGAACTACCACAGAATATGTTTTTGTTTACAATAATTCCTAAAAAACAAAGTGTGTTTCACAGTGAATGTTTAACTGTCAAAACATCCTTTGTTTGTTTTACAAACCGAAATATGATCTGAAACTAACTTCTGTTGAAGAGCTTAGTACTTAACCCAGAATCCTACTTTACACAATCCTAATTTTATGAAAATTTTCCTTAACTGTACATAAAATGTATTATTCAAAATGATATTTAAATCAGAATGGCAAATATTTCCTTCTGAAGGAAATCACATACTCATTATCTCATAACCTGTACAGATCAAATGTGTTGCTCTTGTTGAAATATTCCCACAGTCTTGTAAAGAGAGACAAGTAGAGGATCCCATAGCAGTGAATGCCCGCTTGTTAGTTTCCCTCCGCCTCTCGGCTAATGTGTAATCTACTGTAAACCCAAGCCTCTGTCCTTCTCTCTCACTTTACTGCCATTTATGAATTCCTCAACGGCTTACTCACTGCATAGACTTTCACCTGCAGGACATATATCCTCAAAATAAAACAAGGACAAAGTTGGTGGAGGATAGACCTAACCTTGCGAAAGGGTGAAATTGATGAAAAAATAGGAATGGAAGCGTTTTCTACAATTTTGTGTTTTCAATAAACTGTAATACGTTTTTAAACTCAGCTCTCCTGTCAACTGAAAAAGAACAATGGTTAACCTGTGAGTTGTAATCATTAACTTAAACCACCCATGTTTCTTATTAGGGTCAGATCAGGTTTTCTTTTTTTACGTTATATGATTTTAAAATTTTATGTGAGTAAATGTAAATCTTAATGTTCATTCAAATGTAAATGTATCGATAAAGAAACAACTTCTTATAATTCAAGTAGTCTCAATTATGTTGAAGCTGTATCGCTTCAGGTTATTATGCGTGATTAACACATTTTTCTGTCACATATTAAATTCAATGCATAATTTCTTTGCTTAAGACTTGTGAAAATCCACAATACTGACCTCCCCTGACCTGACAAATCCATACGCTCAGTCCTTGTATTTTGTCTTTGTGGTGTTTGTTACACAATTTTAAAAAGAGACTTTGATCTACAATTTAATATAGCTCAAATCAAGCATAACACAAGCACAAACACAAGCCTAAATAGAGCATCTATCCTGTATTCCTTTTCCTAACCACCAGCATCAATCGCGATAAGTCAAAATATGCGTTTCTGTGTTAAAATCTTTATTATTTTCCGACATGCCATTCAAACAGGACTTAATAAAATCTCATTTGGGCTCATGCATGCACAAGTCTTAGCTATGCAGGGTTGCTGGAGCAGTCAAGCATGTGTGCAGATCTTTTTTCATCTTCTCCAGCCTTCCTCTTCTCCTTATCTGCTCCACTCTTCCACATTAAAGCTTAACAATGGCTTCATAGTCATGTTGAAGGGCATCACAGGAAGTTCCCAAGGACCACTCAAGGCACAAACTTCTTGGGTAAACTTGGATTATGTCAACCCAACATTTCTTCACAAACCCATTAACCCAACAGATGGGTTATATTCAATCAAATAATGGGTTGGAACAATATATGACCCAACGGCTGGGTTTGTTCATTTTTGAACCAGCATTGGATGGAAATAACCCAGCGTTTCCTGATATCGCAGATGTATGTTGAAGCAAGCCAAACTGTGATATACATAATCTATCTATCACAACAATCTCTTTGTTTAGGTACTTTAATGAAAAATCACCATCACTTTGTTAAACCTGATGGCTTTAGTATGGAAAACATTCTGGTCATAATAAGTCATTCATAACATGACAGAGACGGTTTTACGTATTGGATGCATGCCGGAGAATGTAATCAACAAATACTTAAATGCGATACCATCACTTGACAATGTCAAAGTACAAAACACATCGCATAGGATATGTACTGTAAATGTTATATATGAGAAGACATAAACATGCAAGATAATGTATCTATATCCCAACATTTCAATTCAGACGATCTGAAACCTTTATACTGTATATAGGCTGGACACATTTTTCTGCTTACTGATGCCATTGTAGAAAATCCTATTCGTAGTTGCACTCATAATACATATTTCTCATTTAATATAAGAGCGTATAACTCGTGTGTTGTCAACATGGCTGCCCCCATGAAGGGGAACACCTTTATGAAGACAAGTGACATTTTACTGAGGTTTTAATTTCATGAGTATGTGAAATCATCATAGAAATAAAAGTAGAAAAGTCTTAGAAATGTAGGGTAGAACTATACAGGACAATCCTTTAACTTAACTACTAAAAACAATCCCGATATACATAAAACATATGACATAAAATGAATAATCACGATTAATTCCATCCGATTATTTGCATGTGCCGTGTGCTTGATAATCTGGTATTTTATATAATAAAACAGGAAAATTTAAAACAAAAATAAATGTTTTCATTATATTGTAAGTGATTACTGTACAAATCGATTTCAGAATAAAGGTTTGTGTTTATATCCTTTATGTCTTTGCACTGTGCATAATACTTTTGAATTGATGTATGTATACATGCATGCATGTATATTGAGGAAATATTTAAATTAATTTATAAGGTTTTACAAATAATTGAAATAATATATATTTAAAGAAATTATCATTTTTATTTAAAATTTTTCATAGCTGTATGTGAACATGTTTAAACATACATCCATTTTACAATTTTATGCACAGTACACAGACATATATGATGTAAACACAAACCTTTATTCTGCAATTGACTAATCCATTTCATCAGCCTAGAACTTTTTTTTTTTTTGTAAATAAACTATATATGATTGGTTAATTTAAAGTGCAACATTTCCTAAGTATACTCACAAATGCTTGTGTACATGCGTTTTAAATACAAACTCATTTTGCTCAGTCACATATATTATGTAAACAGAAACTTTATTCTGCATGCAATTAATTGTGTTTTATCGTTTTAAAGCTTTCATCCCAATGGAACCTGGTACATTACATATTTTTACAATAACTATATACTTCTATAACTAAATATTAACACAATTCACAGACTACTACACAGTGCTGACCACGAGCTTAACCCAACGAAGGGTGAGAAAACAAAAGAGATGGCACAGTGTTCCTCTGCTCAATGCAAACTAAGCGACGGGTTCATCTCATCCAATATTCAGCAGCTTTGTGGAAGACCTTATGAAAGCAGCGCTGGCTCATGTTTCCCATTTGTGAATGTCTCCTTCAGGATTTTTTATCATGTGGCCACCGTGCCACTTTCTGTTTACTGTCTAACAAAGCAGCTCCCAGAGAAATGCGTCCTGATAACGCGGACCAGCAGCTGCTGACAGTATGACAGCATGCGCGGAACATTTCTGCTGCTTTAAGGTTAAATCTGGACGTCTCCCACATGGAGTGGGTGCCATCCCGTTCCAGTCACGGAAGGGGTGGAGAGAGTTGTTGAGAAAGAACCAGATTTACGGGTAAAAAATGTTTTATACAAGCGAAATATTTCAAAGGCGTTGCTATTCAGGTCTCACTGTGTGCACACTACAACAGCAATATTAAGATAAAGTAAAACCTCTATCGATAGACAAGAGTGCAAGCAATGTATTGGAGTTGCGAAACATGGGAAAAAAACCTAGAATAAGCCACACTTGAAGAATAATGCAAGAATAATAGAAGGATAAGAGGCATGATGTTTGAAGCCCATATGGAAACATGACAGTGTCATTAAATTAATCAGGCAAGCTAATTTAAAGGAACACATCACTTTTTTTGGAAATAGCTTACGCAGGTGCAGTAACATCTGAGTGCCTGAAATGAGTTCCCAGGTGGTTATTTTACCGATTTCAGAGGCTGTGTGATACACTATGCCTGGTTCGGCCATAGAACGGCTGCAAAGTTCCTTGACTACCATACTGAGATGGGAGTGTAGTTCCTAATCTTATGGGCCTAGAATATCGCAGCTCTACATTTTCGGCGGTTTTAGTGCACGATTAAAATACAGAAGATTCAAATTTTAAATAGGAGAAAAATCGTTGGTTATTTTTTAACCTGAGGCTATTGGTCTAATAGGATTCAATGATCTATGCCAAGCTATGTTAAAGTGATATCTCCAGAACAGGAGAATGTCTAAATGGATTTAAAAATGGTAAAACTCAACAAATTAACTCCGTGCACGTTGAAGAATGAGCCTATTTCAAAAACTGTGGAGTGTTCCTTGAACTATTTATTCAGTGTTATAGGTTTGATGTAGTCCTGTAGTCAGACTTTATTGCGAAGCAACATCTTCTGGCTAAAAAAATGCTCGAGTGACAACAGGGGAGACCAACATAATCAAAGGCTTTGCTCAATATAATTTTATTTTGAAAGTATAACTGTCATCTTATTTGTCTTTCAAGCTAGTAATAATCGGCAGTGATGCACAGCACTGCTTTTACAAGGGCCATTATCTTTAATATTCTTAAGGTCTTTGAAATATATTTACAGCCAAGGATAAACTGTAATAGATATATTAAAGGATGTGTGGTTGTTTTAATAAGTGTGTGGGTGGAATGACTCCTGTAACATCACTAACGCCGCATTCATCAGTTTTATTCATGCTGATGCTGCTCATTGTTCCCTCTCCCACCTCATCTTTATCTCTCTCTCTCTCTCTCTCTCTCTCTCTCTCTCTCTCTCTCTCTCTCTGTTCTCTGTCACTGTCTCTTAGGGGCCTTCATGACCGTTTGGCTGACCTGGATGTGTTCTAGCCTCAATCTTTGAGAACATGCCCACACTGAACGTTTGGTACACTAAGTCCTCGCTGGGACATCCTATTACTCAAGAATCGCTCAAGACACTGTCAAGAAGTGAAGTGAAGCGCACAGGTAAAGGTCACATGGTCCACATTGTGCGGTTTTACTGCTCTGAGGTTAATCATACATAGTCTCATCATAAAGCACTTGCGCAATTCACAGTCATCAGCATTCCTAACTTATGACAAAGGTAATAAAAATGCTTCTTCGATTATATTTCTAGGTAGGGCTAACGACGACATGACACGTATTATGACACCCTTCAGCGATAGCCGGTTCATGGCCAGAATATTTCGCAATGTTGACCAGTTGTGCACTTTAGTAATGTCAAACAATAAATGAGAATCTAAGTAAAGAATAAACGTAACGTTTAAATGGATGATCCACTTATTTTGGCTTCCAATAGCTATGATTCAGTATTGGTTGATACAGAGTACCGATTCCATTCTAATTTGAAACAGGACCAGCTAGTCATTCAACAATAATAGAAAAACACAGTGCGTTCCTACTAATACCACTCCATTGCCCTCGCTCCTTCCTTTACCCTCTGGTCCCTTCCTTGTACATGTTTATAAACGGCTTCATTCCTCACACCCATCTGTAGCTGTGCTGTCTTCTCTAATCTAACCAGCAGAAGTGATCACAGTCTGACCACATTCCATACAATGTTCAGTATGATCCCTCCCCAATCCTGCAGCCCCTTCCCCCAAATCACCACACAGCATACCCTCCACTTCTCTTTCATCCCTGTTGGCTCATTTCACCCCCATTCCCTGTTCGCTTCACTGACAACGCTGGACCGATCGCATTAGCCCTCTTTACTCAATAGAGTATGTGGAGCAGCCAGCGAATTGCACTCCACACTGAACACAAAATAAGATATTTCGGAGAATGCACTGCAAAAAGGTTTAGAGTGCCTTCGAAAAATATCACAATATAAACAGTAACTAACTATTTAACTTCTTCATAAAATCTTTTCTGGTGCACCATTATCTACTATAGTAATTTCTTGCTACTATGGTAAGCATAAGAGCATTCTTCCAACTATCTTTCCCTTGGTTTAGCCAGAACAACATATTATATAGAGATCTGTAGCTTAAATGTCTAGTGTGACAGCGACGTTTAGACCACACTACGGCTGTGACTTTTAAATAGACACCTTGTTTCAGGTAGCCTAAATCACACCGCCCCTCTGCTACTCCGGCATGACGCCAGTGAGACAGCGTTTCTGTCTCAGCGACATTCCATGACCCTGGAATTCCTCCGTTTTATTAAAGCGCCTCCTCCTAAAACTGAAACCACAATAAAAGCTGTAGACGTCATTGGTGTCAGTGAAAACACGAAACCACCCCTGTGTCCTGATTCAGCTCGCTGATTCAATGAATGGAAAAGCAAACAAATTTGCGGTTCCAGGAAATAAAGAGGCAGAGGAGAGGCGAAAGAGGCAGCGAGCGAGGATTTTCAAACATGTGTCATGGCATGAAACTATTCCACCTGTAAAGAAATGCTTTCCTGGTTGACACCTATGTAAGTCAGGTTAGGCCAAACGGGGAAGTTCCCAGAAACACTCTGAGAAAACTATTAAAGGAATGGAATGAATCATCCAATAATACGTAATGAAGGAGCTAATATTAGTAACAGTCAGAGACAGCAGGTGTAATTACACAAAGACTAATGGTTTTAAATGACTTATTGATAGATAATGTGAAACTGCTAAAGTGTATGACTTGTATTATAATGTTCAAAAGACTCATAATTGATCATGTTTACTAGTGACATGGAGTAATGAGGGAACACATCGCAAGATGTTCGAAGAAGAAATAGAGGGTAATACAGAAAAATATAGTATAAGATATAATTTTGCTTTGTGCCAAGTTAATGTAAATGAGCTATTTAAATAAATCAAAAATTGTCCCTTCTGCGCAAGTTGAAAATTTGGGATTGGTGCAATTATGGTTTTACATGTGTGGATGTGCTGAGAAACTCTTTGATGCACAATTGTTTTTATTTATGAAAATGATCCGCAAAACAAATAATGTTGATCAAGAATTCGCCTTTGTTGTGTACATTTTTCGAATTAATTTACAGCTCATTTTTATTTAGGCTATGACATAGTTTGTGGAAAAGTTTTGTGCAATTTTTACGTTTATCACAGCAGTATGTCTATGGTCATGCCATCTACTAAAGAAGTGGTGCTTATGATTACGTTAGCCTGACCGGTCTGTGCCCAGTTTCACAATTATACCAGATCAGCAAAACACAAGGAGACGAGGGAGTAATGGAAGAAACGAATTAGACTCTAATGAACTAAAGAATGAGGAGTAAAAGCGACCAATTTCAGAGCAAAGCGACTCCCTATCCACCCAGCAAGCAGGATGTCTGATCAGGAAAACACATGATGCAAATAGGCACACAGGTGCCAACACCCTTTAAGCCAGCAAACAATTCTCCGCAGCAGTCGGTCGGCTATGCTAATATTGCGTGTGTTTCAAATGTAGTCAATCCCAGCATGCTCCAATCACCTCTCAAGAATCCTATGTCATTAATTTCAACCAGCCTCTTCATCATTGCCATGGCAACAGGTAAACAAGCATGGAACTGACGTATTGTGGCTAACCTGAAAAGCAAGCGTGTTATGTAGGACAGGCCACCTATAGAAACACTTCAACCTTCTGTTGCCGTGTTTTGATGCGTGCATGCCGTTTACTCTTTATTAAACAGCCCCATTAAAGATACAGCAAACTCAGGTCCTGCCACTTGAAAATGCAAAACAGACCGGGACAGAACAAAACCCAGGATTCCCAAGAATGTCTCAGATCGACCCCCAACCCCCATGTGAGATCCAGCCAAACTAAGGGCTATTTTAACCCTGATCGTTCAACGTGGCCCATTTATGATAGCAAGATATCAACATTTTTGGTGATTTAAAGAACTGACCTAAACTCACACTGCATTCAATGTGAATAATATACTTAATCACATAATACTACCTTCTTGCACACCTTGTTTAGACATCACATATCTTGTATACACATGGAGTAAGGAACCCTACAATACACTGGAAAAAAATTTAAGATAGCAGATGGAGTCAAGCAAAACGATGGCTATGAATAAGAACTATGCAACGATTTATCACAATAAATTGCATAGAAAAAAAAGTTTGTTTTTACAGAATATATGTTTAGTGTATTAAATAATAATATTGTACGTATTTATTAACAATGAGTATTTATCTATAAATGTATACATTCATGAAAATAAAAATCAATCCCCTCCACCTCCATCAAAATTGAAATATTTTTGCAGGTGTTTATAAATGCAAAATAAATATGCACAGTACACACACACACATATATATATATATAGATATCAAAACACAAACCAATATATGTATATATGTATTTTGAATAAATGTTACTATGGTATTTTATGTGTGTTGTGCATTTTTTCAGAGCATGCATGTTTTGTAAGATTATGAACATGCTTATATTTAAGTCTGCAGGAATCAGTAATAGTACAAGAAGCACTATTCATGACTAGTCATATTCAACTTCATATACTTTGTGTATAGGCTACGCAGATTAGCCTCATGCGTGCATGAGGTTTAAAAGAAGGCTGGGCTTCAAATATGCCTCCATGACACATATCCTGTCATAGCAACCGGTCACAGCGTGGCGCCAGCATCACCCGTGTAATTGAAGAACAGGCCACGCAGTGTTACCCTCCTAATCTCCACCAGCAAAGTGGCTTACCATCCCTAGGTCATATGGCACACTAAGAGAGCTTAAAATGGGGCACCCCTCAGACCGGACGCCCAACTGTGCTAAAACGCAGCAAACACACACACAATTGGGAATCCTGCCTATCCCTGTCTAAAGACAAGACTTCACAACACTTCTTTAGGTGAGCTTATCTGAGGGTTCAAAATATAAATATTTTCAATACAAATTGAGAAATACATGTCCAAAGGAGTTAATTTAATAGTGAGCAAATTCTATTTCCAGTTTTGGTTTATGAAAATTCAGACAAGTCAATTACTGTGATTTGCACTCCCTCTTATTATTTGTATACGCTTTTCTTAAATCTATTCATATCTTATTTCATTGATTTGTTTTTAAAGTAAGATTTATGTAAATATTATGTGTAATCGTGTTAAGTAATCGTGATCTCAACATTAGGAAAATTAATTGTGAATATAATTTCCGTCATTCATTCAGTCAGTGTAAAATAATAAATTTAAACCTTAAAAGAAGACTGTGCAACAAACTAAAGCTATGTGATCTCCCTTGCTCTATTCTCAAAACTTATAGGTAGAGTTTTGCCTGCTTAAACAGAGACAAGATATAACCTGACAGTAAAAAAACCTTTCGGACATGTACCTTAACACTACATGGACTGTCAAATTAAAATCTGATAGAGTTGATATATAAACAAAACCACCACGTCTGGTCTGACAACTTCCTGGACCAAAGTCATATTATCAGTTGAAACAAAGCTGAAATAAACCATTTTAGAGCCGTTTATATTCTCAACATACAGATCGACAGAGCTAAGACCTGTTGGCATATAACTACAGATATAAACACAAATGAGTCATGAGGGACCAGTGACCCACTTCAAACTCAACCCTCACCTTTCCGCTGCAAGAAGAGGCGGAGCAGGGGTGCTGCCATGGAGATAGCTTTGTGGTAGTTGTCATCGTTGTTGATTGGCAGCAGGTCGCCGTGGATATCGGCGTAACCCACGAGCAGGTCCACGTTGGGTATCCGGTGCACATGCTGGAGCAAACCGTAGAACTCATCGAAACGTCCCGGCTTGGACCGGTCCAAAGAGAATCGCCTGAATTCTGCCCCAAACTTGAAAAGACATCAACTCACATTAGCATAGAAATAAAACTTAACTCAATGAACAATCACAGGAAAAAATTATTGTATATTACTAGTGTTTCATATACCAAACGTCTGCGTGTGTGACATACATAATAGGTTTACAAACAATTGGTAAATTGTAAAACTAAAATGGTCTATTACTAACTCATAACATCTGAATCTGCTGTACAAATGTTATGATCCATAACTGGTCAGATTAGAAGATTCAGATTGTTTTATGACTTGTAATAAGTTATAAAGTGATGTACAATGCGATAAGAAACACGTGTAGATTATTAGGGTATGTCCATGACAAAGCAGCCCTCTATATTATATTGTTCCTGGTTGTCAGTAATACATTTAAATGTATAAACTGTCCACCTAGACAACATCTGAATATGTATACTAAAATAAAATGAATATTAAAAATGTAACGTTCATGTCATAAAAAATTGCCTCATTAGAGATCTTTATGGTTTCTGCATTTTCATCTGCAAGACACAGTTTGTTCATCAACAATAATCTCAGAGCCGTCTGCTGTCAGATGCTATCTAGACCTCTAGAAGATGTCTTTGGATTTAAAATGATGTAGAACAGCTCTTTCTAAGGTGTAAGGAACATCTTTTCCAGGCCTTCGGGCAGACATAACAGACGTATCTGTGCTATCCGGGTTTTTAGCATACAGGTTGAATTACAAACAGTTATTCGCATACATTTTACAGAGCTGACGTGCGGCTTGATGTTTGATTTAACTTCCTCGAGATCAGTCAATATTTAATTTCCTCAAACTTGGTCTTGTGTTTTTATTTTGTTAGATCAAAACTTTTTCCACGCAAACGATCAAGAAAATGTGGATAACACGACTTCAATTCGGTTATCATGTCATGTCAAGTTGGACGTTATGAGTAACTGTCCAGATCGCTCCATAACAAGAAGTAAACTCTCGTATACACGGACTGTCAAAGGTTTCGGACATTTACACACTTATGATTTGTCCACATTTAATAATATTATTAAATATAATTAATTATGGAAATAAAACAATGGAAAGTGTTGGGATTATTATAATTTAAAAAATGAAAAAATAAACCATTTTAATCCTGACCGTTTTCAATTTGGTCCCCACTTGTCTAGAACTTGCAAAAATGTCTCGTCATCTTCTCAAGTAGCTTCTTAAAATCTCAAATGAGATGCTTTTGAAAGAAATGTAAAGTACCCCCATCTATACTGCGTAGGTATACGCCGATATGGGAATTGTGACCGATAACGGTTTTATTATTGGAGGCCGATAGCCGATATATGGGCCGCAAAATATTTTTTCAAAGCATGAACAAAACACATCCAGTGAACAACCGATTTAATTTTAAACTTCAGGAAAGTTTGAACTGATCTCTGAACTAAAGTTACTAACTTTATGCATAAAATTTTATGCAAAAAAAAAAAAAAAAAAAAAACATAAATAAAGCAAATGACGATTAAATTGGCCAGCACGAGAAGCGTTTCAACCGGCAGAAATAATCGCTCATTTATCCGCTTTAAGATACAAACCTAATTGTATTATTGAACAAATAACGATAATACTAAAAATAGAATTCATCGGCGATATCGGTAAGGCTGTCGATATATCGCCCATCCCAAATTCTGCGCTCTAATTGGCTGTTCTGTCATCAAGATTAAGTCAAAGTCATCCATTTAAAACCAAAAATAATTATAAAATGATAAAATCACATTTGTGTCAATTCAACTTTTCTCAAATTTTACACCAATCACAGTCATTTATCGCACAACTTCTGACCAATGCATACGCGTTGGTGTGCTGACGTCACAAAGTATCGAGTTTGACAAACTTAGCATAAACCCGTAAAGAAGAAAAGTTCTGTTTTAGTTTATCTTGAGTGTTCGGCCCACAGGTCACACGCACCTTGCTCTTCACCTCCACGGCGTTCAGAGTTCGGTTGCTCGGCACTCGGTGGTTCTTGTTCATCTTTCGCAAACTGGACCCGCCAAAGAAACACACTTGCCCTCCCGCGGGCGGCGCTCATGCGCGTTCGGCTCGGCTCCGTCCAAAACGGCTCTTCTAGGTTTAATCCGGTTACCGCAGCGCTGCTTGCGACCGCTCCGTGCCGTCACTCGTGTTGTTATGCGAGTCGAGTAGCAACGGCGACGCCTGTCAACTGAACGTAACCCCGCCCCTCACCCACCCACGCGCTGACGCAGAGTCTGTGACGACACAACGCGCGTACAGGAAACACGACTTCCGGCCAAGCGCACATATTTTTTTTTTTTGTGTGTGAATATTTCATCGTCGATTCTTGTACGCGTTGTTTACTGATAAACGTTGCGTTGATCGTTTTTATATTAATTAAAAATAAAAAAACATCCTGCCAAGCGCCGCCCCCTTCGGACACGAAATGCGCTGATAATGAGAAGGGGCGGAGCTTCTGTAACTGTAATAAAGTATAACACCTTGAAAATGTCTTATATAGATTAATATAATAATATGTTATGATTTGTAATAATATAATATGTAATAATATAATATAATTTAATATAATATAATGTAGTATGTAATAATATAATATGATATAATATAATATAATATAACGTAGTATGTAATAATATAATATTTAATAATATAATATAATATGTAATAATATAATGTAGTATAAAATAATATAACATAATATAATATACTATAATATATTATAATGTAATTTGGTATAATATAATGTAATGTAATATAATATAATGTAATATAATATAATGTAATTTAGTATAATATAATGTAATGTAATGTAGTGTTATATAATGTAATATAATATACTATACTATACTATAATATAATATAGTATAGTATAATATAATATAATATAATGTAATGTAATGTAATATAATGTAATATAATATAATATAATATGATATAATGTAATGTAATGTAATATAAAATAATATAATGTAATGTAATGTAATGTAATGTAATATAATATAATGTAATGTAATATAATATAATATAATATAATATAATATAATATAATTGTTTAATGTAATCCATGCCGTGCGTAAACATTTGAACGGCTGTATTATTGCAAAAAGAGAATAAGTTAATTTTTCCCTTTCTGACACTGGAAATAAAGATGTTATTCAGACATTTGACATTTTAATTTTTTTCATAAACTGAAAAAAGCAATGATATAAAACATTCTGTGAAATTATAATCTTCTAAATATTAATAAATATTGATAATATTGAAATAGCAATATGCAATAGCAAATATTACAACTGTAGCAAAATGAAGGTGAAAATATAATCTTCTTAATATTAATTAATTTTGATAATATTGAAATAGCAATATGCAATAGCAAATATTACAACTGTAGCAAAATGAAGGTGAAAATATAATCTTCTTAATATTAATTAATATTGACCGAGAAATGCAATACCAAAATTAAAATTGTAGGGTAATGAATGGTTAAAATCAACATTTAAAAGGCTTTGCCGAAAATCTTAATTCTTTCATTCTTTACCGACCTTTGTAAATCTACATGTATGTATGAATACAGTGGAAATTTTGAAAAATGCTTATAACCATTTATACACGTGTATCAGACCCCTCTGACTACCATAGAAGGATAAATATCGTTGTTTGTTATGTTGAACTCACAATATGAGATATTTTGAAGAATGTAAGAAGCAAAAAGTTTCGGTTCCTTTTGACTACCATTGTTGTATTACCATGTATGGGCCTACATGGTAACAAATTGACACATTTTTATTTTTATTTATACTTTTTATATCCAACAACAGTCTCCAAGCGGATTTTTTCAAAACTATTTTAATTTATGCAGTGTTTAAAACTTTCTTTTTATAGATAAAAAACAAGAGAATGCATGAATGTTGCATCAAGCAGTGACCTCTGGTGTCCATCAGAGTTAATATGAAGCTGAACCTGCAGGGGGCGATAAAAGTCTTTCATCCTGCAGTTGTTACTGTAGAAGAACACAGCCTGTCAACACCCACAACAACGACTCATATAAAAGGTAAACGTGTTTGTTTCATTTAATTCTATTGCTATGATGTCAGAAACAGAAACTAAATCCTAATATATAGTTTAAAGAGTACAAAGGTATGTAGTTTAGGCCCTTTATAAAAGTAATGAATACTGTTTATTTCCATTATTGTTCCATTTTATTTCCATTTCCATCTATTATATGAATTTCCATTAATGTTAGTTACTTGTTTTCTGCATAATCATGATATTGACTACTGTCAATAATCCCCATCCTTTTGATTTACAGGTGAGTGTTTGTCATGGCAACAGTCCAAGTGTCTGGAGAACCATCTGAGACCTCCTGGATCTCCTCATGTCCTGGTGGTCTGTGGCAGGTGCACAGAAGATGGCTTGGACCACGACTACGAGAAGGCGATACGCCTATGATGGGGTCACTTTGTAAAGTCAAAGTGAGACGAAAGAGCGTGGTTGAGGAAAACGCACTCCCATCTTATTCCAATGAGCTTGAATCAACAGTTGATGTGGATTCGAGCGAGAAGACTACCTCACATCCGCGTTCCCAGGATTCTGTGCTGCAGGTCCCATTAGATGAGTGGGTTTTGTTGCTTATGGGAGAGGGACAGTGTGATGTTACAGAGGGATGCCTGGAAGGGATGAGGGCTGGAGAGATGTGTGAGGCAAGTAATACAGTTTGTGCGATGTAGGTATGTTTTTAAACATGTCATATATCGCCATACATGCCATCATGTATTCTTTTTCTCATTGCAGTTCACAGTAAGTGCCTGGAATGAAAAGACTTCCAATGCAACGGGGAGTGAAGCTAACGGTCCTCAGATTGATAGCACAACAGGGCAGGGATTGTCTCAGCAGTGTCTTTGCTTTACACTTCAGCTACACTCATTAACCTCCGGTCAAGAGTTGTGGCAGATGACACCGGGAGAGAAATGGACTTGGGTGCAGGCACACAAGCAAAGGGGTGGTCAGCGATTTGGGAGTGGAGATATCTGGGGGGCAGCAGACTGTTACTGCCGAGCTGTGAAACTGGCTATAACTTTACAGGGCCAGATCTGGGAAAACGTAGCAGATAGGTCTAACGAATGTGTGGATGAAGATAATAAGACCATTTTGGCATCCTCCAGGGAAAAGGAAGATGCTGGAAGTTCTGGGGACTCCCATATGCCAACTGACGAGGAGTATAAAACTGTCAAAGCCGAACTTCACTCTAATCTTTCTTTGTGCCAGTTTAAGTTAGGCCAGTTTGAAAAAGCCAAGGACAGCGGTATCAAAGCGACTGAGCTGAACCCAGCGAGCACTAAAGCCTGGTACCGGCTTGGGCAAGCTTACATGCAGCTTTGCGCATTAGAGGAGGCCCGTGATGCCTTCGGGAAGATGCTGGAACTCCAACCTGATTCTGCATCTGCTCACACTGCTTTAAAACAAGTCAACTCCAGATTAAAAGACCTTAACAACAAACTTGGTCAAAGGTTGAGCAAGATGTTTAACTAGGA
Organism: Triplophysa yarkandensis; assembly: GCA_033220385.1. Lineage (NCBI taxonomy): Eukaryota > Metazoa > Chordata > Actinopteri > Cypriniformes > Nemacheilidae > Triplophysa > Triplophysa yarkandensis. Next base: position 12,991,112 of record CM065671.1, on the reverse strand, counting down.
TGTTTATTGTAGCCTTGAAAGCAAAGCGTAGAACAGAACATGTATGTTAATATTGGATAGACCGTGTATTGTGAGAGAAGGTGAAGAAAATATCCTTTTAACATGTCACTGATGCTCTGTGTTGTTAATTGGGCATCATGCTCGGAAAAATCTACGACTTTTAATGAACAGAACTTGGAGAATATGTTTATTGTATGGATGTACACTGAATGTAATTGTATGTTTTTATATAAAATATACTGTTTCGTTATAAGCCTTTTGTTTCAAGGTTTGCAATGTCAGATAGCTGTTGTACATCCATAAGTCATAACCATCTTACAGACATATTCTTAGATTTTTGTATTCTGTAGGTCATCTGACCGAAGACATCTCAGAGATCTATTGCAGATGTGCACACGATGTCTGCCAGATGTCTTGCGGGTAAAAATACAGACGTCTGCCAGATGTATGTGTGACATCATGCTCAAGCATTACTGCTATTCTTTACGTATGATAAACCACTTTCTTAGCTTGTATTCACACTTGTCTGCTAGTGCGTTAACGCAGGGTTTAATTCTTTTCGCTCAAGAAATATAACCACCCAATTCTTGCGGTGCTTAAAGCTCCCATATATACCCACAGAGCAATAGCTGAAACGTTTGACAATTTTCATCTTAACATGTTGGCACTATCACCATACAGATGGCGTGACGTCATCATCGCTTTGTCTATACAGGTTTAAAAAAATTAAAACATGGGTATAATTTATAATGTCTAAAAAAATGTCTCTCAGTATAATCTTTAGAAAGAGAATGATTTTTAATGCACAAAATCTAGCTATAACTTATTAGATTAGATTTAACTTTATTTTAAAGGTTAACATTATTTTAGCACCTAAAATAGTGCAATAAGCAGTAAGTACAGAATATTTATGTGATATGTACAATAATTATACAGAATAGATTATGGACATAATTTACAGATTTAAAATACTAAGCAGATATGCAGACATGTGTACTATGAACATACTATACATATGTGTATGTACACTATACACAGATCTATAAAAATATGAACATAATTTACAGTATTATAATTGATACCATATTTCCTAGTGCAAATTACAAAAAGTAGTGCATAAAGAAATAAATAAGTTAACTTGTTTTTTTCACATGCAAGGTATAGGCAGAACTTCTGCTCTCAACGTTCATTTGTTAATTGATATGTCAGTCATTCACTTCTCATGTAAAGTTTGTTAATTGGCCCAGCTGATTAAAGAGTCCCGCCCCATGTGCGCATTTACGACGTTTAATTGGCTACGCCATCTGTCCGTCATATTGGCGGTTGCTGATTGGTTAGTGGTTAAGTATACCTGCATCAGTATCCGTTAATTGACGTTTTAAAGAAAACTTCAAACGGGATACAGGAGCGCAAAAATGTAGTTACTCCTTTACAAACATTTACTTCATTCTTAATTTAAATATATTTTATATGTGTTATATTCTTTACAATTTTGTCAGTTAATTAGGACCGCCATCTAATGAAGCTAAGTAAAAGTAACCCACATTTGCTTCAAACTAATAGGAAGACTGCATAATATAAAATAAGGATGCATTAATGTTAATTAAGTAGTTCATTCAATTTTATGTTATAGAAAAAATGTTTAAGAGGTAGAAGCGTTGTTTTAAATTGTAAATGTTTTAAAGTGCAATCTGTTTGGAGAGAAAAACATGACTTTTTACATTTTTTTAAATGTTTTGTACAAAAAAATCAACATCTTTCTCCTGAACCTATATTGTAGAAAAAAATGTTAGTAGGCCGTGTTAGCTAAAATTATAAAATGCTTGTGACACAAACAAGACTTTAACAGAATAGCAAAATTATGTTTTAAATTAAACAGTTGTGTAGATTCATGTTAGGATTTCATAATCATTGTGGAATGTAGGATCAACTCCCGAATATCCCAGAGAGTTTAGCCAGCTGTCTCTGTAGCGCAATCGGTTAGCGCGTTCGGCTGTTAACCGAAAGGTTGGTGGTTCGAGCCCACCCAGGGACGATAGATTTTTCACATTTTAAATATAACCGGAAGAGTTATATTCTAGTTATATAGCTAACTGGTTTAAAATGTTAAAGAATCATATATTTTTATTGTGCATTCCAATCAATAACAGACAAACTTTAGTTGGTTTGTTTCGACTAAATACGTAATAGACGTAATAAATGTCGTCTAATTAACAAATGCAACAATAACATAAATGCATGTTTTTGGAAACGGTGTGGACATAATCCTTCAGTTGTATAAAAATGTTTAATTCACTTCTAAAAACACACAGATTATTTATTGCAACCATACAGGGCTTGAAATTACAACCCTATTGGTTACACACACAGCCTGAAAATCATAAACATGAGTTTTATCAAATCATTTCCTGTTATATGAAACACAAACATCACATGGATGTTTAAAGAGAAACATTGTTAGTATTTTTAATTCAAGCATAAAGCCGGCCATGCTATTATTATTCGTCTGGTTGTTGCTTTTATATTTTTACAGATGCTAACTCTTTAAAGTGTTGAGCATCAAGTCAAAATGTTAACATTCCGTTCATCTTGTTCTGCAGCAGGCCGATGGAAGACCTACAGTTAAATTCCTTTAGTTAGGTTTAACAGAGACTATAGTGATGAAGGTTTAGTGTTGGGCCTAGAAAACTGTTTGCATATACAAGCTTATATTAAATTAAACATGCACAATTTCAAAAGTTATGACCATATAGGGTTTGGCCTGTAGATGTTACCGGCAACAAACTCATTCCCTTGCATTTGGCCCCATAAGATGTTGAAAAAACTAATTTAAACTTAAAGAATTTTCTTTTGTATTTGAATAACATATTGATTAATTGATTTTTCCTTCTTGTATAGACTGGTTCGGTAATGATCCCAGGTCAGAGCCTGCGTGAGGTAAGAAATGCAGAAGAATATTATTTTTATATATAACTTTAACTTAGCTCTGTTTTGTGTGCACTGACCTCCTTGCAAATTTTCGATACAACGTCGACCGATAGCTGTCTCTGTGGCGCAATCGGTTAGCGCGTTCGGCTGTTAACCGAAAGGTTGGTGGTTCGAGCCCACCCAGGGACGGAGAGTTTTTTCTCTTTATGCATTAAATGTGAAGTTTGAAGTTTTTAAATAGTGTATGATGCCAAATGCAGTACTGTCTTATAAATGTGCATACTCCAATACAATTTTTTTGTTTTTAAGAGGTAGAAGCGTTGTTTTAAATTGCAATCTGGTTGGAGAGAAAAACATGACTTTTTACATTTTTTAAATGTTTTGTACAAAAAAATCGACATCTTTCTCCTGAACCGTTACCGTTTTACTACTAATTAAAAATGTATAAATAAATCTGAAGAACAAATGCTTTTTAAAACATAAAATCATTGCTAACTCTTTAATTTTCTTGTGTGTGTTTATAAGCAAAATATAGTGTTATTTAGTGTGACAGACCAGGAAGTAGCTCTTACTTTACTATAAAATCATGCACACAAAAAATAAGTTCTATAAAAATGTAAAAGTGATTATTTACACCACCCAATAACGGATCTCATACTATAGCACTGATCTTAATGTTATATTTTCAATGCACGGTTGATATTTTCATGGAATTCCCAGTTATTTTTGTTTAGCATTAGTGTTTTAAAATGATGATATTTATATGGACTGTAATGTCCCAAGTCACTATGTTATCATAATAATGATTGTATATCAAATTATGAAATAGAGTCTAATAATGAGGAGACAATAAATAGTGAAAGAGCGACCCCTTGTGTTCATCTAAGAGAACTACATATGACCCGGAAATACGTCACCGTTCGTCCTGGGGGGGTGGGGGGAGTAGATCTGAGCTACTGATCTCCAGATGTATTGCGCGTGCACAAATTAACATGCATCTTTTTACTAAACTGGGTACACAAAGGACAGTATTTTGGCCCTTTTTTACACCAAAATACCCCTGAATTAGAACACCTAATGTTAATTGGATATTTATTTTATATAATTGATTGCGTAGGCAGTTGGTAACAAGATGATAAGTTGCCATCATGTATTTATATTATTATTATATTGTTTTGAATGTTATTTTTCAAACATCCGTGTTTTGTTATCGAATATGAATGAGTATTTGTAATTATTAGGTTATTTGATTTCACGTCCCTGACCTTTGACCTCACCGCAGCGCAATATCTATGCAATGGCAACGTCGGTAAGAATTATGACGTTCGCGTGTTATAAAATACGACAAATAGTAAATCTGATTTGGATCCGATAAAAGCATGTTAAAATTATTCTTTAAAGATAAAACTTGGATTGTATGCAATTTATGAACAGATCATCTAACATTAAGGAGCTCCCACAAACGTGATGTGATTTTGTGTAAATCTCCCATTCTGTTAAATTGCATGACGTCATTTGTTCTTTGTATTTAAACTTAAATTCTTTTATTGTAAAGATACAGTTAGCACAATTATTCAGGGCCATAAAACCACCACCAAATCAACGTCACATGGCCGAAATAGCTCAGTTGGGAGAGCGTTAGACTGAAGATCTAAAGGTCCCTGGTTCGATCCCGGGTTTCGGCATTTTGACATTTTGTCAATTTCTGTTGCTGTTGTGCCTTTGTTACCTTATATATTTTTGACTTTATATATATTCTTTTTTTTAATGTTCTATTCTTTACACAAAGTGTATAATTTTTTGCGACCTACCAAATTGTCAATAAATGTCAACTTAACTAGTATTCCTATACAGGTTTATTCTACAATGTATTTTTTTGGGATTTAAACATCAATTAATTTCTGCTGTTAACAGCAAGATGACGACATGCAATATCTTACACATTTACGTATATACAGTTATAAGCGCATTCTATCAATGTGCATTATCTTCACCTATACTCTTGATGTAAACATGTTTAGATGGTCCTTATAACACATTATAATAAGACAGTAGTAACAGACACACTTGCAACTACCAAACTGCATCTTTGTATATTATTTATATGTATTTACTTTTGCTCTATTCAATGAACACTCTACTTTTCTATCTTTATTTTTTGTGTATTTTTGTGTTTTAAGCGCTCCGGTATATTTACTTCTAGGTACCAGATTGTTCTAGGAATTAAGATGTATTTTAAACAATTTTAGTCATTATATCCAAGGGTTATTGCATTATGTAATGGAAAGCAGAGTTTTTTTTTATTCTGCGTACCTTATTCTAAACAACTCTTGTTGTTTGTCTAATTATTGAAGAATGAAAGGACGGCCTGAATTGGGTCCACCACCATGTATTTATTATATAAAATCTCAACAGTAATTATCTGAAACAATATTGCCAGTTTGATAGCAATAGAAGATTTAAAGCAGCAAAGACATCAGAGTCGAAGGATACACATACATGAAGCAATAATGTGACAATTTAACGTTCAATTCATAGCGAGAAAATAAACATTACTCTCCATTATTACTTTTATACATTAACATTGCTGTAAAATCTTGCTTCAAATGTCGCCTAAATAATATTATAAATCATATAAAAATTCTTTTTTTCAAACCACAACTGGCTTAGCTTCTTTTTGACTTCTCTTTTAGTGTTGTTTTATCAAACATGGATTGACTGACTGATAACTGAACCCATGAATCCAGAATAAGAATGAGAGGAATGACAATCCACAATGCATTCATGAACACAAAGTAGAACCAGAAGTAGATTGGGTGACCGTACTCGCTGTGAATGTATCCTTCTCTGTGCTCGGTGAAAAAGTAAAGTACTGCACCATACAGCTGACCTGTAAGGAAGATTTCAGTTCAGAACAGGTTTTCTTAATAAAAGACAATCCAATATTTTATTAACATAAATTAAATTAAAGTGATAGTTCATCCAAATGTTAAAATTGTGTCTTCGTCCCTCTTGTAAAACCGTTGTGTCTTTATGTGTTCAACAGAAGGCTAAATATATTTTGAAGAAAGTCAGTGGCACCAAATTAGCAAGTGACTGTGTGCCAGCAACCAACATTTTTCAAAATATCTTCTTTTGTATTCAGAAGTCAGTTACACCAAATTAGAAAGTGACTGTGTGCCAGCAACCAACATTTTTCAAAATATCTTCTTTTGTATTCAGAAGTCAGTTACACCAAATTAGCAAGTGACTAGGTGTCAGTAACCAACATTTTTCAAAATATCTTCTTTTGTATTCAGAAGTCAGTTACACCAAATTAGAAAGTGACTGTGTGCCAGTAACCAACATTTTTCAAAATATCTATTGTGTTCAGAAGTCAGTTACACCAAATTAGAAAGTGACTAGGTGTCAGTAACCAACATTTTTCAAAATATCTTCTTTTGTATTCAGAAGTCAGTTACACCAAATTAGAAAGTGACTGTGTGCCAGTAACCAACATTTTTCAAAATATCTTCTTTTGTATTCAGAAGTCAGTTACACCAAATTAGAAAGTGACTGTGTGCCAGCAACCAACATTTTTCAAAATATCTTCTTTTGTATTCAGAAGTCAGTTACACCAAATTAGAAAGTGACTGTGTGCCAGCAACCAACATTTTTCAAAATATCTTCTTTTGTATTCAGAAGTCAGTTACACCAAATTAGAAAGTGACTGTGTGCCAGCAACCAACATTTTTCTAAATATCTTTTGTTGTCAGAAGTCAGTTTCACCAAATTAGCAAGTGACTGGCTACCAGTAACCAACATTTTTCAAAATTTCATCTTTTGGGCTGGCAGATATGATAAAGTGTTGGAACTTGAAATAATTACAGTAAATCTAAAAACAAATAGTGTGAAAAGACATTGAAGACGACTCACCCAGCGATACGATGAGCTGCAGAACAAACCTGTAAGGACGGTTATATAGAAAAGCTACAACAATCCAGATGCTGAAGGGACCCCAAAGACAAGCCGTCACCGTCTCCATGCTTACAGTAAAATTATCGGCTCTGAAAGAAAAAGATTCCATGAAAGCGCAATCAAGAAGAAGCTCAGAAAAGGACCAGCATGCGCAGGACTTACATTGCATATCTGCTGTCTCCTTTGCAATATTCTTTCCCTGTGCAGAAGAAAACATTTACATTGAATGTTTAGACATTTGGATATCGGTGGGTAACTCACAGTTGGACTCACAGAGCTGAGAAAGGAAACTCTGATCTTCAGGAATGATGGTGTAGTAGAAGGAGAACCATCCTTCGATGACTCCATGGATGAAGCCACACACAGTGAACCAGCACAGGGCCAATCTTCTCGCCCCGCTGGGCCTGTGACCCGAGACCTTACAGCCCGTCAGGGACCAGGTGGCAAGCAGCAGTAACCCAGACACAGAGAACAGGAACATGAGGATCTCAGACATGGAACGGTCATTGGGAACATAGTTGGGAATGGAGAGGTTTCGGGGCCAATAGGGATGATGGATAACTTCAGCTTCCTTTAACATCTGTGAAGGCAATGAAAGGGTTTTCTTATAGTTTAATAGACAAGGCAGTAACAATGTTTCATGTTTTACCTTGTCTTCCAGGAGTCAGGCCAGCAGGATTAGTTGTGCTCCCCTATGTGAAGTTTGCATTGAATGCACTTTGAGACTGCAGGAGCATGGTGCCATGAAGTCCCCGCCTACTCTGACGCCACGTGAGAAGCGCGAACCAATCACTGCGATGCTGTAAGTGTGGAACGCCCCCTTCCGAAGTGCACTCGGCTCACGGTTGGACGGTCGTCTCGGCACATGAATGGCGTCACGATTGCGAAATGCATCTGAGCTGAAGCCACGGATGATAAAATAAGTTAATGCGGGACGACTTTTGACGATAATTTGTACATTTTTGTAAAATTTGGTAAAAGAATAGAATGTGTAAAAATGACCTCCTAAGCCGTGACAGGAGCATTTCCTGCCGTGACCCGGATTCGAACCGGGGTTGCTGCGGCCACAACGCAGAGTACTAACCACTATACGATCACGGCGAGCTACCGGAGGCGCTGGAGAGAGAGTTCGCCGTTGGGTTTTCGTACTTGTGACAACACGTGCAGCGCTTCACTTTTTATTCAGTTTTGTATAGAAATGAAAATAAACTAAATAAGAAATTAAAGTCAACTCATTTTAATAAATGCTTCATTTGTGTTGCTATTTCCAAGTTAGTTTGACGTTAGGTAAAACTTTAAGTTATTTATTAATATTGTAAAATAATGCAAATATAAAGTTAAGATATATTAAAGTGAACAAAGGTTAAGTTTATAAGGTTGAGTGTGTGAAGCATGTTTAAATGTAGTCACTCTTCACGGTTTTCTCAGCTCCCATATGGTCTAGCGGTTAGGATTCCTGGTTTTCACCCAGGCGGCCCGGGTTCGACTCCCGGTATGGGAAGTGACATTTTTTTTTTATTTGTAAAGAAAGCCGCATATCATGAACACATTTAGATATCCTCACTTTTCTATCAAATAATATATCAATTTAAAAAATTAAGTTTGAACTTTTTAACGTATGTTCTGTTTCAACATTAATTTTAACGTTGTTCAAAACGCTTCTATTCTAGACCTCCTTTGTAATTACCTTTGGATAAAAATGACTAAATGTAAATTTTGCACAACAAATAAAAAAACACGAATTTATATCCGGGCCCATCTCATGTCACGTGATCCGTCAGTCACGTGTTTGGTAGAGCTGTGATGACGTCATCTCTCTGCTAATGCTTTAGCAAAACATGTCACATTTTGATTTCCTTCTCCAGTGAAAGTTTGTTTATTTCAGACACAAGAGTTAAAATGCGCGATGTGTGTTTGGATGAGCAGTTATTACTGTTCATGGAGCAGCTCGAGGCTTTGGAAGAGAAAAGGCTCAAGCTGAATTCTCTTATAGAAGAGGTGAGAGAACGAAACATGAATGACACACAATTGTAGAATTTGACAAACACACACACACACACACACACACACACACAGAGAGAGAGAGAGAGAGAGAGAGACACACACACAGAGAGAGAGACACACACACAGAGAGAGAGACACACAGAGAGAGAGACACACAGAGAGAGAGACACACACACAGAGAGAGAGACACACAGAGAGAGAGACACACACACAGAGAGAGAGACACACACACAGAGAGAGAGACACACAGAGAGAGAGACACACACACACAGAGAGAGAGACACACACACAGAGAGAGAGACACACACACACACAGAGAGAGAGACACACACACACAGAGAGAGAGACACACACACAGAGAGAGAGACACACACACACAGAGAGAGAGACACACACACAGAGAGACACACACACAGAGAGAGAGACACACACACAGAGAGAGAGACACACAGAGAGAGAGACACACACACAGAGAGAGAGACACACACACAGAGAGAGAGACACACAGAGAGAGAGACACACACACACACAGAGAGAGACACACACACAGAGAGAGAGACACACACACAGAGAGAGAGACACACACACAGAGAGAGAGACACACAGAGAGAGAGACACACAGTGAGAGAGACACACACACAGAGAGACACACACACACACACACACACACACACACACACACACACACACACGATTTCTATTGGACAAGCTTTAATGCACAACATTGTGTTTCCACAGGGATGGTTTTTATTCTCCCAGGCTCGATATTCAATGGGAAATAAACAAGTGTCCTCTCTACAGTATGCCAGTGAGATGGAACCACTTGTTTATGTGGAAGACAGGTGCAGAACTTATATAAAACAACATTAATCTATAAAAAAACTTAAAAATATATTCAAATGTTTGTTTTTATGCTCAACAGCTTGATGGAAAGTGGAGCGGTTGCGTTTAAATGTAATCGAGTGGAAAATAAAATAGAGGAACTGAACTCTATTGAAGATATCGGAGCTAAGGAGGGGGGTATGAATCAATTAAATAGTTTTAACAGTGTTGTCTTGTTTAGCTCGAGTTTTTAATAAAATGGTTTTTACAATCAGTTGTTTTTAAATTGCAGGTCTAAGAAGGCGAATAAATGCCAAACTAAAGGAGAATAATGAGGAAGAGACTTCGAAACAGGAGACTGAACTTCAAGGAGAAACTAAAGCTGAATCCCCCACACCGAAAAACAGAGATCCGTTAAAATGGTTTGGAATTCTTGTACCGCAACATCTGAGACAAGCTCAAGCTGCGTTTAGGGATGGTGAGGTTTTGATACCGCATTTTTTATCACCGTTCTGTATTAGGAATGTTTGTGATATGATTTAAAGTATATTGTTTATTCTTGTTGGTTTATTATGCATCTTCAATGGACGTCTTCTTTCCACTAGGGATCATTCTCTCTGCGGAGATTGCGTCCGTACAGAGTGCCATAATGGCCACAAGGAAAAGAATCCAGGCCCAGATGAAAGAAAAGCAAGAGTCTTTGGAAAAGGCCAAACCAGAACTAACAAAAGAATAACAGTTGTTTATTTTTCCATTTACATCTATAACCTTAATTTATTTATGTGTTTGTGAGAATTAAAAGCATAGTGGACCCAAAAAACTGAAACAAACAGTTCATGGACCCCATTGTGGAAAAAATACAGTGGTAGTCAAAGTGCTCTAGAACTACATTCTTCAGAATATCTTATTTTGTGTTAGACAGAATAAAAAATGTATTTCCTGCTATGATATAATTGGGTACAAGAACTGTTCAGTTACAACCATTTGTCCAAATATCTTCCTCTGGTTTAATAAGAACAACAAAACATTAAATGGTATCCGAATTTCTATCCCTTAAAAAAAGAAACAAAATGCCAGTGTGTTGGAAAAAAGTCATATTCCTGAACGTTTTTGTATTAAAAGTGTTTATATGGGAACCCATGAGTCACCGTGAGCTGTATGAAGGATGGTGAATAATGCATAAGTGTTTATACAAGTTTGAGCTCATGTTTTCAAAAATACTAGAAAGTTATATGTACATTTACATTTAGTCATTAAGCTGACGATTTTATTTAAAACGACTTACAAATGAGGTTTACAGAAAAGCATTTAGGACAAGAGGTGACAAATCAATCGTAAGATAAAGAATTCCAGTCCTAGTAAGTAAAAACAACATACGAGCCAAGTATATATATATATTTTTTTTCATGTTAAAAGAGGTTTATTTGTTGGTCAGGTGCAAGCTAAAAGATTGGTTTTAAGACATAAATGATTTGTTAAAAATAATTTGTAAAAATGAATTGTGATCTTTTAAATTGGCGAATCCAGCATTATGGACATAAAAACGCTCTTAAAATATAATTGCTACAAGTAAACGGAACCAACTTTTTGTAAATTCAAAACCTTTGTTGATAGTGTTAAAACATCAGATATAAATCAGTCTAGGCACATGTTTTCTATTAAAAAAGGGAAATAAAAAGTATAACGTTATGGACATGTCAAAAAAAGGACAGTGTTTGGATGATGACAACATTCTAAAAATTTATATGAATTAAAATGTACAAACCAGAATTATATCCAAAAATGTCAAAGTGATATGTCTTTATAGAACCTGAAATATTTAACATATTTTTCTTTTTATGTCCGTTTATTGTCGAATTGCAGCGTTATGGATGTGACACTACTAAAAATATAATTACTCTACAAAACAAAGAGACACATCACATGGGTATCTGCAATACAAAATGTTGACATCTGTGCTTTAAGTATAGTATATCCCATCTGTAAAACTTTACATTTTAATGGTAAGGTTGACATTCCCACGGATCGCCCAAATACAAAAGTCCTTACAACTCTATATGCCAAAAGTATTCGCTCGCCCATCCAAATAATAAAAATCGGGTGTTTCAATCCCACAACTCTGCATGCTTCAAGACATTCATTCCCACAACTTTGTGGGAAGAGTTTGGATCTGACTTCCTCTTCCAACATGACATCAGTGCACAAAATAAGATCCATAAAGACACGGATGACAGAGTCTGAACTTGACTGATCTCGACCCGATAGAACATCTTTGGGATGTATAAGAGAGGAGACTGAGAGTCGGGCCTTCTCATCCAACATCAGTGACCTCACAAATGTTCTTCTGGAAGAATGACCAAAATCACACTCCTAACCTTGTGGACGGCCTTCCCAGACGAGTTTAATCTGTTATATAGGGTGGACCGACATATTGAACCCTATGGATCTGAAATAGGATGTCACCTAAATTCATACGCAGTCAATGCAGATGAGAGAACCCTTTTGACAGTATAATGTATATTACCGATGATTTTAATTCACTTGACTGATTCGTTCAGCGATCAGACACGACATCAGGGAACGAAGACAATATTATATTATTAATTATGTTTCCTTCTAGCTAAATTTCACATACATAAGCAAAAATGTACTCTCTTATTATTATTTAAAGATGATCCAGACACGTACATTGAAACTGTTCAAAGCTCTGTGAATCCCAAAGCAATTTCTATATTCATCCTTTAAGGCCTCTTAAGGTAAATGATTCCTTTCTCTTTTCTTTGTTGTCACCGTGGCAACTCAATTGTGTCTGTTTATTATTTTATTTTATTTTTCTCTTTTGTTATTTGTCTATGTTTATCTGTATTGATTTACTGCTTTGTAATGTTGAATAAATAAATAAAAAAATAAAAAAATAAAAAGACTTCAGGAAACGAGTCAGTTCATTGAGTCGTTCATCTAAACGATTCGTTCGCACAAAGATTCGATTCATTCACGGATCTCTAATGCACTTCCTGGAGCTGCTATGTTTACATCAGGGCTATAGCATTACGTCATAAGGTTTTGAAATATATAATTGACAATAGATCAATACATGCTTGTCAGATAGTGCTGTCTTTAATTTGGCAAGATTATTAATTTAAAAGGATTATTGGGCTGTGCAGGAATACAGAGGATTTGTGTGCTTTACATGTTTGGGTATTTGGGGATTGTTGTTTGCATTTTGGCTTTAAATGTCACAGATGGCGTCCAAGTCAAGAGTCTCCATTCTGGATTATTTTCACATTGTTTGTGAAGGGGAAAATGGCAAAATTGAGTCGAACTGCAAAGCTTGTGGCACCAGGATTCAAGCCAAACGGACTGTCACTTCTAACTTCGTCACACATTTAAAGGTGAGATCAGAATATATAAGACATGCATGCACTGGTCATTATAGAGGAATGTGCATTGTTCTGTATGTTGCATGGACTATACAGACACATTGTTACATGTCATGCAGTCATGATCACAGTAGGAGATCACTCTTTTATTTGAAGTTATGTGCATATAACATTTGAAGTCACATTAATATGATGTTAATCAGGGTTTAAAGTAATGTACAGTTGTATTCTTTCAATGCATGGTGTGTGTGTGTGTGTGTGTGTGTGTGTGTGTGTGTGTGTGTGTGTGTGTGTGTGTGTGTGTGTGTGTGTGTGTGTGTGTGTGTGTGTGTGTGTGTGTGTGTGTGAGAGTGAGAGAGTGTGTGTGTGTGTGTGTGTGTGTGTGTGTGTGTGTGTGTGTGTGTGTGTGTGTGTGTGTGGGTGTGTGAGTGTGTGTGTGTGTGTGTGAGAGAGTGTGTGAGAGTGTGTGAGAGTGTGTGAGAGTGTGTGTGTGTGTGTTTGTGTGTGTGTGTGTGTGTGTGTGTGTGTGTGTGTGTGTGTGTGTGTGTGTGTGTGTGTGTGTGTGTGTGTGTGTGTGTGCATCATAATACATTTACAAAAGTGATTTTATGGTCATGGAAAACACTTTTAATGTAAGTACAATGTCAAGATTTGGTTGAAATCATATTATTTTTTATTATTTATATATTGTCATTATGTCGTACACAATATTTATGTATAGATTAACTCAACATGCTTATTTTGATTTGTACGTCATAGAATATGTGAAAGAATAAGGTTGTGCGTTCAAAATCCTGTCGTAAATTGGGGAAAATCTATGACAAACGTAAAACAATCTTTTAATATGTCATACATTTTGTTGTTGTAAAAATGCCTTACAAGATTATTCTTGTTAAATTGTTAAATAAATGATGTATTTTTGCTTATAAAAACAAAGACAACAATTCATCAGTTTAAAGCAGTGTTATTTAAATGTAAAAATTTTCTATAAAAAATATCATAAAATAACAGTATCATATTAAAAAATGTAGGTAAAACAATCATACGAATGCAAGAGAACTGAAAAATGTTTTATTTAGTATTGTCTTGGTGAGAATAATTACCCATGTATTTAAACGGTTAAAAGTATTAATTTCTATATGGTCAATGTTCATGAAATTTGCATTTAAGTTAAATTTGCAATTCTTTTTAAAAAGAAAGTAAAGTGACAATATCCTTTCCTGCAAATTACCTTGAAGTAACTTAACCCAACACTGTCCATGTTCACAGCGCAAACATCAAGCCATGTACGATGAGTTTGTAAGGAAGAAAGACGTGAAAAGAGAGGCCTTGCAGACGTGTGCTGGTCCTCCAGGTGCTCGAGTGATTTCTCAAAGTGGCACCGGGATGAACAAGTTTGACTACAGTGACCCGCGGCAATCCCTAATCTCTGAAGCCATCGCCAAGATGATCATCCGAGACCTTCAGCCGGCACAGATAGTGGAATACGAAGGTTTTCGTGAGCTACTTCAGCTCCTGGAGCCCCGTTACATACCGGTACCCTGTCATTACATCCAACAGCAGCTCCTGCCTGCCTATGTCTCCCAGGTACAGCAAGCTGCCAAACAGGCTCTCAAAGGAGCAGAATCCTGCAGTGTGTCTCTCGACACCGTGGGTGTCGACTGTGGGTATCTTGGCGTGACTTGTCATTTCATAAATGCAGACTGGAATATAAGATCTGCGCTTTTGGCATGTTTACCTCTTCCATGCCACAGCAACACCCAGCAGATGCTCACCGAGTTCGACGAGATTTCCGAATCCCACGGCATCTCTGGAAAAGTGTTCAGGGTTGTTGCCGACTCATCACCTTATATAAAAAGATCCGCTTTTCGTTTGCCCGGCTTTCATTTTATTGGAAACACTGAAGCGGAAGGACTGGACGACAGTAGCGACGAAGAAGCTGTTGCGGGAGAAAATAAGGAGGCCATGGGTAGCAATGAGAAGCACAGGTCCTTAGATCAATGTCTTGGTCGAAGCAGAATAGACTGCTTTGCTAGATTGTTGGCTCAGTGTGTTAAAGAAGGAGTTTGCGCTTCATCTCAAATATCTGTTCCTTTAAGCAAAGCAGCCCGTCTTTACAACTATATTATTGCAACAGTAGCCCCTGATAAACTGCTTCAGGTGTTTGGCTCTACAGGTGAACAGGGACCCTCATCCAAGTACTGGAACGCTCAGTTAAAAATCATGCGTCAGATGGTGGAGTCGATGGAGTTTCTTGAAGATATTGTGGATAGAAGTGACCTAGTCCTCGGTGGTTTAGAAAAAGCCGTGTTACGGGAACTGGTGGAGGTGTTGGAGCCGTTCGAAGAGGCCTCGGACATGGTCTCCGGAGACAAGCATGTGTCCATCAGCCTAGCCTTGCCATGTGTACTTGGTCTTCGCAAGCATCTGGCGGAGGTCACTACCCAACAGTGTTCGGGGATTGTGACGGGATTATCTCAAGCTCTGGACCGCAGACTCGCTGGGATTCTTGAGGACCCTCTCTACGTGACAGCCACTACCCTGGATCCACAGTTTAAACTTTCCTGGAGCAGTGACGGTGACTGGCACAAACAGGTGCTGCTGGAGGAGGTGGGAAAGCATACGCGGCCCTTGAGTCCACTAGAACATCACTCGGAGCCTCAGCCGTCACCATCCAAGCGCTGCAAACTTTTCTCTTTCATCAAGCAGAGGCCGACCGCTCAGGCAAAGACGGTGGAACAAGAGTTGTCTACGTATCTCCACGAAGAACCAACGGATGAGGATCCTTTGCAATACTGGAAGCGCAAGTCTATCGATTTCCCCTTGCTCTCGCAGGTAGCCAAGAAAGTTTTTACAGTGCCCGCAACAACCACATCGGTGGATCAGATCTTTGACCTGGTTAGCAAAACATTTCAACCACAGCAGTGTCGATTTCTGCCAAAAAACTTGGACACTTTGATTTACTTAAAGGCGAACTATAGAATACTTTGGTCTTGAGTGCAAAGAAAGCTTTTCAAACCAAACACCTCAAATCCGAATTTGGGATTGTGCCTGATAAGTTTCTGTCCATGTAAATGCTGTACTTTTTATTCATAGGAATATACATTTTAGAAGACTGGATTTAATCGAGAATACGGTTAAAATTCTGGCATTTACTCATCGTTATGAAGGACTTTCTTTGCAGAACCCGAAAATTTTGACCCCGTTGTCTTTCTTGGTCAGACACAAAACAACAAATACATTTGAAAAATTGTCTCAAATCATGGTCCTAGTCATAAACAAGTCTTGGAGAAACAGAATGTTTATTTCGGGTGAACTGTCCCCTTAACACAAGCACAGTATTATAATAGTTCATGTTGTCTACATTTATAATGGGCCCTGTTATTTCTTTATAAATTATGAAGTGTTGCCCTATCGTGACGTTTATACATTATTAAATAGCGTTGACCTTTACTCATGCTCTCTAGGAAAATAGTTTGTTCCCATTTTATATTTTATCCTAATATAATCCAACTACAAAAAGTTCTAATTTCCTATCAGGATGCATTTCAACCCTGAAATGGAATCACATCCTTTTTCAAAATTGGGCTTTCTGCTCATTAAAAAGAAAAGTTAGTCAAATAGAGTTACAATATGGCTGACAAGTTTTTTGTATGGATTCTTTGTGTACAAAACCCAGCCGTTCTATCGCTGCAGGCAGTCTCTGTAATTGAAAATAATTACATTTCAGTACTCTTGGGAGTAAGAAAAGCTGATGGTGAACTGGGATTTCTCAGCTTGCGGGGCAATAAAGTCTGATGGATATTTAGGTATGGATCCGACATCTGTTACCAAACCCAGCGTTTGTAAAATATGTAAAATATATCATGTAGGACATAAGTGGTTTACTCATTATAAGTTATACACAATTTTTCACCTGTCTCAATGTATATGTGCATTAACATTTGTAGATACCTTGCATTTGTGCCAGGTTGTGCGTCCTAGCTGTATGTCCCTGTATTTTGTGGTGAAGAAAAAAGCAAGCATACATTTGATCAATAAACTCTGTCTCAAATAGATTTATGTGTAAGGTGGGCGGCTGCACTGCTGCACTGCAGCTGCAATGATCAAACATTTGTGCGTGTGTTCCCATTTGGTTTCAGTAAAACTACAAAATCATATTTCTTCATTTGTATGCATGTGGTAACATAGCGATTTTCTATTTGTGCACATGCAATATTCCACAACTGCCAAAATTCAATTGGAAAAGTCCATTTGACATTTCATTTCACATTTTAGCGGGAATGGCCCCGCCACATTGGAAGCAATAGCAGAGCCTCCATTTCAATTTTATTGTCATGCTCACACCGTGCCAAAATTGCAGTCCTGTTAGCGATGTTTATGCCAATACCAAATGACTGTGAATGGGTATGTGGGTATGTTCTACTGGACGGGTGGTTGTGGGCAATGAGCCAGTTGTATGCATGATGATATTAACAAAACAACTTAAAAATTGGCAATTTACATGAATATTAATGTGCTTTCATACACAATGGTACCCCAAAAATCTTGACAGCCAACAATCTTTCAAATATCTTCCTGTGTTCGACTGAACAAAGAAATGTATTCAGCGAGAGCTGAACTCTGCCATAAAAAGCTTCACAGGTCAGCAAGTACAAAAAAAATCTCGGGGAAAAAAATCTCGGACAGGTCAGGTCAGTATCACGCTGATCTTCAGATGACCTTGATGTGAAAGCAGTGAAGCCCAAACCAGATCCATGATCCAACTATGTGAAGAGACTGAGTCACTCCGAGCTCTCTGCCAGATTTCAGTTATTAATAAACATCTTGTTGTTGGTTTGTGAACAGAAATAAAACCCCTGTCAAAATGAAGAGGAAAAACCTAAGAGCAGACCATCAAAGGGCATTGGGAATCAGCTCTCATTATTTGATCGTGTGTAAGAAAAGTGAGAGTCAAAGCACGCGTTGAACACAATGGGGCGGTGACATTTAAACAATGCCAAAGGACCGAACGTATGAAAATTCCGCTCTTCCCCATTATCCTTGGGCCTTTTTATAGCATGGAAACAAGAGAGAGCAGCTGCCCTTTCACTTTGCCTCCCTTGTGCGTTCTCTGACCGGCTCCTGTTTGTGACACCAGTTATCTTTATCTTCTTTTCTAACTCTCAGACTTGGAAACACACTCAAGCTGTCATCTCTCTGACTCACATCCTAAATCAACGGTACCCCTCACACGGTCTCTGAGATACAGACTGGTCGCACAACAAAGCCATGGCAGATAAGAAGGACAGCAAGGCCCCCGGTAAGGGTCCGATGAAGAAGAAAGAGAAAAAAGCCGAGAGTAAACAGGAGAAAGAAAAGGACAAAGTTAAGGATGAAAAGATTAAGAAAAAGCCAGAGAAGGCTCCAGAAAATCAGCCCAAAAAAGAGGAAAGTAAGCCCAAAAGTGAGATAACGCCTCAGGGAAATGGAGAGGTAGCAGAAGGAGCTCAAGGTCCTGCCACAGATGAGGAGTTTCAGTTGGAACCTATAGAGCTTCCTCCGTTTGAGATTATCGTAGGGTAAGTCAACGGTTTCTCAAAAAATGATACACTAAAAATGACTTGTTGGAATTACTCAATTTTATGATGAACACTAAAAAACTTATGAAACGTAAAACAATTCACACATTATAAAAATATAACATTTTAAATCTTTGAAATAAGTTGAATACACAGTTTACATTTTGTGTATACGTAAGGGAAAAAAGTAAACATGAGTAAATCAAATATTTATTTTAGAATTCGTCAGAAATATTAGGTTTACATTAAAAATGTATATTTGTTGATTAAATTCTAAAAAAACAATTCAATTCGTAAACTTGAAAATATTTGTATAATTATAAGAAATTGAGTGTTGGATTTTCAATCAATTATTTTAATATTTTCAACTCAAAAAATATATTTAATGTTGTAAAATACTTTATTAAGTTACTGTAACTGTTTATTTTTGTGATATTTACGAAGTCACAAAGTAGTTTTTAAATTGTACATTGTTCGCACATGATGACATTTTCGCATACATTTTCTTCAATATCAACATTAATTATTTTTTAATTAAGCAATTTTAACATCTATGCTGATTCCTTATAATTCAATTAAGTAATTCCAAGAACCATTTATTTTACTGCGTAAAAAATATTTTCACATTAACCTACACTGTTAATATTGTATTTGTGTATTCATGTATATAAACATATGTAACATATAAAAATGTTTTGGTAGCCTTTTCCTTCAAATCTATATTTAGGTATAGGCCTATCTCTGCTTTCTTTCAAACTCTCGAAATGACCTTTTCCCCTCCACAGTGACAGAATAAACCCAGTCTTCTTTAAGTTCCAATTTAAAAATGTGGAATATTCCTCGGGAAGAAACAAGACCTTCCTGTGCTACCAGGTGGATATACAAGGTGCCAGTGGAGAATCAGATGGGCTTCGTGGTTTTCTGGAGGATGAGCATTCGGGGTCACATGCTGAAGAAGCGTTCTTTCAGCAGGTGCTGGCCTTTTACGACAAGTCGCTTCGGTACACAGTGACCTGGTACACATCCTCAAGTCCCTGCGCACCATGTGCGTCAAAGCTTGTGGAGATCTTACGAGCCCGTAAGACGCTCCGCCTTATTATCCACTGCTCCCGTCTCTTCCAGTGGGAGGAACCAGAGATACAAACTGGACTTCAGGCATTAGCTGGGGCTGGTTGTAAGCTACGCATGATGAGGCCTTTGGATTTTGTATATGTTTGGTCTACCTTTGTAGACAACGAAGAAGAGAATTTTGAACCCTGGGAGGACTGTCAAGATAACTATCAATATTATGATGAGAAGCTTTGTGATATTTTAAAATAGGAAACATGTAAGTCACAGAGTTCAATCTAATTTTAAATCTAATTCTACATAAATTGAATCTGTTAACTGCACTTCTTAGTGCATGTCAAAGATGAAAATTCTGTCATTATTTACTAACTCACATGTCATTTCAAAGCTGTATGACTTTCTTCCTTCTACGGAACACAAAAGAGGATATTTTGAAGAATGTTGGTAACTGGCATCCATTTACATTTGTGTCCATGTAACGGAAGCAAATGGCTGCCACTGCTGTTCATGCACCAACTTTCTTCAAAATCTCCTCTCTGTGTTCATTGTTGGCCTTTTTGTGCAGCACTTACTAATACATGTTAAAAATCAAATGTTCTTTTTGTATTTACTCAACCTCATTTCAAACCTGTATGACTTTCTTCGGCAGATCACAAATGTTGAATGGTCACAAAACCATGACATTTCTCCAACTATCCTTGTGTTCTACAGTCATAATTATTTTTGGGGTAAAAATAAATAAACACAAAATAAACAAATATAGTTTGCTCTGATCCCGATGTTTAAATATAAATATTAGTTTGGTAGAATGATTTTAAACAAATTGTCATAGTAAAGAACATCCTTTATGTTAATATAATAAACATGATATTTCCTACTAACAATCCAGTGAGTGTGTGCATATTTAATACACAAAATCAAAAGCCATTTGCAAGGTCTGGAAAAATAACTCTTTAAAAAACAGTAGAACAAACAATCTCAATGTTGAAAAGTGGTCTATAGTGGAAACCATACCAAAACGTAAATATAATTAGAAATTAAATATAATTTCAAAACAAATACACTGCCCCTCAATTGAAAAATACATAAACTTCATACATCAAACTGGATGAAACGAGTGTAAACAATGAAAACTTACACCTAATATATCATAGTGTATATAATCAGATACCTACAACCGTCCATCAAAATAACAAATATATAATAAAATCACAAGGGAGTCATTTTTTAAGAACAGTTTCAGACTCTCTTTGGTCTATTGAATAGACAGTGATGCAGATATCCGTTTTCTGGAAGACTTCAGTAAGAATGGAAGACACATTTTCCCATTTTAGTTTGTCGAGTCCACATCCAATCCTGTTAAATAAAGACATTATTAATGTGCATGTGTTGAAATCTTCATGTTAAAATATATTCTGGGTAAAAATATACATTTCCTATTATCAGGTACATTTTGGGTTTAGGCAAGGTAACATTATTGTTTTATCCTTCCAGTAATGAAATGAGAATCAACACAAGAATAAACCATCTTTAAATATCTTCTAGTTCTGACGGTTTACCGAGGCATGGATATTCCGTTTACACCGTTGGCCAAGCAGTGTTCTCTCATAGACTCGAGGCTCTGTTTGAGTGTCTCATATGTGGGCTTCTGGTGATACTTTTCCTTTGTGATCTAACAGGACAAAACAAAATAATTAGAAGAACACCATTTATCTTACTTGTAGAAATAAAACCAAAAATAAGAAGTTAATACCGTCTTACCAGGTAGTACACAAACCGACCAGATCTTTTAAGAACAGCACACTGTCCGGGATGCTTCCCTGTTAAACAGCAGAACATGAAACAGGATGTAAAAAGGCTACGTGGAGTGTTGATTGTTGTGAGAAGTAAAACTTACCCTGAGCTTGAAGTTCCTTGCATCCACCAAAATTCTTCTTAAAGAGCACAGCTATACCTTTCCCCATACGACAGTCCTGACTGATGCAGTGTGCCAGGGCGTCCGTGGCGGGACAGGTGAACAGATCTCCTCTCATGTAATGCAGCTGCCATCTTGAGCCGCACAGGAGCTGAAACATTCATGACATTTCATAGCCAATACCCAGAAACAAGTGTATTCAATGAACCCATACTTACATCTTCGTCTGTCATAACTTGGCCTTCAGAGTCCTCAGACATGAAGGACGAGACTGGACCACACTAGGACAACATAACGCATAAGAAAACTCAAATTAAGTTTAAATGATGCGTAAATTTCAATGTGCGAGAAGTATTTTCTGACAGTGATGTAAAATATAACACACATACATCCAGGGGACAAACATCTGCAAGACATCTCTGAGACATCTGGGTTAGATGTCACACTGACCTCCAGATGTCTGTAAGATGTTGATTACAAATGGATGTCAAACTTCTCTTTCTAAGATGCAAAGCAGATGTTCTCAACAAAATGTTCTGTACAAACATGTGCTTTCTAGAATGATCTATATGACAGCCCAGGTGTATGTGTTCTATCATTAGGGGTTTAAAGCTAACATAAATAAACACATTAAAAGTTAATATCAAAGTGGGTTTGTTTTTAACATGTGCTTACTAGCACCCTGAATACTTACCACAGGGATGACAACCAATGTGAGTATGAATAAACAAGTATGCTTCACAAATGATCTTATATGACTTCAAAACAAGCAGCATGAGAAATCCAGAGGTTTCTGTTTCGCTTGGTCCCTTTAAACGTCAGTTTTCTCGTATTGATAAGTGCTGTCTGCCACCTGGCGGCAGGGAGCGGAAGTGCAGCCTCATTGCTTTTCCAGGTTAATGATTGGGTTAATAAAGACTTGTCAGATAGACATGAACCTTAAATGATTACATGGCAAACAAACCTCTTCAACTGAAAAAATTACAAATAAATTATAAAATAATAGGTTTGTTTATTTAGTGTCACCGGTGATTGTCAAACCTCCAGTTGGTTTGCGTTGGGCCTATATTACAGGGTCAGCTTGTATTGTCATTAATAATATTCAAATTTAAAATCGTATGTGTAAATCTGTATATTTCTATAATATATGAACTTATAAACAATACTTATATTCTGTTTTATACTCAATTATACATAAACTGAATGAGGAAAAAAGTTAATGTTGGCTTTATTAAACTTTTATTATCACGGTTTATATATTTACAAACCTCAGATATAACAACATAATACAAGTTGTGATGATGTTATCATTGAGGTTAACCCATTTGCATCACATCCACAGAGGTTGACGGACGAAATAAAGAAAACATGAACAAATAAGGGGAAGAATACAAAATGAGTTTGAGAAATGAAGAGGGATTTGCGAAGACAAGCATGAGTTCTTTTCATTCTGTGCCAGAAATCACTAATCAATTTCAACAATTATTTCAACTAGCATTTAAGAAAATTATCGGTCATGAATTACTTACTTTAGAAACCAGATATAGACATTTGGAAGAATCTTCGTATACAGAAAAGTTCTCGGACCACACTGAAAAATATACATGGAAGTCAAAATTACTCCAGCATATTTTGCTGTCCTATATTCTTCCAAATTACAAATTTTGTTTTCAACAGAACGAAAAAATATATTCCGATTTTCTATGGTAGGTCATAGGAGTGTAACTGTTAATAGCATTCTTCCAAATATCTTTCTCTGTGTTCTTCAAAGAACAACTTAAATGTGATTTTCATTTTGGGGATCTATCCCTGCAATATTCGTACCGTGGCTAACATTGGTGATTGAGAACCTATCCTGTGTTATGTATGCTGGGATAAAGAACAGGTTTATATTACAAGTGTAAGGGTTTATTTAAAAGTTGTCGCTCCTGCGTCTCTGTTCATTGATCCATTCTCCAGGGTTGACATCCATCTGCAGCATCTTCATGACCCATTTGTCACGTCGTGCTCCATCGATGAACTCATCCAGAGACAGCTCTCCTGTAGACAAAACAATACGATCAACCCAGAAAACCTCAAATCTGATGAATTATTAAAATACTATAAAACATCAAAAATACAGAAGTTTTACCATCTCCATTCTCGTCCATTAGCTCAAATATCCGGTCCACTACTTGATCTGGGGTCAGCAGGTTGCACTCTTCATCAAGTTCACCATGGCAGGCTTTCTTTAGTCGGTAGATTGACTGTAAGAGTAACAATTAAATAAAAAGCATCGAATGAATGAACATCACAGGACTTGTCATGAAACAAAATTTGAGTACAAGTATGAAGTTTTCATTACAGACATTCTGTAAGCATGCAGCTCGAATTAATCCCACTAAGTTGTGTCAAGGTCAAGGTCAAAGTTATGAAACCGGTTATATCACTTTTTTGTCCTTTGAAGTGTAACAAACTTTTATTACTGGAAATGAACCATTCATGCTTTGAACTGGACAGAAGGAATATTTACCTCCACAATCTCCTTTAGCTCTGTCTTATCAATGCAGCCGCTTCCATCCTTGTCATACATTTTAAAAGTCCATTTCAATTTGTGCTCCAGTTTCCCTCGCAGCACCAGATTCAAGGCTGCGACGTATTCCAGAAAATCAATAGTGTTGTCCTATGGAAGAAAGGAAAAAGCAGTAAGCGTAATATAAATCTTACATTATTTTGATAATTTATCTTACGATATTAATAGGTTGATTAAAGCCGATGGAGAAAATGGCAGAGGATGAACACTCTGAGCACTATTTGAAACCGAAATTCTATTCACTTACCCCATTTTTGTCAAAAGCCCGGAACATGTTTTCTATGTAATCTGCGGCCTCCGGGTTGTCAGTTACACCGAAGAAGCTCTTGAACTCATGCATGAACAGGGTTCCACTAGGACATTCCACCACAAACTTTTTATACCACTCCTGCAATTCAGCAACGTCGATTTCTTTTTCATCAGAGTCCTCGCTGAGTCGCTGACCCATCACGACAGCAGACGATGGCAAACCAAAACTCCGATTTTCAACCAGAAATGTTCCTGATCGCATCCGGCAGCCCCATTTCCATGGAGCTCTTCCCCATCGAACTATTAGAATCTTCACTGTAAATATCCGCTAGAGATGCATGTAAATGTTTATCTCTTATGAAGAAAAAAAAAAATGATTTGATATCGATCAGAGGTTTCAATGTAGCCTTTCAACGCAGATGCTCGAATGGATTTGGCTTCGGCACAGGGAAGGCAAAGGATTATTCATAACAATCCATGTCTGATTCAATTAGCTTGAAACAAGATCAAGAAAAGCTCTGCTGTTATTTATCCTATGGGAGAGTGGGCCACTCTTGACTTGAGATCCCAGGGCTCCCAGTGGACCTTAAAGTGATGTAGACATCAGTAAGTCAATTATTTCTTGGCAACTATTAATCATTTAAATTAAAACGGCAGTCTAGGTTATGGGCACAAAACACAAAAGGATGTCTTCATCCACTTGTTTACGAACACTGCTGATTGGTGCACTGGTTCTGGAAACCATAACCATCCTTAGACCTGAACCATGTTTTAAAACCTGATTATTAATACATATAGTGCATCGTAATGAAATAATATTTTCTGAAGATAGCAAGTCTGTTACTAAATAGGCCTTCTTATATAGGGTGCCTTGTTTGTGTCAGGATTGTCCTAATGTAAACCGTATAAACAAATCTCTCTGTCGCTGTCATGTGAATCATGCAGACAATCTGAGTAATAATCCTCTCTGCCCTCTGCACTTACTATTAATAGTCGCTCGAAACTAAGAGCTGGAAAAGTCCGGCCTAATTCATGAGGGTGCTGCAATGGGTCTTGTCATTTAAAACTTGGGTGGCTTCCTGGGGATTGGAGATATTTTGAAGAATGTTGGTAACAGCAGCTGACGCCATTCTGTTCTAATATTTCGGCACAAAACCAATACAAGTGAATGAGTTACCAACCTTCTTCAAAATATCTTCTTTTGTGTTCTGCAGAAGAAAGTCATACAGGTTTTGAGTAAAAATTGCCTAAAACTATTGATATGTGTGTGTATGTGTAACATACTACACAACGGATCAAACACTTAAAGCTGTACAGCAGGCTAGGCAAGATCTGTGTTTTGCCAGTCCGTGAACTTTAAACATCTTTTCAATTTGCTGCCAACATACTTCAAGGATAAACTCTTCCAGACCGGAGGTATCGCGGACACACGATAAATAAATAATCTATTTGTAATAAAACCCCATATTATTACACACATGGTTATTGTGTTAAGTACTAACCTGCAAGATAATTAAAGCTACAATATATTATATTCAGTAGTTAAAGTAGCAATAATAATTTTTAAATAATTCACATGTATTTAGCTTTGTGTCATGCACAGAATGTATGACATCCAAACAAATCCTGCCGAGCTTTAATTAGGCCTTTAAAATCAATTAGCACTAAAATGATTCAGTGAGTTTCAGAGTCATATTAACTTCAAATAAGAAAGTTATCAAAACTGACTGTTATATATATACATAAGAATAAATCCAATTAATGATGATTCCCCTTCTAAGTGGATTTTAATATCTTTCGTTTAAACGCAGTATGATTTCATATTTATATGAACTTATCCATCAGAGTTCTGATCCCATATGACACTGAATCTATTATTTTGATACAAATGTAGGCTGCCAGGATGTAATGATTACAAGAAAACACTCAAATTTAATTAAAGTACAGGGAAATAGCATTGGGGCAACACATCTAATGCAGTACCTCTGAATGACCACTAGGTGTCAGTGTTAAAGAGGCATATATTGCTTAATGGTTTCAAAACTAACAAAAAGAGGTGAAATACTCTATCAAGTTTGGCACATTATATTACTGTGCACATCACCATCTAAAAATACCTAAAAAAATAATAATATTGTCTAAAGCATTGATTGGTGAGGATAACTCATTTGTTTGATTTTCATTAAATCAGATATACATCCTGGCAATAATCAGCACACTGACCCCAGGTCACAATACGTCATAATGTTGAACCCAGAAATCTACTTGGATCTCCTTCCTCCCATGCACATCCTGCTCATCTCAAATGCACCGAAGAGAAGCTCGAGCAATATTTCTGAAGGGACATCTTGCTTCTTTAATCTAGCGCAGAAGCCTAACAATGATCCACATCACATCGGGGAGATAAAAACAAAAGAAATTAACATCAGTACCCAATGCTCCTGTTAAATTAAAGTATAAGCACTTTTTCCACAATTTTTTCTGCAAAAAAACTCATTATTTAGTCTCGTCCTGCATCCAATTATTTCTTCGAATAACGGCCTTCATCACACTATTAGGGAGGTGAGCGGAAATGCAAACAATTTATTTCTGACGGCTGTCATATTTCATGGTTTTTGACAAATCACAACACATAACAAAACTTTTGCATACTTGTCTTGTTAAAATGCTTAAGAGAAGCTTTGCAAAACACATGGAAGACACAGAAGCGCATGGAATAGTCAAAGACTTTATTACAGAAGTTGTAGTAGAGGCACTACCTCACATACAGAATATAGGCACTGAACTACTAAACTGGACTTGAAATTGTGTGTCAATTCGTTTCAACACAATTCAGATTGAAATCCAGACCGTGTTAACCCATCTAGCCAGTTTCCACTTCTCAATGTGATATGCAGCTTCGATCGCATATAATGGGGGATTAAATGATGTCATCACTCCACTGTCCTGCTATTTTGATGTAGGTTCATGTATTGCTTTCTGTATTCATCCTGATGACAACTTTAAAGGTGCTGTAAGCATTTGCACGCTTTCCTTTTGGAATCGCACACATTAGATTCTGGACATCATCATAGAAAACAGGAAAACATATCTGTCATAGCTCCATACTCATTTTGAAAAACCAACAAAGGGAAACCAGTAAAAATGACATTGTCGTTTGGAACCTATACGCATTTTATTCCTTGCAAAAACACAAATGAAGATAACTTGAAGAATGTCTCCCATTGACTTTGATTGGCTGACGTGTCTTCAGGCCGGGGTATCGAAAGAGGGAGTGTGGTTTACTTACAGCACCTTTAACATATCAGAGTTGTGCTCAAATGTTACAGGCCATTTTCCGTCCATCAACGTTTTAAATATGATCTACTGAACAAAGTTGAAATCCGTCAACCGTCTCACGAAAGGTCATGACTACAGTGCTCATACACCAACACATCTAATCCCATAATTCTTCAGAGAATAAAAAATGTGAATAACAGTTTCAAAGTGTACAGACAGAGGTTGATTCAGTGCATGGTCGACAACAGTACGCTGGAGGGTAAACCAGCTTTCGCTGGGTGGATGGGCGCCGGGTTGATCTCACAGGACAGTGTTAGTTCCCTTCGGCCGTCTGTGTGTCTCTGCTCATCTTCCTCAGTGTGAAACAATCTTTCGTGGCAACATTTCATATCCGCAAAACATGAAAAAAAACTGTTCCCGCTCAGGGCTAAACAAAGACTTATCTGTCTTCCGACAGGAGATTATGTGATGAGATCATGTGTGTTTAAATTGATTTTTTATATAGGATATGTGCCGGGAATATCTGTACGTTGAAGACCGTCAGGGGCTGTCAGCTACCACTATTACATCACTTTATGACATCACAACATCATTAATAAACATCAGATCATCTCTACAGCTCCTGGTGACACGGGTCGACATGACGACCTGTAACCTCACAAGTGAACAAAACGAACAGGTAAACCCACACGACACTGGAAAAACTGCATTAGTTCACCGACTTGGATTGGAAATTCACCACAGAATATTCAGAACATGGAAACATGAAGAATCACTGGAAAAAAAGCGCTACTTGAGTTAGGTGATCCATACACGGCCTTTTACTCCCAAGTGAATTACATACAAGTAAAGGATGTTATAATAAAAAAAGAAGTCAAATCATTTGTTTCCCTTTAAGTGTTTAAAAGCACCGCGAGGATGTCTGATTGGTACTCACTGCACATCTGAAATGAACAATGAAGAGGAAAACATTTCGCACATCTAGCTATAAAAATATGG
Organism: Triplophysa yarkandensis; assembly: GCA_033220385.1. Classification (NCBI taxonomy): domain Eukaryota; kingdom Metazoa; phylum Chordata; class Actinopteri; order Cypriniformes; family Nemacheilidae; genus Triplophysa; species Triplophysa yarkandensis. Next base: position 12,962,378 of record CM065671.1, on the reverse strand, counting down.
AACTGCTCATTTGCCAGTGGTCAAAAGAAATAAAAAATAAAAGAATTGTACAAAAGCACAAATGTTTTGTCATGATGTCAATCTTAAATTGCGTCTCGAATAGTTTGGGCTTTAAAAGTAAAATAAGGTACAATGTCTCAATAATGGGATAGTTAACCCAACAGGAAAATGGTTGGATAATTTATTCAGCCGTTTGCAAACTGTTTGGCTTACTTCAGCCAAAAGCAAAAGGAGTTTTTTTGAGCAATGGACCTCACTGACTTCTATTGGGGTTTTTTTCCCAACATTTTTCAAAATACATTCCTTTTTGCAAAAGAAAGAAAGTCAGAGATCGAAATGTGAAAGCGGTGAGCAAGTGATAAATAATGTTCATTTGGTCTTTTTTATGCCTTTTAAAACCTGTATATGTTGAGGAATGTCTCAGCGGATTTGTGTCCACGCAACACAAGTGGGGACCAGAGTTGTTACAAACATTCTTCAAAATATCTTATTTTGCCTTCTCCAGAACGAAAAGCCATACGGGTTTTGAACGACGTGATGGCGACTAAAATGTAAAATAATTTGCATGTTTGGGTGAATTATTCCTTTAGAATTTCTTTAAAAAAAATGTTCATATTGTGTGACGGTTAAACTTCAAACATGAACTTCGAACTCAAAAGTGAAACGTAAGTGACAGGCAAGTGTCCAATTCATAATACACAGAATCTTACATCGCACATGTTAGAACCTTGCATTCACTTCAGATAATGTGTAAAGACATCTGGTTTTACTCTGCTATTAAAAAAAAGCCTATTAGACATTCCCAAGGGAACACGGCTCAAAAATGCAAATGATCTCAGAGTGTTTTAACAATACCAACAAAGAGTGTTTCCATTTAATAGAGGCGGCAAAATGAGATGTAACCAAAGAAAAAACGACACGGACGATTAAGGGGGGGTGATGTTTTTTCTGTCTGCATCTTTGTCTTTCACCATCAGTTCCTGCACTGCTAAGAGTTTCAAATCTAAATGTATTTGACCACATTAAAAATCAAAGTAAAACAAAATCAAGGTGATCTGCACTTCTACAACAAAAGAATCAAACAAATTGCCAATTTCTCGGTGTTACACATTCCAGTTCGGTTCTGTTATTACTTGTGAACGGGCATGACTCAATCCAGACAGAAATATCCATCCATCACCGGTTTGTATTTCCGCTGTGACATGCTGCACAAGACCGCCGGCAGCTAGCACAATATCACAGTCATTAGGGAGGCGTGAATCGAATTAAATCTAAATGTGGATCGTATGTGTTTTTCTGCTTTGATCCTCATGTTTGTGAACGGTGTTATTTTGATGCTGGATGTACACCAACGCCATCGTTCAATACGGTTTCAGTCCTTTCCAACCTGACCCCATACACAAAGCTCTTTATAATTCAATATGAATATGTATGATTGTCTTACTCAAGCCTCAGGCATCGTATCGGCCCATAGCGACAGGTCATGAAACCATTAGAGACCACACGTTGACATAATCGGTATGCGCGTGTCACCTTGCTGATTTTTAAAAACACACGCGCACACACCAGACCAAAACCCTCGAACCCATCTTGACCTGTCATCACAGAGATGCACCTGAATTTATAGGGCCCAAACCTGTCAGGGCACATTCCAATTCCTGACATGTAGGATTTCTGTCCTCGGCATGCTAAATAAGCCCAGTGACCTGATACGCTTGTCAGATCATCTGTGATGGGAATACAGGACCCTCGCAGGGTACCAGCGAACCGAAAATGTGGCCTGTGCGGTTTTAGCTCTTCAACCTCTCTTGAGAGCATTCCGCTCTCCCGGAGTAAATGGGTCACTCAGAAACAGTTAACGTTTGTCTGCGTGTCTTCTATCACAACTAAATCTAATTAGCTCTTACCCTGAGGAACTAGCTTCTAATTAAATTTGACCGGGGAAAGGCTGGAAAGCATCACTTGTGGATTGAGCTACGGCACCGGATCATCTGGGTTAACAATGTTGACATTTTGCTCGGTTTATTTTACAAAAGGAGAGCGTCAAATTATTTCGCATTTAGGCCTTTTGAGATTTCAAAGGTGGTTCAAACAATGTTCTGGGATCAGTACAAGTTGAGCCTTGTTGGTCTATTATAAGGAAATGTTTTACAGTAATGCACATACAGTGATTCTTTCACAGGTCTTTAACGGTAACCACAACGGTGGTCCCAACGCTGAGAGGATGATTCAGACTTTACGTCTCAAAATAAGCAAAAAATATTTCTGGTTTCGGTTAATCCCTGAACACCCACACTGTAGAAACAGTAGAAACTGTTATTGTTACCTGATGTGATCTTGGAAATAATTGCTTTTTAATATTCATTACTATATTAAATCTTTTCCACAAGAAGGTTGTATTTGTTAACGTCAGTTAATGCACCACATGGGGGTCAGTTGTGCCAGCAGACAATGTCTGAAGTGTCCTTGAGCAAGACATCTTACCCCTGTTTACACTGCAGTGATGATTGGCATCTGCATAATATTTGTAAGTCGCTTTGGATAAAAGCATCTGCCAAATGAATGAATATATAAATGAATTTAGGGACAGGTATAGGTCACTTTCTGTAAAATGATGTCAAGTGGTACACGGTACACAAATGGCCAGACTATACACTCTGAATTTTGTTTTTTACGGTTGAAACAATTAAAACAGTAAACAGCTAATTTTCTAATTTAAATCTATGAAATATAGTGTCATAATTAAGTGAACCTAATTAAGTAAATTGGAGTAACTAAAATATTCCTATTATATTTCACAAAAAATGTAAGTGTAGTTTCAAAATATAATTTGTTCATTTTAGCGAATTAATCACTTTTAGAGAAATTGAGTTTTTTAAAGGTATTGCATTTTATTTGACATATATTGCAGTTAAAATAGCCGGTGATATTTACTAAGCCATTGCACGACTTACACTCTAAAATTATTCACATTATGTTATTTTTTATTATTTTATTATTATTGATTTGATGTTTTATTTGACAGAATTTAAGTAACATTAGGTAAATAAACTACAAATGTACATGTTTTGCTTTACAATATGTTGTAAATGTTTTCTTCCATCGGCCTAGCTGATGACCTTTTTTATGGGATTTTTCTTTGCAATGACCTTACAATAAACAGCACCTGCGCAGCATCCATGTATCTAAATTTGTTATTTCAGCATTTTCTAATCATTTTCTATCACATTTATAATCAAACACTAATGCACAGTGAACATAAACAAAAGTTTTGAAATACCATAAATGCTGAAGAACAATATTACTAATTGTTAGTTTCGTGTAACCTGCATAAATTTGTGTTAACAAATCCAACCTTAGAGCAAAGCAATACTAGATATTTTCTGTAAAAAAAATGACAGGGCCTGAACTTGCATTACTGCAAAACACGACATCATCTTTTTTTCCAACGATTGCAGACGGTGATCAATAAGGCTTAACATGTTTTGAACCCACAACATTTCCATTCTCTGTCATCTCTGCTTTGCGTTGCTACAGTGTGTGAATCAGCACACATAACATTTTTTAATTCCGCACGTGCCCGTCTGTGAGGATACAAAAACGCACACGTCCGCCTCCGGTTCTCCACGGCACATCTTGCGTCAATACTAATAATAATAATACAAAAAGTGCGAAACATGCTACCTTAGACAGGTGCTGTGGCAGCTCGGTGGATATGGCCCTAAGTTCCTCTTTTGTTTGCCAGAAAAGTACCCTGCTTTGATACTGGAAAATTCTGTACAGTTCAAAGGCGCCTGGAGTGTTGTGTGTCTGTCTGTGTTTGTCTATCAATCTTTATGTTTTTATTTTAATATGTATGCACGACCTTATATAATAATAACTATATATTCTTTAATACAACATTATAATCAATATATATATATATTACTATAGTTCGATTATACTTAAATCTATTTTTTCCAGTCCAATCGTCTGCCGTCCAGAACACTGTCAAAGCTCCAGAAGATTGTCTCCACTGTTGAAGTATAAAGCGATGCATCTTCTGCAAGAAAAGCCTCTGAGACATACACATCCATCCGTTTGTGTTGTCCGAGCGTATGCACTCGGGACAGATCAGCATGTGAGGATTTGTTCCAGTCTACGTGTGTGTCAGACGGTCTCTTTCAAACAGAGGGCTTCCACGGCGTTGCTGGGACCCTGGGACACCCCTCCAATGAGGAACAGCATGTTGGGGGTCTGTACGGAGGCACATGAGCATCGAGGGCTGGGTAACGGGGCCACGGCTTCCCATCTCCTCTTCACCTGGTTATAACTTTCCACTGATGCCAGCGGCGTTGGTTGGTTACCTGAAGAACATGAGAGTTCATCATTATTATTGCTGTCAAATCGATTAATCGGGATTAATCACATTCAAAATAAAAGTTGTGTATATATATATATATATATATATATATATATATATATATGTGTGTGTGTGTATGTATATATATATATATATATATATATATATATATATATATATATATATATATATATATATATATATATATATATATATACTATTTTGACAATTTTAATTTTTAAAATTTAATTTTATATTTTTCTTAAATATATAGATGTATGGGTACGTATTCATAAATGCATGAATAATTATGCACATTACACAGACATATATTACATAAACACACAAACATTCATTCTTGATCTAATAACTTACTCATGCACCCGTTATTTAAGGGCACTTGGATGGGGTTGAATTCCATACTGACTTAATTTGTTTATTATTAAAACAAAAAAAAAATTGCAATTTGACAGCCCGTGTTGATGTAATAAGTATGTTGTAAAATATTTTGTGGGCAAAAGAAAGAAAAACTAAATTATTCGTTAACATTAGTATAGTGAAGTTCTGTCATTATTTACTCCCGCTCTTGTCTTTTCAAACCTGTATCTTTTTCCAGAAGATCCAAAAGGAAGATATTTTGAAAAATGTTGGCAACCAAACAACAGTGGTACTCATTCACAAAACATTCAATGCATGTCATTGTGTACTCATCTTTGTTCTTCAGAAAGAAATATCCCCTTAAGATCTGCTGGAGAAAGTACACAAAACTTTTCTTTTTTAAATCAAAGATGTCTTGATATGTCCATGCGTCTATCATTAATTAACTAAATTCAGTGTTAGGTGTGCAGAAAACCTTACACAATCCCACTCCGGTCATTCAAACACAAACATCTTCTTCACAATAGCTCACACAGCTCTCACGACACAGACACACACACACTGCGGCTGTTTCTTGCAGATGAAGCATATGCCACCTGGTGGGTTTTGGGACTAAAGCGGGTTTGAACAGGTGGTGACATGCAGATTTCTTCAAATTATGTAACTCTTACAGATTCTGAGGCTTCTGCCTCACAGGAAACTTTTCCTTTGATGTTGCAAAAGAAAGAAAGAAATAAGCACAAGTTGGCAAGCCAAATAAAAGTCCTGGCATAAACGCAAGTCGCGGGGAGGGAACATTTTCTCATTTCCCTGGGGGTCAGTGCGACAGGCCAGAGTGTTTCTCGTTCTCTTGTCATTGGCGACGAGACCTACAGTAAATGATCACGCTGTACCTGTCGCTAAGTTTCCATGGTTACGTGAATTGAAGTGCAGATGACATGAACAGGCTGGTGCCGTGACTACTGTTATCATAATTTCCTGGCAGAACAAACACTCGGGTGAATCCACTTGCGGTAATCAAAGGTGTCACGTCAAGCGGTGGTCTACCACCCGCTGGAAGATTTCCTACGTGTTGCTACGCATCCTCGGGTGCTCGTATGTTTACACGAATATGTATTTGTAAAAGCAGATGAAGCTGGTTTTTTATCTTTGATGAATTTTCACCTTACCACACTTCTTCTTACCAACAATATCTTAAAGATTCTCACACTTTTGTGGAGCCAACTAATGCAAAATTCTTTCAAACGATTCATTGCAATTAATCACATCCCGAACAATACTTTATGAATACATGATGTATGTCTGTACATTATGCAAAAATGTTGTATTTATTAACACTTACATAAACAGGGGGAAGTCATGGCCTAGTGGTTACAGAGTTTAAGTCCTGACCCTAGGGTTGTGGGTTCAAGTCCCGGCCGCAATAGCATGATAATAGTACGAATTCTGAGTATGGGTGCCGTCACTCACTTAACATAAACATAATTTGGAAATATTTAATTTTTGTATCTATATTTACCAGTTATTTATTTATATTTGCAATAGGTCATTGCTGTCAAATCGATTAATCGCACCCATAATACATGTTTGTGTATTGTGCAAAAACAATTCTGTATTTATAAACATATACACAAACATTTATATATTTCAGGAATACTGCATTAGTGCTGTCAAAATAATTCATTGGGATTAATCGCATCTGGAATAAATCTGGAATAAGTACATGCATATATTTCTGAAAGCGCTATATTTAATTATATAATTACAAATAATTAAACAAACTTTCAATCTGGATGAGATTAATCGGGATTAATCATCAGCTATTTAAATGTGCTGGTAATGTGGGTAGAAGTGAACTTTTAAACATAACAACTACAGCAGATATAATCTTTCCTGATATCCCTAATTCTCATTCAATGCTTCCTTGACTTTGACGTTGTCATTGATACTAAACCGGTGATTATCTTTAAGCAGAGTTGAGTACGGTAAAATCCGCATAAGGTCATGGATGATTCAGGGACAAATCATGCGAAGAGCAATTTCCCCAACATCATCTCCAATGTCCACCTAATAGCCATCATTAATTCTGGGAACACACGAGTAGCTAGAGGGAATTAAGCTTCTCCTCCCGTGTGTGCGACTGTACATGTGTGTGCGTGTTTGTTTGACTACACGTGGCCAGATATTTAAATGTCAATATCAAATAAATATTTTAAAAAGTAACACTAAAGGGCACAGTGGCTAGTCCAAAACCACAGTCAAATCACATTTAGCGTTACATAATGATATGATTAAATAAATAAAAGTGTCAAGGGTTTAGTCCAGTTTGATAAATCCAATGGTAATAATTCATTCTAAGATAATAAAACCATAAAGGTTAATAATGTCAGGTCTTTACACACCTTTCTAAACATAGTAATGTATATCATATTGAATTTCTGTCAATAGATCATTCATATTGCTGAACAGTGTTCCTTTAAAGAAGGACAATGGAACCTGTCTGAGTCAATGTTAGCAAAGTTTGTATGACCTCAGCATTCGGTTGAAAAGAAAAACCCAAAAAATACCAACGAGACAGAGACACAGAAATGTCAGTTGTGCTCAGGAGAGAAGCACAAACAGAGACACAGCAACAACAACACTACAAACACACAACCAACCGAGAGAGAGAGAGAGAGAGAGAGAGAGAGAGAGAGAGAGAGAGAGATGAAGAAAGGTAGACGTAGTGTTGTGCTCAAACGTGAACATGCTCTCAGTACTCAAACACTTTCTGAATAATAAAGAGACTGAGAACAACACACAGACACTCTCCGTAATCCTCCATTGGCTTCTTTGATGCCGGAAATCTTTCTATTTCTAGACATGGTAAAAGATTAAATAAAAAATGTGCCATGTTTAATCTGTAACGCTGTGCCCTAAATATCATTTTTGGGTAGATAAATACATTTTCTCGCCCACTCTTTCAGCTGACATATATTGAAGAAATCTCTCCCTCTCGTAACATGAATGCAGACGGAGAAAAAAGAACGCAAGCAGAGTTTGAGGCTGATATTCAGAGGTTTCATCTGTTTTTGAGATGAGTTTGGAAATGAAGAAATCATTTAGGGAAATAACACATGCTGTTAAACATGCTGTCATTGAGTTTTTCCATTCAATCAGTTTTAGTGCCGTTGGATGCTTGATTCCGATTGGTTGATGGGTTATAACGGCATGTGTATGGAGCAGACCTAGGTCTCTATTAACTGCAATATGGTTCAATATTACTCTATTCATTTTATAAAGTCTGAAACTGTAGATTAATTAAATAAATACTCCACTCAAACTTTAAAATGACGAAGGTTGGGTTCAAAACAAAGAAAGATATTTGGAAGAATGTTGGGGCACTATTGACTACCATAGCAGAACAAAAACCCTTTTACTAAACTTATTTTTTGAAGAGTTTAAGAAAAAACTGTTCTGGGACAGCTTCGAGCTTTATTTTTTATTTGGAATAACATGCAGCTGAGAAATTTATGACAGATTTTTGTGGATGAACAATCCCTTTAAAAACTAAAGTTTAAATAAAAAAATTGCTTTTTCTGTGGGTTCAATTAGAAGTTTTATGCACATCTACGCATTTGGCAGATGCTTTTATCAAAAGACACTTACATTGCATTAAGCTCGACTTTTATTGAGTATGTACAATTTCCTGGATCGAACCCATTCCTTACACATCCTAATGTCAATTTTAAATGTTATCTTTATATGCTTAAATTATTATAAGAACGTTCAACAAAAATGCTTTAAATCATGAAAATCTGAACGTTTCTGGCAATCTAAAAGGTGAGAAATGTACTGTTTTGTAAGTGGTGATGTGATAACCTCTGCCAATGCAGAAAACTTGATTTCAGATCGGTAAATTATTAAAAAGTGATTTTCAATAATTTAAATGTCCTTCATCAATTCTTCCTTTCATAATGAAGCAATTTTTATGGCTTTCCAATTAAACTTGAACTCTTCTTAAAGATGAAGGCAAGACTGAGGAAGTGTTGACTAAACTACAGTGCAACGCTGAGAATCAATACCAATTAAACCCAGCACATACTAGGGAAAGGTCACAGAGTTTATAAAGTTCTTGAGCGCATACTGTAAGATTCATTCTTGTTGCTAGGTGACAATAACGCACAGTACTTAATCATGCATTTAATAACCTGACATAATGAAACCATTCACTTTATATTACATTTCTTTAAAAGATTGTTTCTGCCGCAGGTTGTTGTGTAGTACGACAATCACTGCACTGGATTTTTTTAAGCTCACTTGATCTTATTTTCATAATCTATTAGATGTTTTCTTGTAGGTAGTTACTTACCAAGACCCCCTGCAGCGATGACCCGTCCCCCGAGACAGCCGGCTACGAAGTCTGCACGCTTTTCTCTCATGCGACAGCCCCGGGTAGCCTTCAGCCACACGCCTGTAGGCCACACAGAAGGTCAGAGAAAGGTCAAGATCAAATGGGGACAAAACAAGGGGTCAGAGTTCGGATGGTTGGCATACTACAGGAAAAATGTGCTGTCTGGAGGATGTTCATTCATAGGTAAGGTGACGAAAAAAGTATGGAAGTGTGAATTAGATATTTGAGTATATGTGATGTGAAAAGAGTTAAAAATGAGTCAATATTTATGAATCCACAGATTGAGATCCTCTAAAATATTGATTTTAAATAACCCAGTATCTTGTTATTACAAACCTGTGTTTCTTTCATCAACAGATCGCAAAGGAAGTGGAATTAAATAAAGATGACGGATTTCAAAGCACATGTTACTCAAGGGGACCTACACCAAATGCAAACTCTAACATTCCCATTCCTATTACAGACCTCCTCAGAGACTGGAAGGACTCACTTCCCTTCACAGGAACTGTGTAAAATACCTGCAATATGTCTCTAATTCATTCTCAGAGTTTAGCCAGATGGGGTGTGATGCTTGCGGCCATTTGAGTTTGGCATCATGTGGGTACTAGCCGATACAAACATGGACACCATAATGTACCATAATGACTGCAATAAAACAAAACAAGCAGCAATGAAAGAAGTCAGAGAGAGTTCATACACACACAAACAGTATCCTTCTGCTTTGAGCTATGGGGATGGACTGATAAATGACCCCAGCCATCAAACAGCTGGCAAAAGCGTACGCTGCATTAGCTCTGTAGGCCGTCTGCTTTAGTTCCAGACCAACACACATGTGGTCTAAACGGCATCATTATCTCTCTGTCTCGCTGTGTTCTATCCTGTCCTAACACGCCATGACCACTCAGTGTCCACGGAGCCATCTCTGCTCATGACACCATCTGCCCGCGGGCAAACGTATGCCCTCGACTTTGAATGTTCCGATAAACGCCTTTTACTTGATTTTTTGTGTCCGCTTTAATATCCATTTACTAACCTAAACGCACCTGCTATTACATTCAGCCACAGTGATCTCCAGGCTCTTTTATCTCATCCCATCTTTGCTCCTGCTTTTGGCTACACATGAAAGAAATGCGGTTTAACAAACGCAGCCTGTTGAAACACACTCCGTCGGCCACTCGGCCCTGTCCTCACCCTGACTAATAGTCCTCTTCTTCAAAAGAACACGGTGATGCTCCTCGTGGGGTTGAGAAATACTCAAGGCTGCTTCAGAGATTGTTCTGATAATACTCTGCTGAGATCTTCCTAAAGGGTTTTGCGAAAGTCTTTGACCAGATTCAACCCTGTAACCAGTGTAAAGAGAGAATATCCTGACACATTGAAAGCACATTGAAATTTACTTGATCTTGAGATAAAAAAAAAGAGCAGGTTGTACTATAAAACATCCAGAATTCTGTTTTAGAATCCAAGATGACTGCCACTGACTCTTTTATTTGTTTAAGTGAATGATTTAAAAGTAATATTAAAACTACTCTTGTAATAGTCATCACCATCATGATTGTACAACAATATATATATATTATGATTATGATTGGGATTTTTTCACAATTATTTCCAATTTAACAGTGAACACTAGAGATGTCAAATGATTATCAATCACATGAGAATAATAGCTCACATAATATAAACTGACATAATATAAACTGTACATGCATATGTTTGTGAAAATAACTGTGTTTTGAAGTAAAACAATTTGCAAAAACATTTTTGTACATTTGAAAGCTTTGAAATTATTAGTGTATATTATAAATATATATTTGTGTTAAATAAATGCTGTTCACAAATTTATCTCAATTTAATATTTCCACTAAAAACCGTTATTAATGTTTTTAAAAGATTATGTTAAGTTAAGATACCTTTTTATTTTAGTGATTTATAATTAACAATAAAAATAACAATAATAAACTGTTATTCTGATTGATATTAATCCCATTCAGAATAAGGCATTTAAAATACGTCTTTTTATTTTTCATATTACTTGTATTATGTTTGCAAGCACATACACATTCATAAACATATTTAGTCAAGAAATTATAAAGGTTATCAAATATAATATATATGTTGAATTTAAATAATTGACAAATATAAATAAATAAATGTTAACAAGATGAACAACAATCTGACATTGTATTTATTTGTCTTTTCATGATGATAAACGTACGCACATTCCCTCTAAACCTTACGTGCTGGAAAACAACTATAATATTAAGCAGGTAAGCAAGGGATCAAAGATAAGGAAACAGCTTTCTCTCTCTCTCTGCCTTCATACGCACACACACACACACACACACACACACACACACACACACACACACACACACACACACACACACACACACACACACACACACACACACACACACACACACACACACACACACACACACACACACACACACACACACACACACACACACACACAGCCAAAGCCAAAGCATGCTGGTGGTTAATGAAGTGTAGTGACCCCAGTGTGACCGGTCAACCTGTTTCTAAGAAGAAAGAAAGCCATTCAACATCTCTCTAGGTTCAGGCGAGCTCATTGTGACAGACTTGAGCACAGTACAAAGAGAGTAACACACTGCAGAAAAGATGGAGGGATAGAAGAAAGGCGCAGGTACAATCTCCGCCACCCACCGCTCGTTCTGAAATTGGGAGATAAATTGGTTGAAATTGGCAATGACTCAACGCTGACAGGGGTTTAAGTGTTTGGCGCTTTTTCTCGACATGTATAATACGTGGGGAGGGGAGAATGGATGCGAGAGGTCATGGGTAACAATATCACAGAGAGACACACTGGAATCTCACGGTTTATTTAGCACATGTGTACAGTGATGATAGATTTAGGATCTAGATGGTTTGAGCTGTGGAAATTCGATGTATATAATAAGGCTGATAGAAAAATTAACTGTTGTAAAATGTTAATGCAAAAGCACTTATTTAATTAACAGATACAGCATTACAAAACTAGTGTCTTCATTTAAGCAGTTGTTTGCCAAGCTCAGTTTTATAAAGAAGATTTAATGACAAAACTAAGTCGGTGAGTTTTCTAAGCATGGAAAGAAAAAAGTGGTGCAGGATCTTTTCTTCAAAATCTGATGGGTGGACTGTAATAGTATAGAGTATAATGTTAAACAGCGACGGCACTCATTCACATGTATTGGATTTGTAAATTGGTGCATTTTACATATGATCTTCTTAGTGTTTTGCATACAGGGCATGCAGGTTTGAAACGAAAAATGATTCATTTTTAAGTGAACTACTATCATTTATGAAAGTTAGTTCTAAGCGAACATTTCATAAACAAATAAAAATATATATCTCAGCAGTTGAATTATGAAAGAGGCCTTCCTGATATTTAATATCATAGCAAAGTCTACAAAGCACTGCCCTTTCTCTTTGAACCGTTGCTCAGGATTACCTGTCTCTGTTTGCCCGTCGTCTGTCTGTATGTCTGTCTGTCGACCTGTCGCTTACTATTGAACCAGACACGCACACAGCTGCGCTTCTCTCTGCTGCTAAAGAGCAGGAGGTGTGAAATGATTGACAGTTCTGTAGGCTCGGAACAACGACCCAGCTGGAGATGAGAAGCCGTGTTTATTTAAAGCTCACGAAATCAATCATCACCCTCTCTCTATTACACGGGCACACGCAAACACTCATTCAACCCAGAAAAAGTGAAAAACGCACATAATGTTTGCAAGGTAATATAAAGATATTTATACATCTGTATGGATACCCAATCAGTTAAAGATTTTCCACGGACAGGTACTTTTCATATCAAGTAACGATGAATCGAAATTGCATTTGTGTCTAAATAAGTCATCGTAGTCACACATGCACACATTCAGGGCACAGGTGCATTCTGGGATCGATTAAAGCAAATCAATGGGTTAATCCACAATCCAAGGGTTGGCCATTATATCAGTCTGTATGTATAGTGTCTGAATATTAAACAGTGCGCTGCAGCGCCAAGGGCCGAGCATTTTCAGCTGCCAGAAAACGCCGCTGGGCCGGAAGACCAATGCAGACAAAGTTGAAATAAGGAGAGATGACAGGAATGTGCTGGAGAAGAAGAGTCAATATGAGTGGAAGACGGGAGTGAGAATGTAAGAGAGGGATATATATTTACTATACATGCAGCTTTCTATAAAGAGGATATAAAAGACAGCCTGGCACTAAAAATATATATTTTTTCAAAGAGCCTGCAAAGTGCCCACTTAATCATTGAAAAGCTTCCATAACTGAAAAAGTGGGTTCTTGGAATTTTTTAAACCTACCTTTTCTTCAAATTTCAAGAAAAATATGTAAAATGTATCAATTGAAGTCATTACAACAACCCTTTTTTTCAGTGCTGTAGTTTTATGGTTGGAGCATGGCATTAGCAAGTCTCCAAATGTAAAGTATACTGCAATATAAGTCGCTTCGGATATAAAAGCTTCAAATGCTTTTATTTAAATTTAAATATAATATATTCAAATTTTTACATAAATTATACTGTGTAAACATATATTTGACCATGCCTGGGAAAACGAGGCTAAAGTCACATCTAATTAAGAAATAAAGATTGAATTTGAACTTTACCAATTGATTTCAATGTAATACCATTATTACACGTGGTTTTATTTAAAGAAATCAATGTTATATTCCACAAAATGTGCCTTACATTGTGTAAGAGAATTTATTTTTCTAAAAAGTAAATCACAATAAATTTCCTATCTTTGTTTTTACAGGCAGGGATATACATATATCTATAATTTACTTTTATATACTCTCATATATAAAGAGAAGAAAATTAAAATTAAACAGTATTACCCGTTTCTCCGATTAGGTTAGACGTCAAACTGTGTAAAAAATATTATAACATATATTGCACTTTGCATGTCATTTAATCTGTTTTTGATAAGTATGACCTCAGCTATCGTCCGATCGAAGTATAATCTCCAAGGTGAACTTTGCTTGAATAAAATGTTGTTTTCCTGTTAAAAAACGTCGACCACTGAGTGCATGAAGTGTTCATTGATTCACATTTATTTTTTAATTGAATGTGCGCATCTTGGTTCTTTAAGAGCACTTATTGGAATTTTCAACAATAACCCTTCACCATTGCTATTTATACTATATAATAGTACTAAATATGACGTAAATATCAGATATGGGATGCACGAATGCTGGCAGACAAGTTCCAACAACACAAAATAAATTTGAGGATTGTGCCTTAAAGTAAAAAGAATCCATTTGGCACATTATTTCTTGGCACACAGAAACCTTAAACTATGAATATGGATGAGGAATGCAGCATTGTTACAAATGCCACACTCATTTCATGAACAAAATGTCTAAGAACACAAGCTGAAAACAGCAGGCTTCATATCTAATGAGTGAGCAGACACTGCCGGTGTGTCGCAACCACTGCAGTAATGAGTCTGTGTTCTCTGATCCGTCCTGAGTATGCGTGTTAGTGTCTACACAAATACTGTCCACTACACATTACAGCATGTAAATCTTAATCTTCCTGTCTTATTAAAGAGGCATGTCTGTGCAATTAAAGTTATTAAAGTGGCCATATTGTTGTTAAAGCCGTAATTCTATGGGCAGCACTCCAAAAGTATTCACGATCTGATTTGATATGGTTTCTTTCTTACAGTCCAAGAAATCTGCTTTGTCTTTTATTATTTGTGGTTACACTAATAATGTTAGTCAAATGTGACAGATTCGTCTTACGGCCTGTACAATCTACTCTCAATGGCAAGTTATATTTTTTCTAATGTGACTTTAAGAAAACCTCTCTTCGATATGAAACAAGCCTCAGAGCTTTGGCTTGCACGAAATACAGGCTTGATGTTGTGTAAAAAACTGTTATTAACTTTCAAATCTGTAAATCATACAGCCAGAAAGCAAAGCACATGAAGTAAGTAAGCACATTCTAATAAATGCTGAGTTAGTTCAACCCAACATTGGCTTTAAAATGGACAAACCCAACATTTAGGATAAATTAACCCAGGAAAAAGGTTATATTCAACCCAATAATGGGTTAAAACAACCCAGCATGGTTTAATTTATAACCCGATGGTTTGGTTTTATCCATTTTTGACACATTGTTGGGTTGAAGAAACCCTGCATTTTTTTAGAGTGTACGACTTACTATCCTCTGCAGAATAAAGATAATTTGAAGAATGTTGGGCCTGGCACCCATTCACTGGTTTTGTGTCCGAACTATAGAGATGAATGGTTTCCACTGCTGTCCAGTTAATAACATTCTTCAAAATAGATTATTTTGTGCCCAGTAGAATAATAAAAGTCAAAAAGGGTAAAAATGATGAGATTACTTTGTATTCTTTGTATTTTGTTTCTTTCTATTTCTGTATTTGGAATTGTAAAATCTGCAACATTTATGAACAACATACGGTCATTCCTGAAATGGAATTGCGGTGATAAGCTCGTATTTTATATTAAACATCTTTTCGGACTTCTGAGAAAGTTGTAAAAGATATAGTAGTATGTGCCATCATAAAATAAACACCACAACAAAACAAGCTAAGAAAATCCTCATGATATGCTTAAAATAAATAACAAAATGTCCATTTTTCATCCTCCAGCTTTGAAATAATATGTATTTAAAAAACACAATAGAAATACAGTTGAATGGAATCATAATGAAGCTGTAGATTTTCACAAAACAACACAGACATGCATAAAGGTTATGGTGACCGAAGGCTCGAAAAGAGGATAACAAAGGAGTTCTTTTGTACTAGCTGTATCAAATAAAAAGTGATTTTTCTCTCCTCCATTATTCCAGTGAAACTATAAAAGTCAGAGAGAGATCAGCTCCATTACAGCGCCCACGCAGCATTACGGCATCATATTGAAGAGGACGTGACTACACTGTCCGGTGATATCACAGAGCAATATTAACAATGCTGTCTCTAAACCCAGAGCTAGTCGCTGATGGGACACAGAGAGATCGGAAATTCAATTACTGGCACTTCATGTGCTTTGCTTTCTGGCTGTATGATTTACTACACATTTCTCTAAATTTAGGAATATTGGATGGGTTCTTCTGTCAATCATTGTATCATCTTGTCTCTCATCCGAAACAATTGGGCCTATTTTCTACAGCAGCTCTGGGTGAATACTATCAATCTCCGGTTGACCTTGTGCTTTGTTTTAGAAACTTATGGTTTTGTAGTTGTGCTTCTGTTCCTCTCCAGTTAATCAGATGTTCCTTTTAGCCTATTCAAGGTATTTATTGTCTCATTTTTTCTTTGTTTGGTGTCAGCCTTAGTTTCTTGTTTCATTGCCTTTGGTTGAAGCTTCTTCATCTGCATTTGCGTCTAAGCTTTCGATCTCAAAAATCCAAATGTGTTCACCTAAGTACTTTCTCTTCAGTGTGAGTGCATGCTTTTGATTTAGCAAAAACCCTTCTATGCAAATAAACGCATATGCATATTTATGTAAAATGTCAGCCGGGAGCTACAGATGTATAAGCATCTCTAATGCGTACTGAAAATTCATACCAAGCTTTTATGCGTCAATTGAATTTGGGTAAGTGTTAAGCCACGAACATTAGTATTACCCAGATTAAACAGGAATAATAATTGTAGTAATTCCAATAAAATACAAACAGTTATTATATGCAATCATGTTATTTCACATCTGTTTAAGGCTTTTGAATAACATCTTTGGGCGTATAAATACAGCGATTTAAAAAAGGATTATTTTGAAATGGTGTCATAATTTACACAGCTTCTTGTCATTTCAAACCCGTAAGAATTTCTTTCTTCTGCAGAACACAAAAGAAGATATTTTGAAGAATCTTGGGAACCGGACTAGTTACATAGAAGTAAATGGGATCCACTACTGTTTGATCACCAACATTTTGGAAGAAAGAAAGAAATGCATAAAGGATTAAAAAGATGAGTAAATGATGACAGAATTATCACTTGTTTAACCGTGTAGGCTTAACAGAGCTTAGTAAAGTGTCTGAAGACTTTGTCATAATTGCAATGTGATATGAAGCCCCCCCCCAAAAAAGCAAGCAAACAAACATTAGAAAAAGAATGTAACAGTTTGATTGAGACATGAAAGAATTTAGGGTGACAGAAGAACAAAAGAAAACAGAATGTGACAGAAAATGAATAACTGTAAAAAGAATTGAGTTTTTGGTGTTTGATTATGTTGTATGACGAGCACATTTCTGAACAATATCAGAGGCTTTGTACCACACACTCTCATCTCTCATGACAGAGCGAGCAAGCAAGGAGAGAGAGAGAGAGAGAGAGAGAGAGAGAGAGAGAGAGAGAGAGAGAGATAGAGAGAGAGAAAGACAGCTTATAAACGCTGGCAGATGGATGCTGGCCGGAGAACAAAGAACCAGCAGAAGTTCTGTCCAGCAAATACTCAATAGGGCACTTTTCATTTTCATCCACTTCATAAAAGCATACTTTATTGATTTGACACATTTGTCTGCAGTTGTTTAAATAAAGGCAGGCAAATTATTTAACAGTTGGATGTAAAGTAAAATAATATCACATAAAAGTGCATGATTAAAATTATGCAATTCAACCCTACAATATAAGGGTATATATGTTCTTTGTATATCAGATTTGTCATAGCAAAAACATTCGAACAGATTCCTAACATTTATGAACCAATATATTATAGTTCTTGTTTTAATATCTCAAATATCTAAAGACCCTTTATAATGCAATGTAAGCCGAAAATCAGCAAGAAACGTCAAAGCTCAGCAAATCTAGCCAAAAGGAGTTGATAAAAAACTCAATGCAGCACAACAAACATTAACCGTCAAAATATATTATTATAACTATGAAGAAATATATGGGATTGCAGATAAAAGGATTCAAGTAAAAGCATGTATGACCACCGTATTTAAAACTGTGTAATGCAGTGTGTAAAATTTGTGTAATATATTGAGTCACAGGCCCTTGAAGCTAAAGCCGGGCTTTTAGAAGAATGCCAAGCTGTGGGGATCGACTTCTGTCCTCAAAGAGGCTTGTGGGATTGAAGATGACTTTGAGGAGATTTGTAAAGCATATGGAAGAGGACGGAGCCAATGTGAAAGAAATGTTCAGCAAATAATCCAGAGATAAGGCATTTTATTTTTGTCACTAACAATAATTAAATCTGAAAGCAGTCGATAATGGATTGATATAACAGACAGATGAGAGTTAATAAGGCGACAGGAAATATATAGTCGCAAGATAGACCAAAATAGAATTATTTTAAATAATAGAATTTGCTGAATTTAAATTGATTGCAAACCTGACTGAGTTTTATACAGTAGAATAAGAAAAGAGATATCTTGAAATGTGCTAAATATATTACAACGAAAGTCTATGGATGTTGTGGGTTTCAGTTCGAACGAATAAAACCACCGAAAATGCATAATGAAAATAATCTTTACGACCCATGCACCACATTTAAAGTTTTTTAATTTACATAAATTTAAATTTGTAATCCACTTTTAAAATGTATGTAAAAACAGCTCGGGCATCTGATTAATATTAAATAATAGCACTGCAAAAATGAATTTCTTATTAGATATTTTGGTAAAGCAAGACACCTTCTCAAAACTATAACGTTTTACATTAAGTTGTACCTCTTTATTAAATATTTATTTTAAATTTATTGTATTTCCCTATTGTCAGATGTCTTTCCTCCGTAAAACACAAATAAAGATATTTTGAAGAATGTTGGAAACTGAACAGCGGGAGCAACCTTTCACTACCACTGTAGGGACACAAAATATTGCAATTGAAAGTGTGCCAGTTTACCAACATTCTTCAAACTATCTTCTTCTGTTTTTTGCAGAAAATAAATTGTAGGTTAAGTGGGAGTAAATGATGACTTGTATACTGTCTATGACACAGGCATTTCTGCAGGTTGTTTCTTTTAATATCAGACCACCTAGAGGACTGAATATCAGACGCAAAAAAAATTTTAAGGAGCTGTGCCGGATTACACGGATTTGTCTAATTTAAAAGCCTGAAATCCAGGGCTACTCATAAATCCAAATAATGGCGTGTGATTGTGGATGTGTTGAATAGGGAGATTAGAGAGCAGTAATGTGTAATTGAGGAAACAGGTCGTAAACATGGGCTGGTAATTACAACGGCCGCTTTCTCTTCTGCCTCTGCAGTAATAGGTAAAGTGATAATGGAATTAGGGATTACCACTTACACAAGAAGGGTTCATGTTAGCCTCTATTACCCTTGCACACGTGTGTTTAAACACGCTAACAGCACACAGTTATGATGCACATGTCATTTACTTAACAAACTGCAATGATTGCTTTACGTTTAAATCTGAATACATATGACTATAGGACCAAAAATGTTATGTGTGTGTGTTTAGGGTCTTTAGTCATTTACCCTTAACCTTTATGACTTACTTTGCCTGCAGAACAAGATATTTTTTTAAGAATGTTTGTAAACTGGCATCCATTTACAAGCATTGGTTTTGTGTCCCTGCTGTAGAAGTGCATGGGTACCACTGCTGTTCAGTTACAGATATTCTTCAAAATATCTTCTTTTGTGTTCTGCAGAAGAAAGTCATTCTTTCATACAATACAAAAGAAAATTAAATACAACTCTCATTTAATTGAGA
Source organism: Triplophysa yarkandensis (assembly GCA_033220385.1). Lineage (NCBI taxonomy): Eukaryota > Metazoa > Chordata > Actinopteri > Cypriniformes > Nemacheilidae > Triplophysa > Triplophysa yarkandensis. The sequence continues at coordinate 12,942,585 of CM065671.1, read as the reverse complement.
ATAGAAAGAGGACAGGGAGTAAATAGAAGATTAGGAGTCAATCTTATCAGTTATGGAGGACAAATTTAACATAAACAGGCCCACAAATGGTTAAAAAAGGATATGAAAGCGGCCGCCATATACAGAAAATATCAGACTCTTTCTTTGTTTAAGCCTACCAAAGGTTCGGAAAAATACATACATAGAGTTGGCAAATAGAATGGGAAAATGTGACAGAAGAAGAAAAAGCTAACAACAAAAATCTTTGTGATAAGAGTCTGGGACTCTTGAGTTTTTTTGCTATTTATGTGGAGATGAAAGAATGCTCTTTTATTGTAAGACCAATTAAAAGCTCCTTGACCGGTACTCCTGGGATGACGGAAAAAGACTCAAACAAAGGAGAATTACAGTTTAATTAAATGCCAAACCGGTTGGAGAGCAAGAGGAAAACTAACACAGATGAAAATGTACTGAAGCACATTGGAGACCAGTGGAGAAAATGCTTCTGTTTGGCATCTGTCTTATTTGTTCATTAAAATTAGCAGCGTGACAATCGAGCGAAACAATAAATTGGAATTTAACACGAATAAAAAGAAAGTCTATTTGATTTGTGACCTAAATAAGTCAATTACATATTTCTGAATCATTTTCATTTTTTGTTTCAGAATCTTGTGTCCGAAGTTTGTTGCATCATTTTGAATTCGGACCCATGTGTTTTACAATGACATCAATGACTTTGACTCGTTGTGTTATATCTGATCCTGTGAAAGGGACAGTCGTCATAATTTCATAATTCATAATTTCTTAAATTTCTTGAAATTGTATGGCTTTCCTTGCAAATTTTCATATTTTTTCTACAGCAGAACCTGAATACATTGTTTAATATCTCATAAACTCTAACAACTGTTTATTGATCAGCCTCTTTTATTCCAAGTCTCCACTGATGGTAAATAAATACACTGTGGGCCATGGGAAACATGGGAAATGGAGAGAGGGGGGGGGGGATTGGAGTATTTGTAATTGAGTAGTGACATAGAATCTGTTTTGGATGCCAGTCTGGGAACCACTGGATTTTGTTGCACGTACAAAGTTTAAAATGTCCCCAAAAATTGTGATGCAAGCATTAATGTAAAGCTGAAGCCAAAATACCTTATTCCTTTAATCGTCTAAAATAGAGCAAAAACGACTCTCACCCTGCTCACAATCGAATTCTTCCACTGTGGAAACGAAGTGAGGTCTTGAGTAAAAGTTGTGGGGACCGGGCTGCTGAAGACCCCCCAGGCTGAAGAAGGCCCCGTCGGTAGCGGCGCAAGAGGAGAACGCTCTGCGGCTGGGGATGCACGGGTACCGCGTCCAGCTCTTCATCTCCAGGTCGAATGCTTCAAATGCGGTCACTGGCAGCTTGCCCTGTCGCCCACCTGTTAGAGGATGAGAAAGTGAGAAGAGGGTTCTCAAGAAAGATTGAGATGAAGGGAGATGGTGTGTGGGTCTTTCTGTGATAGGATTCAGTCAATGTGTCACGTCTGTCCCTGCTGGGAGACAGTGTGTGTGCGATTACCACATGTCACGGCTCACTGACAACGCGTTGGTCTCTTCAGACAGACTGACAGCCTGTTCCATTATTGGGTCTCTGACACACGCAACCCACGCATTTACACGGCACATATAGGCCTACTGTATGCATACAGCACACGTGTGCGATAATATATGTGCATATACAAACACATATTTGCATATGTTCGATACACGTTTAAAGGGATAAAAATCCGCACAGCAGATCAAACCTGTATGACTTTTTCTTCTGCATAACACAAAGGAAAATATTTCGAAGAATGTTTGTAATAGGTGCCCATTTAACATCACTTTAAAGGGATATTCCTCAAAATAAAAATGTATTCAACCTTATGTGATTCAAAACCTGTACAGTTTATGACATTTTGTGAAAGTTATTTCAAGAAATGTCCCGGTGGTTTTATGTCCATACAGTGAAAGTCAACGGTGGCCATTGTTGTTTGGCTATGCGAAGCGTATACGAGACCCAGAAAGCAACAAATGCTGTCACATTTCCAAACACGCCTTCATTTTTTACACATTCTCTACTGCGCTCTCTTGGCACCTCTATGAATTCACAATGTGACTGATCTCCTCCCAGCTTTAGCATTACTGACGGCCCTCTGGGAAAGAAGAACAGAGAGCAGGAATAACACACACACATGAGAAAACAAAAGAATTTGAACCTGTCTGAGTGATAATGTGGAGAAGAGGAAGAACGAGAGAAAAGGCATTAAGGTTGGCATTAAGGCACTCATAATATAGGAGGGTGCCAATGAGTTTACAATAGTTCATTTAAAGTGAGCTTGTTCTTTTGACCTCTCCTGGACACCACCAATTAAGTTCCTTCAACTCTTGTGGCTTCTTGCCGTCAATCGTTAAAACCTCATTGGTCAAAAATATGAAAAATTAGCCGAGGGGAACAGGGCATATACACGAGTTAATTCAAAGGCGAGGTGTGTAGAGAGAAGATACTGAGCTGAGTGATGGCACACGCTTATATGCTTTACTAGGCTTATATTGGCCCAGAACTGTCTGCAGACAGATTTGATAAGAGACGCGAGGTATGAAGCCTTATACACACATTCATGTATCGCAAATAATCATCTCATTATGATTTATAATTTAATTTGGGCAAAGATTTTAAATGTAAAAAATGTATATATTATTATCATACTATTTTTTAAATGGTTATACATTGTTTTGTTATATTCCTATATTTTATTATTATTTTATTATTTCGATACATATATTATTTGCTTTTGAATAGATTTCAAGTTTCTAGACTTGAATCCATACACTTTTTTCTGGGTTTTGGGGAATAGAAGATATTTGGAAGAATGTTTGTACCCAAAACAGTTCTGGTGCACCGTTTGTCAGTGGTCCCCCAGAACTGTAAAAATAAAAATACTTAAAACACTTCATAAATATAAAACTGAAGGATGCTTTAAGGCTTTTTCAAAGCACATCTGTGGACATACAGGAAATTTACATTTACATTTATTCATTTGGCAGACGCTTTTATTCAAAACAACTTGCAGTATTGTGCCATTGTCAATCATCACAGGGGTAAGACGATGTCTTGCTCAAGGACACTTCAGTCATTTTCTGCTGGCGGTGGGATTGGTACCCGCAACCTTCCGCTTAAAAGTCCATGTGTGTGTATATATATATATATATATATATGTGTGTGTGTGTGTGTGTGTGTGTGTGCGTGCGTGCGTGCGTGTGTGTGCGTGTGTGCGTGTGTGTATGTATATATAGATATATTTGACAAATTTGATGTTTGTAGCTAATACTAAATAAATCTCTATTACGTATACATCAATAAACAAATCACTTGCAACAATTACATTCCCTCTAAAGATGAAAACAACATCAACAGAATAAACCTTAAACCAGCTTTCAATTCTCTCCAAGAACGTTTATTTTAGTTCATGTTGAATGAGGTCACATATCCCTCATGTCTTCACCAGGGGTAACCGGATCAGCACGCACAGTGGGGATCTTATTTTGGGGAGACAGCATGGTGCATCTTGGTGATTTGTGATCGAGTGTCTGGGCTGGATGATAGACCTTGCGGGGCGCATCCCAAACAGAGTCTGAAGCAAATGAGCGTCTTGTGATAAGGAGTCATTCTTCATACGTGGCGCTAATGTGATTCCGGTGCGGCTCTATTTGTGGTCTGGAAGCCCCCACCAACAAATAACCGAATTACGTTTCTTAGCTCCAACATTGCTTAGCGAAAGATCCTCCCGAAAGTTATGTGAAACTTTAAGTCTCCTTGTGCCCCTAAAGCAAGACAAGCAACACAAAGGCGTGTAGCTGTTTGAGTTAAATTGAAAGAGAGAAAGAAAGCGCAAGAGAAAAATATAATCCAAAGCATGGGTTGCATACGAAGAGGCTCGGCATGAATTATTCTCTGTGATGTCAAACGCACAAGTTTAACCGTTGAGACAAAATTGTTTCGTGCAAGAGGAGGTCTAAGGGGAAATCTTATCTTCATTACACTCTTCATTTCACTCTTCACCACACTGGGTTATGCTTTCTAATCATTTATTTGCTTCTGTATGATGTCTGGAGGTCTGGTCTTTTCATGGCAGAGACATCTTCAGTCTTCGACAGTAAGATCTGTCTGCTTGAGAAATAAACTTAATTGTGTGTTTTTAAGATGTAAACTCTAATTTTGACTCTGCATTACATTATATTTTATTTCAATGGTTTTGCTTTCACGGTTTCATGGCAAATGTTTCTACTGGTTTAACATAAAGCCATGTTATCATTTGCTTGCCAGGTCCAAAGCAAATTTAAGCATCTGTTCTTGCTCTCCAGCCGGAACATGGATGTCACACAGGGCAAAGAGGTCAGAAAAAGGACAAATCTGTCAAAATAAGACCCCATACAGACCATTCCACATGCTTACAAAACCAACATTCTGATCACTTGGGAAACCCGAACAACCCACAAACACATATATATAAAAGACACGGCACATCTCTAGACACCTTGGTGCAATTCAATCAATAGTGATTCCGTTTTGATATTATGATGCATCAATGTGCATTGTATTTTGCACAACAAGAATAAAACGATTACTTCAAAATTGTTTTTCACCGCTGTGGGCTACGTTTCCCCAAAGCATCGTGAGCCTAAGTTGATCGTAGCTCCATTTGTTTCAACAGGTCTACGATGTACTTAAGCTTAGGATGCTTTTGGGAAATGTAGCCCAGGAGTGATCAGTTTCAGAAGTTTGAGATGTTTCTCTTAAAACTGTTGAAAAACAATCCAATGAATATAGATTGTAAAGCTGTAATCTAGTTGTTTTCGAACTAACTTTTCTATAACAGGGAACCAGGAACTCTCCACTCCACAGCTCTTACTAGCCTTAGTACAATGACCATGTGTTTTGCCACATCTGCTGTCCCTGAGAACACGGTGACACAGTCCGGCACACAAAATAAGAAACATTCTAATTATTGGCTAGTCCAGTCTTCCACCATCTGCCAAAAGCCTCCAGAGAGAGGATCCCTTCTCCATGTGTACACATGCACCACCCCACTTCACCAACGTCTTCAGCACACTTCTTCCTTAAAATCACATTACAGGTTGGGTAAGAGATGTCTGAAAATGGTTGTTATTTAAAATGGACTACAAAATACATTACTATGCAAGAGGAACCCGGCTCTGTATAACTCTGACCCTTAAACGTCAGAAGTCTTTGTTTTTGATTACTTATTGGCTACAAGTTTGTTCTGGTACCCATGATTCTAGAAATAGGTAACCCTGCCTTTAAACTTCTTAACCCAGAAATAAAGGTTCCAAATCTGCTTATAAGACAGCATAAAATACATCAAATACAAATTCACACTGATCCAACTAACACAAACAGATTATGTCGGATTAAGAAATTCCTTAGAGCGTTTTAAGTTGAGAACTTAAGATCTGTAGTCTATATTTGACAAAAAAATCTCAAGTGTGATATATTTGTTCCTCAAAAGGATTATTCAGAATTATAAAAATGAATACAAGCGTTGTTTCTTTAAATTGTAAAAAGAGAACAAACAGGCTTACCAAGAACATAGATCTTGTTGGCATGCAGAAAGGAGAAAGCTCCGTAGCGGGGGGTTGGCATGGAGGTGAGGTGTAGCCACTGGTCCTTTGTCGGCTCGTACAATCTCACAAAGGCCTGAGGGGATGTGTCTGCCCCCATCCCGCCCAAGGCATACACCTTACCATCTGCAGGAGAGAGAAAGAAAGAGAATTAGTTTGAAATCGGCTTCCTATCTATAGTTTCCTCTCTAGTGTTTTAAACAAACTAATAACTGCACAAATTAAGGCACAAAATGACAGAGGAGGGAAAGCAATCGGAGACACAACGGATCTGATTTAGGAATACTTTGGTGGTGTGCTGGAGTGGAGACCCTCCAGAGACCTGCTCTTTGTTACCTGGGCTCCGGCTATTTTAAGGTTGCTTAAATTCCACCCAAACTTGCACTGCACATTTGTTCTGTTCCTCAGCGGAATTTGAACATTAAATATGAATACGTTCCCATAACTGCCCCAAACTTTGCAAAGTTTACTAAAAACTTCTATTGCCGATTTGTCAAAAATACATGAGGCTTTTCTAAACTGTATAATTCTCTGGAAGTACACACACAAAACCACCAATGCTTTATAAAGTATTTCTCGCTCATTTGCACTACAATACCAGAGGTCTCCGAAACGAATGATCACATAGTTTGTCCGCTCCAGTTTCCACTTTCCCTTTTTTATCTGAGTTTATACCGTCTGGATAAATAATGTGTCTGCATTGTTTACACAATCAGAATTGTGTGTTGGCTAAATTTCGGTTGAGATTACATTGAGATGGATGAGAATGGAATTGCTGGGATCGGTCATGAGTTCAGTTCCCAAGAAACGCATAAATGGATCAAATTCAAAATGATATACAGTAATATCTGCCACAGAAATAAATATAGAAGTAAGATCAGGCATCGAAAACACTTGTACTATGGCACACAGACAGCACATACTGTACTGTATAGTCTTCATTCAATCCCCTGAAAATGAAACTGTGTGTTTTGAGTACCATATGAAAATGTAACTCATCCCGAGACAATCCATAGGGCTTGAAATGACAGCACATCAGAGGCCTGTCACGGGTACTTCTGCTGGTTGACAGTCAACTGAAATCGGCTGTCATACATGAATTTTACGGTCACGTCCCAAAGGAACGATAAAATCTGTTCTTGCATTGTGTAGGATGGCACACTCCTTGCCAATGATATATAAGATAATATTCACATAAGACAAAAGACATTAAATAAAACACCCACACAGATACATGTATATTTGTGAACTGCAAATGTGTGAATTCTTTCCCGAACAAGGCACTTATTTTGTTATTAAATTGTTGTTTTGATGTAGACATTACATTCTTAATTTGTAAACATAATAAAAAGTTTGAAAATTGATTAATGATTTGATATGAGATTTCAGAGATACTATTTCATATGCTTTACCATACCATTTAGCAAATATGCTTCATGTATCATATATCATTTATGTGATAAATAATAAACAGTATGACATATGATGTGATCATATTATATATGATTTGAAATATTTTATACTTTAAATGTTATTTAATATATGATATTTGAGATATGAGCTATTAAATATGATATATGATGTGATACAAGTCCAGAGACATTATATAAAACACCTACACGCATGCACATGCAGAATAAACACTGCTGTTAGTTTAGTTAATGCTTATCTCTGACTTTACATCTGACTTTACGTTGACCTTCGTGAAGTTCTCATGGGAAATTCGGAAATGCAGCACAGGAGTGAAATTAATGTGAGAGAAATGCCGCCTCAGCACAGCGAACTCAACACAAAAGAGTGAAAGAGAGCGTGCAAATGAGCGAGTGAAGGAGAGAGAGAGAGAGAGAGAGAGAGAGAGAGAGTCTGATTTTATGGCAGTCATAACTTATTGAGAAGTGTCAATGTGACAAAATGTCACAGTTTCAATATCTCTTAGCTAGAGCATGTAAGAAAGTTAAGAATAAAGAAAGACAAACATAAAAATATCTTGGGTAAAGCAGTTATACATTTGGATGTCACAGGGATAACTGACTCATTTATCCACAAGGCTTTTATAATAGTAAAACACACATCTGGACAATCATGGATGAATCCGCACATCCCCAAACGGAATTCTCAAGGCCAACCTCAATGAGGACGTATTGTTGGAATCCCAAAACCACACAAGTTGTGCTCATTGGACCAATATTATCCTTTAAATGTTGCCTTTAATACAAAACACAGTGCCTTAGTATGCCTTTCATTCTCTCTAAGCTTGATTGGAGCTGCTGACTCAGACATCTGCAGTACGCCGGAACAGCAACCTGTGACTGTTGTTAAATGCGGAACAAATGAGCAGATGAAGAGACATAGAGATACACATGGGGGCGGTAAACTAGGTGGAAGCACAACGCTTAAGATGGAGAGACTGTGAAATCACCGCATGACTGCCAACAACTCATCTGAAGTACCGTGCCGGTGAATCACAGACCACATCCACTTTACAAGCTCTCTGCAGTTTACACACATCCAGAAGCAAATACCAGCTTAATGCCATTGTCAAACTAACGGGTTTATTAAGGGTTACTACAAAATTCTTTTATGTTTTTGGACACTGCGGACACAGCACGCATGCCAACAAATAGTATTTAGTATTTGTTAGGTCAACCATACAAAATGTGCTAAATTAATATGGTCCTAGGGAGTCTAGCAGTCCTCACCGGGTTCCTTTGGATTTTCTCCGATGTATTTCACAATACTGAAAATAACACACTATCAAAGCTTCCGCTGGATCATGCTTTTACATCAAAGAAATTGGAAAGATGAGAAAAGATATGTTGAAGAATGCTGGTAACTAAACTAGATTGGTCATCATTTACTTCCATTATATGGAAAGAATATCCCTGAGACATTTCTTGAAATATCTTCTTTTGTGTTTCACTAACTAGACAACGGTTCTTAAGGCAAGATCTCTTCCATTTCCAGGATCACTACCCATGTCTCTCTGTATAGAAAACATCTCCTCCCCCCAAAAAATGATTGATGTGCCTTTCTTTTGCTAGTTGGGATGTGTCTACATCCATTCGACAAATCTGCAGATTTAATTTTCATTTACTCACCTTTTTGTCAATTCAAACCTGCATGATTTTCTTCTGCAGAACAAAACAACACTGGCCCTCATTCACTTCCATTAAATGGACACAAAACCACCACAACATTTCTCAGAATATCTTCTTTTTGTTTTTCACAGAGGAAAGTCAGGGTTTGGGTGAACCTCAGATTAAGAAATCTAAATTCAATGTTCTACGAATAAAAACCCCACTGATGCTTCAATGTTTCAACTCGAAACCAGACTTGCAATGGGGTTTGCCATGAATTAATTGGCTTTAATGAAGACACGAACAAGCCAGCTGTTAGTATGAGCTTTGCTATTCCTTGACAGAATGATCCTTCTAAATGCGACATCTGGTAATTGGAGAACGGCCTCTTTCAAGACACAATTGTGGAAAGGCGTAGGTTGTTTGCACTTCATGAATTTGTCCCCTTAAAAGACATGTTGGGGTTTTCAGCATCCTAAGCAACAGTACGAATAATAACTTCCCCCAAAATAGTTTGCTTTATTACATCAGAACACCAAAAGCCCATTAAATGCAAATGTGAGAAATTTAATTTAATAATTATAAAAAGGTTAATGAGTTGTTTTAGCACACAATAGGGCCACATATACACTCAAATACGGAAAAGGGAAAGCAAACGAGAGGCTGATAAAATGAAAAAAATGTAAGTCTTGTTTGAATCTGAAAAATGATGTTATGATGGGGGTGTGACAACAGATAGCAACAGTCAAAGATCATGACCGAAAGAAATATCACAATCTGTACACAGCAGGAGGAACTGCATTAAACATCTCATGCCTGTTCTCTCAGCAGATCAGTAATATTTTAATCCAATTTCTTTGACATTAAAAAGAAATAAACATACTGAACCCAAAATTGAGACTGCAGCAGATGAAATGTCTTCGTATTAATGATGTCAACCACTCATGCAGAACAAAACTCTGGGCCTCACACGAGCAGAAGCTTTAAGACGTATATTTTTAAATAACTCCTGTTAGTATTTCTTCTTTCCCTGAGGAGTGTGCAGCTCCTTGCCAGATTAGCACTTAGTCCTTTGACATCTTGACAACTTTATGATCTTTCATGTTTTAAAAACAAAGAAGCACTAAAAGATGTTATAATAAACCTGATTATTTGTAAATGTACAAGAAGGAAGATTGCAAGTACAATTCTCAGAAATTATTAATCATGTAGATAACGACTACATTATCAAACTAGATCACTGTTTTGTGCAGTTCGACATCTTAAATAGGATTTCTATGTATAGAGTTACAGATTTACAATAACACAGAGTGTGACATGTTGAACACTTAGCATTTGATTTAATGTCACGCTGTGTTTCATGCTGCTGTGGGTCAAGCTGAAGGTCTATGGGCCGGATGCATTTTATGTCTGAAACTGCCCGCTAACGCGAATAATCTATATATATATTTTTTTTGTTTAGGCAATTATCATACAACCAGCCACATTTTTTGAAACTGGATGTGCAAAAAATTCACCCCTGGGGTCAAATCATATCCCCAAAAACTAATGTTTGACCATAAAAATGACATATTTCAACATATTTCTACTTTAAACAATTGAAAACACATTTCCCTGCCATCATTAAGTGTACGTAAAATATGAATATGCAAATTAGCATGCGCCAACACGCCCAGCTATTCCAGACGCAGTCGAAAGTAAAACTGAAATTTTGTATCATTTATATTATTTTATGTATAATTTATTTATAATAACAAACAAAAACATTTCTATAGACTAATAAATAAAAACAAACGTTTACTTCTAATGATATTTGTTAATGAAATATGAAAACTATTTACTTATAAATTAAAATACACATTTTTTTCTGATAGTGATGTTTTTGAAGTCACTTGAGTGATAACGTTAAATAATCGTGATCTTTATATCGGAGGAAAATTTGCTTATAATATATCTCATAATCAAGCAGCTCTATAAGAATACCAGTGGACAGTAAAGCACATGCTGGCTGTTCTACATCTATGTATGAACTCCTTAAAGGATTCTTGGAATGGTATTTTTAGAGATGCAGGGATTTGCATTCATGGGTTTATACGGAGCGAATCACCTCTACCCGAACCTCCATCCACCAACTGTTGTGTTTAATCAATCAATCAATCAAAATCTCAGCCCAACCCCCTTAAATCCATCCATTCTGACCCTGTGTAACCCCTCTGAGTCTTTCACCCCCTGCAGGCTGCACTGACCAATCACAGATACAGTCACTTCTAATTAAAGCTCTGCGTTCTGATCTCTGTTCGTCGCCCTGGGAGACCCCATAGCAACCAAACGCGCACTCGGAGACCACAAGGAAGTAGTGCTCGAAAAAGATAAACATGGACTGGGCTCATAAATACTCATGCATGCTTACATTAAACCAAAGCAGAACTGAAAAAACACTAAGCTGATCATTGCAACTATAATGTACAGCAATGTCCATCACAGGGGTTTTCCAAAACTATAATGGGTTCTAGTGGTATGTGATTCTATTGGTGGGATGGGGAAAAAGTTAATGTTGTTAATAAAAACAACACTGTTTATTTATAATGATATTTTTGAATAAAATGTAAACATTATTCATTATATTTGTAATCCGGTTCAAAAATGAAACACTTTTTGTTATTCATTAATGCATTGATGCTGATTGTCCAAAGTGATCACATGGGTTTTATAAGCAACTCTAATTGTGTCTTTAACCATAAACTATTCATATTTTGTGATGGTTCATATTGGGTAGATCAAGTTACATCCCACCAACACGTTCCAACTAAACCAATGCATTTTTATTTTAAACATTATATACATTACATTTTCTAATGTGCTGACCACGCTGAAAAAAATAACAATGGAAACCATTATAAAAATTATTATGTTTTTTTTAAATACCATTATTAGCCGTAATGTTAATATATAATAATCAAAATTATCCTATTAACCATTAATTACTGTTTAAGGCGTTTTCCTCATATGATTTAAAATCCCACCAATAGAATCCATCACATTCGATTAGAATTAAAAAATATCCCTCTTAAGCTATTACAACCATTACAACTTCTTTAACAGGGATCTAGGTCTAAGGCATAGGCTGTTTGGTCCTTTTTTCTTGGAATTTTTAAGTTTTATTGTAGCCACTGCATTGTTCAAACACGTTGTGTAGGTCTACCCTGCAAACACAACCTTCAAACACAATTTTTTGTGAAGCCACGGTCATCACATATTCTTCATCCTGAATAAAACAGACTTTTCGTTTCCATCTCAAAGAGAAAACTTTGCCTCAAGCTATAGCAAACGGTCATGCCTGTGGTTCATCTTCACCCTCATGATCAAAGCACTCTTTAAAATATCCCAGTGTAGTCACCACTGCAGGGGAGAAACAAGAAAACATCATCAGGCCAGATTTCTCCAGTTGTTTGGTGTTTGCTCAAGGGGTCAAGTTTAGGCCGGTTAACATTTCCCAATTATCTCCCTGCTGGTAAATGCCTCAACCACACAATCTGGATTAAAAAAAAAAAAAGCTGCATTGAAGACCATTCAAACTCATGTTTATTCAGAATTATTTAATTTGATATATATATTGTAATATTGCAAACACGTCTTAAGACACTTCAATATGTTCATTGCATTTTTCAAAAGTAGTGTAAGACCACGGTAAAAGTTAAACGAAAGCCCCTCCATTCACCCAGTGTGAAAGTAGAGTTAAACAACTGATATTTACCCATGGATTTCAGGTGGAGTAGCTGAAAATGACTCTGGTATTTTAATAAGAAAGTTGTTAGACTGAAGTCGGCCCAGCAAAAGCTCTGTTTGCTGGTAGCGCAAGCGTCGTCTTTCATAATGCCATTTAAAGGCCACTCATTTCTGCCCTTCAGAAAGCGAGATCGATATTCAAAATCATTAAAAGCTCTTAGAATGTGGACGTGATAACAGCAGGAAGTTTTCTCTTGAAGGGGAGAGAATGTCGCCTCTTGATTGAAATCTATCCATGGCGGCATTATAATGATGCATCAAGTTAAAAGGTGGCGCGGATCTTACTGCCCTTTCATCAACTTGTTGCACGTCGATGTGAGAGGTCGGCAATTACTCATGCAAAAGACTAAACTGAACGATTCCTGAAAAGTAAAACACCCTTAAAGGCGGGGTAAGCGATTTCCAATTGGGTTGCTGTTAATTGAAATCGACAGCAGAACTTCTATCGCTCATTCGTAAGTCTTTCTAATTGCTTAAGATTGGTTGCAAGTGCCTAAAAACAATAAACAGCATTTTCAGAAATAAGTTACCCCGCCTTTAAACATGTCAAGCCATGCATTTCACTAAAGGAACCCAAATTATGAGGCTTTTTAAATACAAGTCTTAAATTCCGTTATTTCCCAGTTCGTCACTCTCGCCGTCACTCTCTTTCGGTCTCTTTAATCTTTCTGTTAAATACTCCTTCATCAGTGCTCTTTCATAGACTGGGTTTGGTATTCACGGCACACACTAAAAGCATGCAGCAAAACAAGTTTGTAATGACATACTTCTCCTCCTCTCTGTTCTCTAATGATCTTTTCCTCTTCAGACCAATGATTAAAATGAGCTGCTGGAGTGGCCGAGTGTTCTTTCACGTTGACCTTTAGCCTGTTGTCGGTGACACGCGCACACCCGCACATCACCCACAATGCAACGGAATAATCCAATGATAACAAGCTCCTTTAGACACAAGTGGCTGTTTGAGATAACACTACTGTACATTGTGTCTGATGAGCTGTTGTTCTGAAGAGGATGACAAAACATGATGAGATGTAGAAACATTAGACAGCCTCAACCACTGAATGACATCCTCATCACAATTGATAAATAGCAAATTCCATTACACTGGACAGACATTTCCAGCTTGCACATTGGTTTACTAAACATACAGTATGAAGATTAAAAAAACACTAAAGGCTTAGTATACAACTATGCAGTATGCAGGGAGGAAGGCAAGATGTGTTTTATGGATGTATATAGAGGAAAAGCATCAATACAGTAAATAAACTGTTTTTGAATGGACAGTTTTTAATGGAATGGATTAAAAAGGATGCCTGCTGAGCTTAAACATGTTTTACAGTAAACGTTACTTTTGTTAGGAAGTTTTTATAATAATCTAGTAAACAGTAGATACTATGTATCATAACGTGATATTATATATTGTATGAAAATTAAATCTGGTATGCCAAGTATAATGACATAACATATAATAAATAACGTTTTATATTCCTAATTCTGAAGAATTTAATATAATTGAATACAATCATATAATAAAATGATTAATACATATTAGTGACTAGATGCATTGAAGTGATATCAGTCTCTTTTGTTGTATTTTAAGTAAACATTTAACAGCACTGTAAAAAATAATCGTGTCAAAACTAAAAAATTCCAGCAGCCAGTGAAATAGAGTGAAATAATTTTTTGTTATGTAAATTACATACATGTTTTTCTTATACTCGTGCAGTGTTTTTCTTTAATCCGATCATTTTTACAATATTTCAAAAATATGTGAAAAATTTGACAAATAAAACAATAAAATGACATCACTGTTTAAATATTGCGCAAATATTACAAAAATAATGTCGGATTAAGAAGCAGATTCTAATAAACAGATTTTTAACAGCATATCTAGAACATAAGCCATAATGGATCCAAAAAACGTACTGATGCAATAACATAGTTGTTAAATTTACTTAATCATGTTGAACCAATTCACATGACAAAACGAAGTTGCTTTAACATCATTTCTCTTGAAATGTTAAACAAACTTATGTTGACTTAATCCCGTGTAATTGATGTACACGAGGAAATTAAGACCAACCATTTTTTCCAGCGTAGCTCCTATAGTGAAATCGCAATTATTAAAAAATATAAAAAAATATTCCAACAGCCAATTAAAGAAACGTTAACAAACTACTGTAAACAGATACAACCCAACAAATCCTCAAGCAAACAATGTGTCTTTCTCTCCAGATCTTAACCAAGTGGCCACACAAGCCCTGAAAGCCGGAGCATGTTCAGCGGTGGTGACAATATTTACTGATGATGTGTTTCACAAACACAGTACAGCAGCACCAGACATACCGCCATGGTCCTCTCACATCATAAAGTACGGATACCAAACACAAGCTGTGCCGTGAACGCTTTCAGTGTAATGCTCAGGCACTTTGTCAGGCACTAAGCAGAGACGTTAACCCGGGGTGACATACTGATGATAAACAACAGCAGCTAAAGACTACGCGCGTACAAACAAACTCATAAATCCGTCCGTGCACACAGACACCCCGGAGAACACACACCTGACTGATTAGGCAAACACAAATCAGGGAAATTTGCAAAGTTGTTGGATTGCAAGGTTTGGTGTTTACAAGCGAGATTAAGTGGTCCAAAATGTTGCAAGTTGGATATCTGCAGGGATGACTGCTTTCGCCCGAGGACAACCATGAAAATCCACCAACATTTAAGCATACTTTAAATACTATTATGTTTTATAGTATTGAATAAGAGTTAAATAGTTCTGGTTAAATAGATTTAATTCTGATTCTGGTTAGATATATTGAATAGAATCCCTTGAACATGAATGTGATTTAATTTAACTAATATATCAATATTTTGATATTGTGTGTCGAGTTCACACAAGCCGTTGCATTTTTAATACAAGCAATTGTGGTTTTAACTCAATCAGGACTTAACTAAATGAACAAATAGAATTGCCCGTGGAAATATATATAAGGTTACGTGAAGAATGAGGACATGGAGTGTCAAACTAATGTTACATAATATCGATATTCGACATGATGCATCGTTTCGTAAGAATTTAACCGATCCATATCAATGCATTGTTGCACCCCCTATAAATAAGATGTATCATAGATGTTTTATCTTTAGTATATGTAAGCTAATGCCATTTTAATAACTCACATATGCCACCAAAATACATAATATTCTTTTAATTGAACTAAACGAACCAACATGATGGCACACAGGTAGGTTACGTGAAGAATGAGGATGTGGAACGTGTCAAAATAAATGTACATCATACCGATATTGATGCATCGTATTGTTCGACATTTAACTATTTCATACATAGTGTTGTTATTTCTCTACATATAATATATATTCAAGATTTAGTCATGATAGCTATAACCAAATGCCACATTGTCAAGAATTGTATTGTCTTATCTAGAATTTTTTAAGTCACTAAGCTTGACACCATGTCTATCTTCCATCCTAAGATAAGGTGTCTTGAGAGGCTATGTAACTTGATGCCTTTAAATACTGCCACTATAAGATACTCACTAAGCTGGAACAGAACACAAAATAGCGAGAGGGCGAGAGAGATAAATCTGTTCTGTATCCTTGTTCTTGTAGAAGGAAGAAGCCGCTTGTACTGATGGCACGGCCGCTCGGTCGTGACAAGTCTGATTAATCACAGAGAAGCTTCTACACCTCACAAACACACACTCGCATCACATCAAATCACACAACCATTCCGCTTTAGAAATAAGCAGTGAGACAAACAAGAAGTTACAGGACAATCAAATCATCATTGTTATAAAAGGACACGAACACAAGCGGAATACTGAAGGGACAATCAGTCAGACAATCTCGAATGCTGTGATCTCAAGGGCCAGCGCAGGATGTCTGGATTTACTCTTAAATGATCTAAAGCAGTCTGTGTTAACTTAAACAACAGACAGTTTGGTTTTCCACGGAATATGAAACACTTGAGCACCTTCACATTCTTGTAAATTACATTTCGTTCAGTTTGAAAGAGCCTGTGATCAAGAAAGTAATATTTTGATTAAGAAAAATCTAAGGTGACTTGGATTTTCAAATATTATGTCTTGTACTTGTGATATTCTTCAAATACAGCGGCAGAGTGGCGATGACTTTAAAGCGATATTAACAGGTTCTATATATTTTCTGTTCTGCAGAACACTATAGAAGATATTTAAAGGAATGTCAGAAACAAGACATTTACTGGCATAGTAGGGTAAATAAATACTATGGGAGTCAATAGTGGATCTGTATTATGACATTTTTCAAATTATCTTCCTCTATGATGGGCAGAACAAAGACATGTATTGTAATGTAAATATAAAACGGATTATGGTTAGATCTTTCATCACCACATGGGTTCAGGACAAACATCAAAATCAAAACAAAAATCTGGACATAAAATCTAAATCCTGCCAAAGCCATCCCAATTCCCTGACCTGAATACTATGGAAAATAAGTGGGAAGAACTAAAGAGAAGAGAGAACCAACACTTGAAGGATTCTGAGAAATTCTGTAAGGAGAAATATTCTAAAATCCCTTGCTATGTATTCTCAAACCTTACCAGACATGATTGAAGAAGTTCCAGGTCTTTTCATAGAAATATAAGTTACAGAAAGTTTTGAATCCAAGGGTGACGATCATTATGACAAGGGTGTATTAGTGACAATAACAATTGTATAAAGTTTTATTTATGTAATGAAAAATTGGACATTTTTGACTAAAAGAGCTAAATGTAAAACATTACAGATTTATTTGCACAGCCTTCTTTGCCCATATTTACCAATCATTTTGTCTACATCTGGACAATAATGATGGCAGAATTTTCCTTTTTAGAGGAACTATTCCTTAAAAGTGTTTTGTTTAATATATGTGAACACTTATATTTCGCTCCTGTTAAAGAAAGTATTTACATCCATGAAGTGTCTTCCTCCCGTTTCTTATCTGTTGAAATAACTCTTCAAATGAACAACTTTCCCACAGGCTTGCTTCTGGTTCAAGAATCTGAGAGTTCCTTCAAGAAAGTGGGTTAATCGTTTGATTACATCATTAAGATGTTTTCCAGTGGTGCAGAGATGGTGTCAAGCCAGTTGAGCAGACACAGACAGATGGTTAGAAATCTCACAGCACAACAGATAATTTTATTACCTCATCATCATCTAAGTGAGAAATGTGAGATTCATCAATAAATGAGGGAAAATGTAATGCATTGGAAATTGTAGCAGTATAAAATCCATGTTTGCTGGCGATTAGCATAAACGTTTGATTGATAACGCAGCTGAACTGAAGAAGGATTAATGTTATTTCGTCTGAAAGCGATACATACAGAATAACAAATATGCCGAAGAATTTGTTTCCTATAAAACTACTATGGGTGCAACTAAGATTTTTTGGTGATTCAAAAAAGATATGACTGGGCCACTGGATTAAAATTGTATTTGGGCACATCTGTCAGAGTGGATTTAATCTTGCATCAAGCTGTTTTGATAAAATGCATTTGAAATAAATAAATAAATAAATATGTGTTGATGCATGTAACATTTCTGTAACCCATCAAATTTCTGTCACTATTTACTCTTCCTCCTGTTACCTGTATGACTTTCTTTTTCTGCAGAACACAAAAACGATATTTTGAAGAATGTTGTAAGCCAGAGGAACGGATTCATTGGTTTTATGTACATACAATAGAAGTGAATGTAATTTTACCAACGTACACATAAGAAAGATAGTCAGTTACAATGACAAAGAGGGTAAGTAAATGATGACAGAATGTTCATAAAAAAATTTGGTGACTCTAATGTAAGCTGTTCAATCTTGAAACAAACAAACCTGAAATATTTAACAAACAAACAATTGGTTTAGGTTATAATATTTCCTAATATATCTTAATATAATAAAAATAATAATTTATAAATATTCAACACTCTAATAAAATGTTCTCACTCTAAATAATGTAAGGTTATTTTCAGAGTCACCAATTTTTTTATTAACATATTCATATATATATATATATATATATATATATATATATATATATATATATATATATATGGAGGATTAAAAATAACAGCTTTAATGTTTCTTTTTTTGTTAGTTGATATCTCCGGTGTTCTTCTAAAATATGAACTTCCAAATTTGATTTTCAACATTTATGTTTCTTGCTGAAATTTGCAAATAAAAAATTAATTATATTAAAAAGTGCTTTTAAACATAATTATAATAATAATAATAATAATATTGAGTTTAAAAGTTGTTTTCCATTTCCCAAAAATTTCTTGACATTTCCAAAAACTTGGAATATAAGCTCAAAATAATACTAGATATTAACCAATTAATGCCATTTATTCCATTTAGTTTATCCTTATAATGTCTTACTCTAAATACAAAAGAAAATGTTAATGGACACATTCAAACCCTCTTCAAATCCTCTACTCCTCTTAATCAAAAATATAATTACATTTAAGAGACTTTGAATTGGCATGTTAGATCTACAAGAGCGTAAATACCGCTGAGCTTAAACAACAGGACACAGGTTATCTCCAATAAGGAACTCTTAGACGGGCCAAATGTTTCCCATCTGTAATGAGTCAGGACACGCAGAGCCTCTGCTGTTGCAGTCCGGATGCATCCAAACACGAGCACTAATTGAAACTCTTGGCTTTGAGACATCGGTCAGTCAGAGAACTAAACGGAGGCCAGTGAGATGAATAGTACTTCAGTGCCGCTCTATACAAAGGCCTGGCAGTGAGTAAGAGCATCACGATGAGAAAAGCACCAGTACAGGCTGACTCATGCATGCCCTCTGATAGAATGCGTCAGCATCAGGTTAATGAAATCCCAAACAATTCCCCTTGATTCCCCTGGCACTGCATTAATGCCATGTGCGAGGAAGGTAAGCCTTCAAATGGACCGTCAAATACATCGCTCATTTAACAACAGTCTGATATCTTTTAAGACAATTAGAAATGAGAAAGAGAGACTAGAACAACAGGGACTCAATCCGAATAATGAGAACAAAAAGAAAACAAATAAATGCACACCGAGGTTTGCCCCGCATGGGTGACCAAGAGCAAATACAACGATAAATGTGCACCACTGAGTTGAGACCGAAACTTTAACATCATTGAAAAATTAACAGGGGGATGCGGTCTCGCTCAGCCTGCTGTCCCAATAGGGTTGGATGCTAATGGCGCTTAAAAGAGCCTGTCTAGTTACGCTTGGCTTGATCCCAGTACTGCAAAGGACAGAAAAAAATCAATCAGCAAAATTTGGCACCTGCTTAGAACTGGAAAGATCGGCAATCCAGGATGCAGAGCTTGATCTTAGTGACTCTCAGCTTGAGATCCACAAGCCTCATGTTCAACAAACATGTCTCGGTGAAATACAGGATTTTATTGGACTCTTGTTTCAAAAAATCAGCCATCCTCTCTCCAATCATAAAGATATTTTCATTTGCTTTCATTTTGTTTGACTTATCTGGTTCAAGACCCGCAGTTTTCTATAGTGTTTATGTGTTTTTTTTTAATATGGTTCAGGAGAAACCATGTGCAAATTATAACTTAAACCATTGCTGATTTTTTTCTCCCCAAAATTTTGTTTTTGTTTCTAACTGTCTCAATTCATGATGTGATAAACCTTAAAACAATCAACTCATTTGACCCCTGTGGATCAGCAGAGTTATGTTCATGTTTTAAGGCAAATGGGATAATTTTGATGATCATAGATTAGATGCAAGGGATAAAATGATAAACTATGCTCAAAATAATTTTACTATGACTTTCTGCTAAACAAATCACTCAAAATAAATGAGTACATTTTCAGGCTTGAATTTTATTAATATAGTATTTAAAATTGTGTGTATATGTAAGTTAAAGGAAAAAGTAGTTCAAATATTTCAATTAGAATTTACCCCAAAAATGTAGGTGTATATTACAAATACATTATAGTTAAATAAATACTAACTTTAAAATACATAAAACATACATAAACTTAAAATATATTTTTCACTGGAAAAATGATATAATGATTTGAAAAGATTTATTTAGTAAATATAAATGTTAAGAATTGTGATATTCCTAAGCCACATTCGTTATTTTTACAGTGCTCATGGGACTTTAGATTTTTTGTATTGAGCAATTTTATTAAATACAATTACAACCCATTTGCATCAAGATGTCAGTTCAATACGATGTAGGGTTTTAAGCAGCAATCTCACTATTAATCTCCCATACACGGATCAGCGACACAAGACACTTCATGTCCCATTATGGCACCTTCATCCCTCCCCCATGTCCCCTTGGTGACTTTTAAGTGTTGGTGAAGAGATGAACAGAGCCCTGTGCACCAATAACATCCCTTTCTAAATATAGGAAGCATGTAGTGGAGAAATAAGTGCCCCTCCTACCTCTACCACAGCTGTGTTTCTGTATGTGTGGGCATGTGAGAGACCATGTGTGGGGAGTGTTCATATGTTGGACATCTCATACTTGCTCACATGAGTTAAATATCAGAATTTCAGAGTAGACGTTGTGAGCTACATTACTCATGGGAAAGATTCACCACGCGGGCAGCATCAAATCCAAGGAGGCAGGGGAAATAAGTACATGAAATATACATTCGAGTAGTATAGCACAACCCCATAGCTGCAATGCAGAGAGATAGAGAGAGAGAGAGAGAGAGAGAGAGAGAGAGAGAGAGAGAGAGAGAGAGAGAGAGGAGAGAGAGACAGAGAGAGAGAAAGAGAGAGAGAGAGAGAGAGAGAGAGAGCGAGAGAGAGATAAAAAAGTGAGAGAGAGACAAACTCCAGATAAACATAAGATATAAATCCAGATAAACTATATATCTTTCTATTTTGCACTAATACACATTTTATAAACAGAAAAACAATGTAAACTTGGCTTTGAACAATTTCAGGAAGGCCGCTCTGTTTTTCTGTTTTTTCTTTTTGTGTTTTAAGATGAATAAATGCCATAATAAAGGTTTCTAACATTTATACAATCAAAAGTTTATGTTAATAAAGATGTGCATATTTAGGAAAGGTGGACGATTAACATTTTAAGAAGCTTTTTTCGTCTGGCTCGGTTTTATCGTCTGAACTAATGGTTTGTATCTAGAGTAAGCTGAATAATGAAAGAGACAGCTTGGTCTGTCCATGAGACTACGCATGTGTAAACACACACTCACCTATAAACCATGTGCACAAAGTAGAGGAAATTACCCTCTTAAAGAAAATAAGACTATTACATAAAACCCAGGACAGCACTTTAAAGTCTCTTGCGGGGAATCATATGGACTAACAATTTAGAGAGTGAATAAGCAGGTAGAGAGCGATAGAGAGAGAGAGAGAGAGAGAGAGAGAGAGAGGAGAGAGAGAGAGAGAGAGAGAGAGAGAGAGAGAGAGAGAGAGAGAGAGAGAGAGAAGAGAGAGAGAGAGAGAGAGAGAGAGGAGAGAGAGAGAGAGAGAGAGAGAGAGAGAGAGAGGAGAGAGAAGAGAGAGAGAAGAGAGAGAGAGAGAAAGAGAGAGAGAGAGAGAGAGAGAGAGAGAGAAGAGAGAGAGAGAGAGAGGAGAGAGAGAGAGAGAGAGAGAGAGAGAGAGAGAGAGAGAAGAGAGGAGAGAGAGAGAGAGAGAGAGAGAGAGAGAGAGAGAGAGAGAGATAGAGAGAGAGAGAGAGAGAGAGATGGGGGTGGGTAATTTAAAAGAATCTCTGAGCAGTCAATGATGCTGTAGTCTGTAGTCGTCCTGTCATATTAGGTCTGGAAAAAGCTATAAGATATTGGAATGGAGTGGAGGCAAGTAGAATCCAATCTGTGTCTTTTCAACACACAACAGACGACCATAGAGTGACGGCAACACATCTCAACTTCTGTTCAACATCTGCATACATGTCAATGTCTCTTTTGTTTAGTGTGCAGAGCTGTAAGCCAAAATCTTTTACACTCATTTTAGAACACAATCTATAATGAGAAAGTAGCGCTCGGCCAAGCAAAGGTTCATCAACACAATGACAATAAAGTGTACTTTTATGGTACATCCAATTTGCTATCGTTTAAATGTTATAAAGCCATTCAGAACAAACCAAAATGTGTGGAGTAACATTTAGAGGTTGACAATTCAACAATCCAAAAAGGTTTTTAAATAAGCGGACTTGACAACTCATTAAAATATGAGCAAGATGTTATTGCTCCACTTGGTCCTGATGGATTTTTGCCAAAGACATTGGGAAAGACAGCAAAAAAGTCTGTGGTTGACAGGTGTTTATGACACTTACACAATCATTACCAAATTATGATATTCAATATTTTTAAAGCCCAAATACAATCGTACAATAGAAATACGATAGAGATTAAATCAGATATGACTACACCACAGTCTCTTATTTTAACATAACCAACGACAAGCTTATGACTTAATGTGTTTCCTTCTAAGTAAAATGCTTTGTAAAAACATCCAGCAACACTTTTAGAGATTGGTGTCCATGTTGCATTGGTGAATTTATATGTGTGACATACGTCCTTTTGCCAGAGAATGTGGATGCTTATAGCAACTTGTTTTAAACCTCTATCTTTTAAAAAAAACAAAGCTTTAAAATCATCACAAGTGGGTTATAACTCGTTTTTTAAGCCACGGTATAAAATATGAAAATATTTTTTTTTTTACCCCAGAACCTATTTTAGGCATATAAGCAAAAGCCCATTTGGCTTTGAGGCGATGCAAGTGGATGTGGTTAAATGCAACGAAAATATCGTCTCTGTCTCTGTACAGTCTGATGAACAAGAGCTCTGAAAGACCCCGCGGCACTCTTCTAGAACAACATCTATGTTTAAAGAGCTGAAGCGTCATGCATGTTTCTTCATGTCAAAGATACGATGCTTTGAATGCTTAGAGACCTCAGACATGGCTTCTGCCACCCAAATGCATCAGCTGGTGACTCATTGTGTTATTTTGTGGCACGGGTGTGCATTTAATTGTGTTGGAGTGCTGGCAGGCTAGTCCCAATAAGAGAGGAATACACAGTGATCTCAATATCTTTACGTCATTTGCATCACGGTCGTGCTACAAAACAACCCCGTCTCTGGCAGTACACAGAGTAACGCTCTGAGGTATATTTGGAAACACGCTGGCAGGGCTACACAGCATGCCCTCATCAAATGGTTCATTTGGAGCTCGACTGTATATATGTCTGTGTGAGAGAGATATCATAAGTGAGAGGTTATTGGTGCCCAAAACCAAAATAACTTTCATTTCTGCATGTTAAATGCAATGTTTACATTCTGTAGATTATGTTTTTTTTACTTGCCAATGCATTTTTATCATATTATGTCTTAACAAAACATCCTCGTGATGTTCAATTTCAATCCTGAATAAGCTGCAGACTTAATGGTAACAACCTTTCTGCAGAACACGAAACAATATATTTTGAAAATGTTGATAACCGAACAACACTAAACCCATTAAAACCCAATCCATCTCTATTGCATTGACCTAACCAAAACCAAAGAGACATTTCTCGAAATATCTTCCCATATACTTATGAAGAGCTCCTTTCAACAACGCTATAACTGGCAAATAAAAAAAAGAGTGTGTCATGCCATTTTTTGTGTACTGAACCTGCCAAATCACTCTTTTCTTCCTAAACATAATTAATCCTAAACCTATTTTAGACTAAATGCGATATCACAATTTGTTCAATGCAATAAAAGAAGTAAATGCTCTAAACCGTTTTAAAATGAATGCTTTAAGCTCTGTTAACACTTTTGATGGCCTGGATGAGCCAGTGAAATCTACACCTGGAGGTAAAAAGATGCATTTGATTTATATTAATTTATAGTAAGAGTCCCTCAAGTTCTCTTTTGTTTATTAAGACATAAACCAACATTAAAACAAATAATGTATTTTTTAGTGTTAAAAAAAACCTTTGAATTTATACTCTACAATATTGTTGTCTTACTTAACCTTAGTATAACATGATCAGAACGCAGACAATTTTAAAGAGACAGGATAAATTGAATATGAACAAATATATAGATATATGGGTCCAGGTAAAACATGTGATTTTCAGAAAACTGCTAGAATGGATTTATAGCATTTTGAAAAAAAAGCTCTTCACATATTGTCATGCACAGGTTTTAAGTAAATAATTTTTTCGGCATTCCTTTGGTACTATATATAGAATACATTTGCTATGCCCATCCATTACATTGTCCTGTATATGCTGGCATCAAATATATGTTGGTGTATTTTTCAAATCTGACAAATTTCCTTCCACCTTCTTGATAACAAATTACAAAGGATGAATCAACTTGAAATACACAGTTTTCCAAAGCTTTAAGTCATAAGGATATCATTTTGGTAAATGTAGATAAAAAAATAAATGAATGCATAAAAATACAATCCAAAGTTTCAAAACAGTATATCTATAAGCCAATGCATACAGTACTGTATGTACAGTATGCAAGTAACCATCCTTCAGAACAAGTGCAAGCACCCAGGGAATCACGGTTACTGTTCTCCCGTCAATGTGTGAGGATAATGAAAAACAGCGGACCCTCGGGTTGAGACAGACGGAATGGGTGGGTGCAACAATAACTGTACTCCACGGTCATCCGGGGGAGCGAAAATTGGTGCTATGGGAGATGTATTCAGGGGAGTCAGGTCTGCAAGGTTATCTGTCTCAGTACAGAGAGAAGTGAAGAAAACAGAGAAAGAGAGAGGGGCATGCGAAGGGAGGAGATAACAGAGAGTAATATAAAAGTACACACACACACACACACACACACACACACACACACACACACACACACACACACACACACACACACACACACACACACACACACACACACACACACACACACACACACAGTGATAGAGGATGGTCAATGTACACACATGCTGTCAAATGTATCCATTAAAATGTACATTTGACCATCAAAATGACATCAGTTTCATTAAGTATATGAATATGCAAATTTACTCGCCACAATAAATTACACTATGCAGTTTGAGACGATGATAAAACTGAAAGTAAAACTGAGAGAGCATAATTTCTGGCAAAATCTATCTGCTTTCCTTCCATATCTATGCTTCAGTCTGCTTTTCTATATGGTCGGTGTCATAGAATAGATGAATAGATGCCATTGGTTAAAGGTTTATGATGTCATTAACCCGGATTTCAAATCACATTATTTGGTAAACTTTAGTTTTACTGAGAAAATACAGTTTATAATAGGGGTGTGCGATATTGGCAAAAACTTATTATCTCTATATAATCTGGGATTTGCCGATATACAAATTTTTGTATTTCATACTTGGAAAATGTGTTTGTAAGTCTTATATTGAACAACGAGATTTACTTTAAAACATGCTAAGCGAATATTTATTTTCGACAATAATAATAATAACAATGAAAACATTGCATTAAAGAACGGTCTTTAAAATGTACTATTATAAACAATCAAACAAAGAATGCTAAACACAGCTCATTGAATATATATTAACAATACATTCTATACAAAAACACTTAAAGTTTGTTGTATTTTGAACAACACACACTGTGGACGGTGAATGCAGGTTTTTGATTGGTTATGAAATTTGAGAGACATACTTGATAATGGAACTTCGCATATCGCTTGCACACCCCTAGTTTAAAATGATGAGTTTAAGAAAACTTTAAGGATAATTTTTCTCACATCCCAGATGCACAAAGCCGGAGAGATAGAAAATGAGACCAATCTTGCAGCTTACACCGTCCAGAGCAAGACATCGTGATGAGTCGAACCAAATTCACACACAAAGACCACACTTTCTGAAAACAGCGTGTATGAACATCAATCGGATTATTAATAAGTAAATACTGCTGAGTCCCAGCACACTTATAGCTGGGTACAATAATCTGCTAACAGCAGCAAGCGTCTGGATGTCTGGTCAAAGAGAAACAGACGGTGATGAGGATGAGGATGGTGTGTGGGTGGCAGATGTGTGTGCGCTCGTGTCATCCTCGCGAGTAACTCTTCTCTGCAGAGACATCCAAAACAGATTTTCAGCTTTGGGCTGTTCACTGGAAGAGAGCGTGTATGGTGACATCCTGACAGTAGGGCTTATTTGGAGGAAATTCAAGGCCCGTCAAATATCTTTCGGCCAAGTTTGAACATTAACTAGCTGAAATTGACATTAAAATGCATAATCTTTATGAAGCTACTTATTTAAAACTTGTTGATTGCTTGGTTCTCAAATGTGTTTTTCGTAATTTTTGGAATCAAAAGCTGAATTATTAATTTATTGAAAAATAATATTGGAGATTGCAGATAAGAATAAGACTAAATTGTTCAACCAAACTCATAAAAAATCCATAATCCACAGCTTGAAACCCGGAGGATTCCAGACCTGGTTACTATGGCAATAATCTCAGTAAAAGTGTTGTGATCACCGTGTATGTGTGTGTGTTTGGCCTGAGTTACTGTAAGGGGGCGTGCCTTCAGTAAAAATAATTTTTAATCTTGAATAAAACAGAAAGCAAAATTTCTTTAGTGATTTTCACATTTCTCTTGTTAAGAATTGAATTGGTCAGCATTAGAACAATTCTTTGTGTTTTTTTAACTATGACAAAGTTCTCAATAAAAGAGAAATAACCAAACAATTCTACAAAACAAGAAGCATTGTGCGCCCTGGACCAGATTGAAGTACAAACTCAGTTTTTCTAACACAGATACGATGTGAAATAGTTGTTGAGTAATGCAATCATGTTGGAAAGATAGACAATTGCCCTTTGAGATGTAGAGCAGGATTGGCACACAACTTTTTCTCGGTCGAATTAATGTAAGAAAAGTTCTTAAACCGTTATTTAAGTTATTATATCGACATGTTTATATTAGTTTCACACTTTAAAAAACAAATACAAACTCATATTTTCCATTCACATCCAACCCACTAAACAGCACTTTCCTAACCCATTCACTCTTTATATATATTTTTTTACTTTTATTTCTCAAACAGGCTTTGTGTTTATCTGAAATATACCACTTTATTGTCTCATCGATTCTTTGTAAGTTGCTTTGGAAAAAGTGCCTGCTAAATGTCCAAACGTAAATGCATTAACTTATAATTTAACTTTTTTGTATTTGATGTCAATGTCACCTTTATTTTGATCTGTTCTGGGGTTGACTAAACTTCTAGTCAACGAATTGGGATTCACCCAATCAATTGAAATATGTGTCCCTGTCTAACCCTCATGTCATTTTCAAATCTGTATCTCCTTAAGTGGGACACAAAAAAAGATTGTTTAGAAGACCGTTGGTATCTGAACAATAGCAGTACCGATTGACTTGCATTGCATTGTTTATACAAATGATGCGTTTGGTTGCCGGCATTCTTCAAAATACATTCTTCTGTGCTCTGCATAATAAAAAAGCCATAAGGGTTTGAAATGATGAGAGTGTGAGTAAACGATACAACAGTTTTTATTTTTGGGTGAACCTTTAAAAAAGTAGGTATCGCAATGTGGATGGTTGTCTCCGCTGTTCTTTAACACAAATGAATTTAAGATTTTAATGAATTTTAAGTTTTAATGTGCAAACCATCAAACACTGCATTGCCAACCTGATCTCCGGAAATTCATAACTTGTTTACAAAGTTGGAAGTTTATGATTTTCAAAAATGTACGAAAAATTGAAAAACAAATTCAGCCACCTCATTAAAAAACAGTTAGGAATTGTTAGATTGTTGGTGCACATTCAGCAAGCTAATAAAACTACTGGCACTAAAAGTAAACAACCAAATATTATTAATAAGTGTTCTCTCCTACAAAGTCTCACATCTTACTATGAACAGTAAGTGTTGAGGATGGCACACAAAATAAACGGAGACAGCACACAGGCGTTGTACTTCTTCTTGGAGTGAATGCCCCTTGGGCAACGTTCTTGACAATTAAATGCTCCAATAATCGCTACAAATATACTTTGGTGCCTGAAGCAATTTGTATATACAACTACACTGTTATTAGTTTTCCTCTCGCTATTTCAATGTATCTTTTAGGTATTTGTATGTGTACATGTTAAATGCTTTTAACATATAAGCCAGCACAGCGCATGGATTTCTTTCGCAGAACAAAAAGAAGATATCCTGAAGAAGGTTGGTATCTTACACACATTCCCTGGCAATGAGTTTGTGTCAATAAGTGCCACAACTTTTCGGTTTTCGACTTTCCTCAAAATATCTTTTCTTGTGTTCTGGTTCGAAATGACCACAGGGTGACTTTTGTTTTGGGTTGAATTATTACTATATATTTAACCTTGTTGATGGATCTCTGTGGGCTTTACATTACAGTACCTCCAGTCTTTACTGCTACCATGTAGAAGGAGACACACCAAGTGTTAATTATCCGCCAGTGGTCCGACTTTTCCACAGAAGAACCCATTGCCATAGAAACAGAAGTGAAGCTGAACTGCCTGTGATTTGATGGTTTGTTTTACTATTATTGGTTTTGGAGAAAATAAAGTGGGAAGAGGGGTATGATTGTTTCAGCGGCAGAAAGCAGAACGATCTTACTGGATTAAAAGCATTGAAGGGTTAAACAAGAGCTTGCTGAAGAATCTATAAAGATCATGCTATAAAGACAGATAGACAGAGGGTGGGAAAGGAATGCCTGGCCATGCAGGGAATAAAATAAAGGGAAATCTGTAAGATCAACGCGAGGGAAAAGATGAGGGGCGTTAAAAGAAAACGTATACTAAATTCATTTCCACTGGCACTGATTGCCCTTCATTAACCAAATGGACAAATTTAAAGTTCGGGCAGTGCCAACAAAAGCATTAGCTCAATTGCCGGACAAAACTCTTTTCAAAAAGGACAAAACTTTTCTCGAGGCTCATCCAAAAAAGAGAAGAGGATTGTTCTTCACATGTAAGATATGATTTTTAAAATCAAAGCAAAATTGAGACCGTCTCTGAATGATTTCTGCAGTGAGTTCATCATCACATTGCATTCTGGGATCACTTCTTTGCCTGCATTGCTGTGTTCCGGGAGGAAACATCATTAAACTGATTGCCTTTGGGAAAAGACTTTGCATCAGGAGCATGTCTGTGAGGCCTTAAAATGCTTTCTGCTTTTAGAATTTTCAAGCCCTGTCAAACAAGTCTGCATCCAAGTTACATCTGATGGATTAAAGCAAGTGGCAAACATTTCAACAACACACCGTCCATGAAAGGATATAAAAGAATTCATAATCGGAATAAGGCTAAAAGGGGACAGTTTGGACATAAATATGCAAGAAAAACCACTGAAGCAAACAACAATAGAAAGATAGATCTCATTTTCACTAAAACAAAAATGACTTACTCTCTAGTTGTTCCAAGCCTGTAGGATTTTTTTTGTTTGGTTGAACACATAGAAAGATATTTGGATTAATGCTTGTAACCAAAAGATTTTCTACCCCATTGACTACAATAGTAGGAAACTGAAAAATTTAAGCCAAAGGAGCTCCAAATTCTTTTGATGTTATACTTGTTATACAAAAATATTATCATTTTACACAGAAAAGACTACATTTTACAGCATTGAAATTAATCAAATATAGTGTATATGTTAGTAAAAATACAAGTAAATCTGATTAATTTTGATATCAATATGCTGCAATTATATTGTGCATATTAAAAATAAAAATATGTGTGTGTGTGTGTGTGTGTGTTAAATAAATATTTTTTTCAGTACATAAACTTGAAATGTATCATTAAATGTTGGAAATTTTACTTTAAATCAAATTTCTGCTTTGATATTGTATTGATTTTAAATATTTTAATAATATTTTTCGCAAAAACAATATATTCTAATGTTTTCAAAAGATTTTATTAAATTTATATAACAGTTTATTTTTATGCTAAGCCACATGAAACAACTTTTACAGCGTCTTTGAAATATCTTTTGTTTACTTAAACAAACATAATTTATAAAGTACTTTTAACCACTATGGATATCAATGGTTACCCATAACTGTTAGATTACAAGCATTCTTCCAAATATCTTTCACTGTGTTTACTGAGAACAAATATGTTAACTGTATAAAGTATACAGGTTCGAAAGTTAAAGGTAAGGAGTTTGGGTTAACTATGCCTTAAAACTATTCAAGAATCCATGTTTAAAGTTCCCTGTGATTTATATTTTCATCCACAAAAGCAATCTTTTTTGAAGAGACAGTCTTGTCATGTAATTAAACAAATTTAAACTTTACCATAAAAACCCTCAGTCCAACTCATGTTAAATATGTGTTTTGTCATGTGTGCTCTTTCACAAACGTTCTCCTGCTGCGATGGAGCATCTGCCTCCCCTCATATTACTGTTGCTCGGCTACCTCCTCTCAGCGTGAGCGGGCGGCTGCGTGGAGGAGCGCTACAGTGAAGTTCGTGAGACGAGACGCGACCTGATGCTTATCATGCCCTGTCACACCTGCCATAAAGATGCTTTGTCTTTCCTCTCCTCAAACAGGTTCTCAGCATGCACACAGTGAACTTAAGGTCAGGGTATGGCATGATGTCCCCATATTCCAAATCAACAACCTCTGAAAGCTAACCTCAAGCCATATGTTATCACTGTCATGTTTCTAAGACACAACAGCAGAAGGAGACAACTTAAGGTTCTCGCCTTAAGAAACCCAGTACCTACCTGAAAGAGACAGCATATTTATTGGTTAACCTGATGTTCAGTGCAGTGACATTAAAGGAGAAAAACTAGAGAACTAGAGTTGTTTTTTATCTGACTCTGGCAGCATGAGATAAACCGTCACTATTCGATTCCTATTTGATGTAAGGATGGTGTAGTAACCCCTTGGCAATGCATATTTCATTATTCAATATAACCAAGGCATAATGTTCTTACAGGTTGTTATTGCAGAATTATTACTTTCTTGAATTTGGAACATCCTTTTTAAAGAAAACGACTACATGTTACCTTGACAACGGCCCACATGCACATGCACATTTTTTATATTTATTTGTAAATATTGTAATATATTTTCAATATAACATATAAACAAACACAGTAGCTGTTATTAAACATACATATAAAACTCGCTGATATTTTAACATACAGTGATACTTGCAGTTGTAGCAACGTCAAATTTCTACACCAATTGCGGAACTACACTGCAAGAAGTCGAAAGGTCCTAAGAGCACAAACATGGCTTCCAGACGAATTTTGTAAGGGAACTTGGTGAAGGCGTGGTGTCACGTTTGTAAAGAGCAATTGCAAAAAATTGAAAATTACCGTAATGTGTTTTCTGATAACACAGTTAAACCAACATCAATTTATAGTTATAGTTCGCTGCAAATTCAAATTGCGTTATTTATTTGTCATTTTAAAACCCATATGGCTTTTTTCCACAGAACACAAAAGAAGATATTTTGGAAGAAGCTTGGAGCCAAACAGCGCCAAGGGACTTCTACTGAATCGACAAAAGAATCAATGCAGGTAAATGTGTGCTGGCACTGTTAGGTTACCGACATTCTTTAAAATATCTTTATATTTCTAATATTCTTTTTTATTGCGAAAGGAAACCATACGGTTTTGAATTGGCGAGGGGTGAGCAAGTTAATATTAATGCATGAACTATCACTTTAAATCCAGTGAACTGATAATCTCTAGCATTATTCTTTAAGTCCTGGTTTCAGAGACAGGGTTAACTTTTAGCCCAAGTCGCATTTATAAAAATACCTTTGGAAAAGATATTACTGGTGCGCATCTTAAGACAAAACAATGGCATCGACATGTTTTTACTTCAATCAAGGACTAGTCTGAAGCCTTGTCTATGACACCAGGCATAGATGTCACATATATGAAAAATACATCTGAATCGCTCTGTACTGTGGCGGCTCTTTTTCACTGCAAGTGAACTCTGAAAACTGGTGACAGGCTTCACAATCTGTCTTTGCTGGAAGGATAAATTGTACATAGGAGTGAAAAGAATTGATAACACAATTATTTAATGCCAAACATAACATGCACATTGATGGTCCTTGTATTAAAACCATTCAGTATGGTACACGGTCCAGAGCATGTGACACTGCCGAATGCAATTTATGTTTGACGATTTTTTTAAATTTAATTTTTAAATGACAGTCCTCTCATATTCATGTCTGTAAAGCAATAATATAATGGATTCAGAGTCTGGTACATTTATTTGAGAATTATTTAATTAATTTGAATACTTTTGTTTTGTCTTATTATTTTTTTATCTTTTATTTTAACCAACCATGTTATTTAAACTTGTTAAAAACAGGTTAATGTTTACAAATGTATATTTTACAAAAGAAATGTTAAACATGAACATCAAGCAGTTTTATGTGTTACATTTTCTCCCACTCACTGACTGTAACCGAGGATCGTACTGAAATGTGAATTTGGTGTACCGTGACATCCCTAATATACATTAAAAGTATGCACCGTACAACCAGTCTACAGAATTTTGTGTTGCCTCGGAGATCTGTTTCTTTCAATGAAAAGCATCTGTTATCTGAAGTATTCCGGCTCGGGTGTGGTGTGCACCTCCTGGGTCTCAGTATTGAGTGTTATGATGAATGGTCTCGCTACAGCACTTAAGATCCTACACCACTGAGCCCCATCGGGCCATGCGAC
This sequence comes from Triplophysa yarkandensis, assembly GCA_033220385.1. Lineage (NCBI taxonomy): Eukaryota > Metazoa > Chordata > Actinopteri > Cypriniformes > Nemacheilidae > Triplophysa > Triplophysa yarkandensis. Next base: position 12,909,420 of record CM065671.1, on the reverse strand, counting down.
TCTTCAGAACAACTACTTAAGTATAACAGCTGGCGAAAAGCATGTATTCTTGACGCTGGGCATTGTGGGATAGAATCATTTTCCCACAAACGCTCACGGGAAGAGGCGGCTTCCTCAAAATGAGCTCTGACCTCCATCCCTTCTCTGAATCTTCTCTAAAAGCATCTAAACAACAGCCAGCAGGTAAGTCAATACAGGACAGGGGGAAGCTGCTTGACCTGCGGATCTTCCGGAGGCTCAGGTGCGCTCGTCTCAGCAGGAGCTCATGAGCCAGACAACTGATGCCCAGGGCACACAAACAGCGTGAAATGACTCTGAAGTCTGGTCTGATGTAGAATTGAGTACCAACCAACTCTCTCCATCACCTCTCATTTATGTTTAAGCCGATTTCACAACTCGCATTAAAATGCACGCCTGGAGATGGAAAATTTGGTTGACACATGAAAACTGTTTTCTTCAGTCAGACTAAATAATTCATGCTTAGGTGAAGGGAATTAAGTAAAGTTTAAATACCACAGTGGGTAAAAAAACATGCGCAATGCTGCTTTATGATTTTGTCTCACCCCAAATGAAGAAACAATGTAAGGAACATTCTGTGAGAATATAACATTTATTAATTTAATAGTGACTAAATCAAAGGTCAAAGGTTGAAATCAATGTGAAATTAATGCGTAAACTAAATTTTTTGTGTTTACTGTGAGAAGTGAAATTTGTGTGATCATTTACTTACTCTTTTGTCATTTCAAACCTCTATGACTTTCTTTCTCCTGCTGAACGCAAAATAAGATATTTTGAAGAATGTTGGGATCTGGCACCCATTCAATTGCATCTCCTGTCCATTTCACAGAGGTTAATAGGAGCCACTGATGTTCAGGAACCAACTTTCTTCAAATTATCTTCTTTGTGGTCTGCACAAGCACATAGTGGGGATTTTGTATCATAAAGCGTAAGTTTAAGAGTGTGGCAGGCTCCCATTTCCTCTTATTCCATTTCCACACACACACTTTTACTGAATGTGTTAAACACATTAACACAGATTTCTGTTTCACTATGTAAGTAAATGCGAACATGGGCCTGGAGGTTTTGCGTAGACAGAGCTGATGGATATAGTAAAAGGGAGCTCAACGCTTCAGCCGTGTACTGAATCCGAGCCTCCGGCAACAGTGAAAGCACAGACTGTTGAAAAAGCGCAATCTCGCCCAAAGCTCCCCTGAGGAAAGAAAATAAGCTTTAAGTTGGGTGAAGAAAGTTACAAGCCGCCAGCTCTGAGACAATTACTTCTCGTGGGAGAAAACTCTTTAACCGTCACAAAAGCTAAGCGTGTGAGGGTATACGGAGGTGAAGGAGATTAAGGAACATTGAAAAGGAAACAGAGACTACATTTTCCAGAATGCATCTGACTGAATATAACTGAACATAACTGAATATAAAATAAGGATAATGTTGAGATTACAGAGGAGAAATGTAATTCAGTATTATATTCAATGCTGGACTGTCATCATGGAGACAAATAAGAGACCAGTATTAAAGCAAGAGTTTACCCAAAAATAAAAAAACGTCTTGACAAACCTGTATTACTTTCTTCCTTCTACAAAACACAAAAGAGGATATTTCGAAGAATGTTGGTAACAGGCACCTTTCACTCCCGTTGGTTCTGCGTCTATATCGTAGAAGTGAATATGTACCACTGTTGTTCGCTTACAGACATTCTTCAAAATTTCTTTTTTTTCTACAAATAAAAGATAGTGAGATGAAAATTTTTGAATGAGATGGTTCGGAAGGATGGCAGAATTTTCTTTTTGGATGAACCATCACTTTAAATTGTTTCTTGCTAAGTGCACACACAGACGCGCACTGGTTTTGTACTAATGAGCTCTTCAATGACAGAGGATGCATTTAGATTAGCTCAATTAGAAAAGCATCAAAAACGCTCTTGTATGCCACACAGGTGTCTGAACGAAGGGAGATGAGAAGAAAACATGACGGAAAATCACGGAGTGACGTGTGTTCTTTCCTATTCTTCATGCAACCATCTCAGAAGATCCTCACACCAAGCCGTGATCAAACACTCTGCCTTTCACAGGGGTCGCAAAGCAACATCAAACAACTCTTACACAATAGCACAGAGGACGGGACTAATGGTTTCAGCTTCTTTTATTTTAGATTGTGCGTACGTGTCCATGTAATAAAGGCTTTTGGTTGTTGTATCTGTGTCGGATAGGTATCACGGCTTCTCTTCCAAAACCAATGTTTTTCGGATTTTTGCAGTGCAATCGGGGATTGCACCTTCGTGAGGAATAAATCCTACTTTGGAGTTTGGCTACAAAAGTTCTTTTAGACTAAATACAATGAGTTAACCGACTCTTTGGATGTGAAGAATGGCTCCCTAAAATTTGGTCTCCCCGGCAGCTCGTTGAGTTTTGGAACAGATGGATTTTTAAGCACATGAACACGTCTGGGCCCAAGTTCCCGCATCTAATAATGAAAGCATTAGTAGGTGAAACTTTCAATTTTTTCTGCATTTTAGAGGTTAAAGTGTGTTTGTTTGCACAGCTGTCTCATTCCTGCTCGAAGCCGAGATGGATGTGTTACCATAGAGATCTGCATCCGTGCCCACTCCCCTGACAAATTTATATAATGAGATCACACACGCACACACGCACACACATGTACGAGACATCGTCTTCACAGTTGTGATGATAACCACATAACAAACACATGCTTGGACATTTTATCAGCAGCTTGCACACCTACACACAACATGGACTGCATTAAGACATGTGCTAACAAGGCCAATATCAAACATAATGCATCACAATCTTGTTTTCACACAACATCACTCAAATTCAAAAACATTTCATTTTAATACTGAACAATAAGTTTACAAAATTAACTTTGAATTATGAATGATTAAAGCAGGTTAAAATATCAAAAAAGACATTGTATTCTTTAGACCACAAATACTGCAAAAAACACAAGTTTAACTTTACTTAAAAATACAGCTGTAATATTTCACATCAATTAATTTTACTATGTGATAAACGGAATTTTTATGACCGTTTTTCATGTTTATAGTCATGGTGTCATTCTTTTACATTAATGTTGGATGACTTTGATTTTTTATGATTTTTCACTCCTGATTTTACTTTAATTCAACATACACTGGCTTGGAATTGTCGAAATATATCTTAAATTTCTAAATGAATAAAAATGGTATCTTATTTTTTTGTGGCTGTTATGTAAATAAAAGTTTTATATCAATATAACTTTAAAAAATACTTAACGAACGAATTAGATAGATTTTTCAGCAGAAAATTTTAAAATAACTGAGTAAAAATCCAACAGTTGATTTCTCAAATTTTCAAATATTATTTAATTTTATGTTAAATAATTATTTAACAAACATTACATGTTTTTTTTATTTGTATATTTTTAGTAAATAATTATAAAAATTAAGATAATCAGATGTACACATTTTTTACTTATTCTTAAGCTTTATTTCATGTCCTTTTTTAGTGTCAATTGTTTCATGCTAAAACTCACGACAGCATTTGGATTGAATACCCAAATCTTCAACCTGCAAAGAGTCATCAATTATTTGACCTTTGACGATTTCTAGCCAAAACCAAATGTGTCTGTTATTTCTTTTACACACTTGATTTGTACCGACCTAAAACACTTTTCATTAATTAGCTTCAGCTCTAAATGATGAGGAAACTTAAAGTACTGACCTTATTTCTTTTTATTTTATACAGCGGTAGAAAGTCTTCGAGAGAAGACCCACTCTCTCCATCTTTGCATAATTTACTAGGGGAAGGTTCACTTAGCCTGGAACCAAATACTTTCAGGAAAAGGGGACCAAATGAGTCTAATAGCGGTCATGCGGATCTATATATAGAAATTTTTCAGCCAAACAAACATAAGACATTTTAAAGGGATGGGAAAGGGAGATGTTGTGTTTGTCTTCAGGACATAAACTGACCAGTACTGCCTGATGAATAGAGACTGAATCTGATGAACACAAAGGGCTTCGTAGATATTAAAGGGACACAGAGGGTAATACGCATCTCTCTTATAGAGAAGAGATAGAAACAGCCGTGAGTGAATCATGGATTGGCACCGCAACTCGGCCTGTACCGTTCTAAAAATGTCTCTGGGTCAAACGCGCACACACATCAACGTTAACTCGCACAGATTTACACACCTGTTGCCTGGCAACAGGAATGCTCTCTTGATCAAATGATGGTGAGGAGGTAAAAGGGATGAAATAGGGAGAGAAATGAAAGCAATAGTCAGAGAATGAGAGAGAGAGCGAGACCAGTGTCACAGGCCAACAGGCCCGCTGTCATTCACCTCCATTTCAATGTGTTGGTGAGACACGCCGTTCCCCAGATCACACCTCGAAAATCAAAATGACCTTGTCTTCCTAAACAGCGGTCCTCTCCAAACACCATCCCAGTGACAAACAGGCCATCATCATTCCGACACGGCTGCACCCACTCAAACATCACCCTCCGTTATTAAACATAGCCCTGCCAAAAACACGGGACGTGACTTCTGTGGTGTTGACGGGGCACAGCTGCACTTATTCGGCTCAGGGTTCTATTTAAGGCGTTTTCACAAATAGCATCCGTGACCATTTTTCCCTCCTTAGGATCAAATCTTGTATGCCGGATCTCTTATTCACAACATTCAGCTGGTTTGGCTCAACCCTTGATATTCTGAAACAGATCGTGTCTGGAGGGGTGCAAAGGAAAATGGGATTTCAAAGCCATACAAATACAGATTGGACCCTCAAAGCAATTTGTCCCTGAGATGTGAAGGACATCAAAAAGGACCAAACCTGCTGAAAGAAAAACTGTGTGAGTGTGAAGGTCTGGAGACATTAATGACCTATAATAGAAGTTTGACCTTTAACAATGATAGAGGATGACATAACAGATTTTATTGTTAAAGACCAAATGTTCTTTTAAGCATTTTCACAAGCTGAGATGTACAGTATTATTAATAGCAGAACGGTTTCATATTGAGGGATCAAAAATGTATGCAAACAAGCTAAAAAGCATCAACAACTAGAGCTTGATTATAAATCGTACACCCTTAAGTGATAACTGGCCCCCCAAAAAAATCCTTTCATTATTAATTGTCCCTCTTGTCATTTTAAACCTGTTTTACTTTCTCCCACAGAATGCAGATTGAGATATTTTGTAGAATGTTGGTATCTGGCAACCATTCACTTGCATTTTGTGTCCATACAAAGTGAATGGGAGCCACTACTGTAACGTTACTACTTTAAATTAAGCTGCACAAAACTAAGCATCACATGTTTTGCTCTATATTACCAGTAGGACTTGTTTGTTATTTTTTGCCTGGAAATATGTCTGGATGTCCCCAAACGCGCACCCAAATTCGCGTACATAATTTGCCTTTTTGCATTGACTTTGTATGTAATTTAATCACGCAAATTGCTGCCTTCGCTTTTGATTTGAGCATTAGTCTCTGTATTCAACTAAAGTCATCATAATATTTATTCGTATGATATTAAAAAGGGAAAGTTCAATCGGAAATAACATTTGCGTCAGCAGTTTGTTACTCTTTCTTCTGAGGAACACAAAAGAAGATATTTTGAAAAATGTCTCGCTGATTTTGTGTCTATACACTCAAAGTCATATCTTTCCTTTTGTTTTGTGCAGGAAAAAGCGATATGGGTTTGAAATAACTTTGATTTTCTGATGAACTATCCTCCTAAGTAGTATTTGGTTATTTAAATGACCGGTATAAACACTCGACAATTCCCAAAATAAGATCAGATGCAAATGCACATCGACATTTATATTCAAATATGCAAAAGCAACAATAAAAGTGATAAATTCATCAAACTCATAAAATCACTCACAGGCATCCTGTCTCAATATTATTATTTTACGGCAAAGGTCTACATCATCTCACATGCTAATGACAAACTCCCCGCTGCTCCAGCCACACTAGCAGACAGATAATATCATCATGGTGTGACAGAGCCACAGGCAGCTGAGCTCTCTGGTGTACAGTGAATCCAAATAGGGCTTCTGTTCCAGCTGGCCTGACGAATCAGACTCAGTCTGCAACGCGACTTAAGCGAGGAGAAGCTCCTCGCGGTCTCAAACGGGATAAACTGTCACCTGCACACACCTAACCAGCACAGGAAGAGGAGAAGAGTTTTCACTTTCTTTGTGTGACAGTAAAGCATGACTGATGCCTTGATTCAAAGCTGCTATATTCCGAGCGCTACAGCAAGAAGACAGCATCCGTGGATTACACAGCAGAAGCAGTAGAGAGATGAGAGATGAACCTAACTCTGTTTCCCCCAATTATAACCTGGTGTCTCTCCAGAATCAAACAATTACTTATTATATAAGAAACAGCGGATGACATTCATACACTTAATAAAAAGACAGGGATGTGGGTACCGGTCAGAGGAACATTTGTTCCACATTTGAATTCAAATTTAGATATTTTATGAAGGTTTGTATCCAAGTCATCCGAGACACCAATAACAGGACAAAATAGCTTTGTTATAAACATTCCCAAAAAAACATTATTTGTGTTCAGCACGACCAAAAAGTGACAAACGACACATATCAAACTTACTGAGACGAGGCCCATGAGACTACTAACAAAATACATGAGCAGCAGATATTGATCAAATTCAACGTTTCTTGAATTTAGAATTTTTACCAGCAAATATCTCGACGGAACACAAAAGAAGATATTTTCAGGAATGTTGGTAACAGGCACCCATTCACTTGTATTGGATTTGATTCTAAAACTGAATGGGTGCCATGCTGTTTAATTATCAACTTACTTACTTTTTTGTTTGAAATGACAAAAGAGTCAGTAAATGATCTCAGAATTTTCATTTTACGTTGAACTGTCCCTTTAAATGTTTGTACAATACATCCCATCTTGCATGTTGATATTTTAATCTAACCCAAGAGTGCATTAAAATTTTCTTTTAAACAAAAGTATCACACAAGTATTAATTACTTTAAAACGAAGACACAGTTCTTCATCAATTCGTTCAAAAACGGCATGATTGTAAATTCAGTGGAACACAAATAAAAGATATCTTGAGAAATGTTATGTGTCCATGACTCAATTACCATTCTTCAAAATATCTCATTATGTGTTCTGCAGAAAATTGAAGTACGTATTGGTTTGGAATGGCATGAGATTCAACTCCTGATATTCAACTACTGTTTTAACAATTTTAACACTATCACCGGCTTGCACTCAACACCGAAACATTCCATCTGAGATAAACATAACCAAAGTTCTTACCTTTCTCAAATGTTGTGATGCCCATGGAGGCCTGTCCCAGTCCTGTCTTCCTTTCCCATTTGCCTTCATCAGGATGATACACTTCTACTGATGCCAGTGGGCTCTGTTGTGCATCCATGCCCCCCATGATCATCAGCTGATCTCCCAACGCCACCGCAGATGCCCCCGCTCGGGCTGTGGGAAGAGGCGGCAGTTCGCACCATCTCTGGCTCTCCAGATCCAGCACCTCCGCGGAGTCCAGGGGTAGACCGTTCTCGCTGCAGCCCCCCAGCACATAAAGACGTCCAGCCCATAACACGGGCGTGCAGTACACCCTGTGCATGGCCATCGGGGGGAACACCTCCCAGTACAGCGACTTCGCCGGGCTCAAAGCCATCTCTGGGACGGGCATGGCTCCAGGATGGCACGCCGGCAACAGAGCATGACACGGGCACAGCGTTGCGAGGAACGCAAAGAACAAGGTAAATACATAAACAAACTGCGGAGATTGAGAGCCAGAGACTGGGACTGTCCACCGATTTCAAGCTGTACCCTTCGTGAAGCTTCAGCCCCTAACTCCCACTTGATGACTTATTTATATTTGTTGCTTCCTTCGAAAGGTGCATCCTGCCACTGGCAGATGTTTTTAATAAAAGACTCAAACACAAAAAAAACTCCTTGAGTTATCCAATGACTCTGGATTCTGTTCGGAGAAAAATGTAAATATCCCACAGTTTTAAACAAGATTCACAAGATTTATCCAATCTGATCCTTTATGATGGACCAAGATGCCAAAACAAACCCCATGATTCAATGCATTGGGCGCTGACATTTACCAATCACTAGTGCTGCCGGGAGCTCACGGTACACATGGTTAACATGGATTTCATGTGTGTTCGAAAAGGAGGCAGGCCGATGGTGTTCACAGAGCAGCAGTCTGGCCCTCTCCAAAGGTCAGTGCATCTGCAGGGACTCGGAGTCCCTTACAGTCACTGAAGCCATTTAATTTGGACCTGCGCATCATTAATTAAAGGCTTCATTACAACCGTGTATGACTGGTCTTCCATACTGGGAAAGAGAGAGGAGAAGTGTAGGAACGGTTCGAGAGGTTATCCTCAAAAACGCGCTTGAGCGTGAAAGGGAGAATGAGTCGGGAAGGTGAATGAAGTGTGTTTGAACGCAGTGCTCCTCAGGGGCAAACGCATGGATGGAAAGGATAAGATGAATGGAAAAGAGAACAGGAAGAAGAAAGAGGGATTAGTATGGATTGGGGTTGGATCATAACGTTCTATATTGGGATTGCACGTGATCACAGATTATCGATTTTTTTGTAGATCTTAAAAAATAAAACAAGATAAATCTGAATTGATCATCCAATGTCTATAATAATAACACAACTTGCAATAATAACAATATGCAACTATATATAACTCTTTAGCTAAAGCTGGCAGTCCAGTTCATTTTTAAACAAATTTTTTTTCAAAAGTCACACAAGATCACCAAAGCCAATGCTCGACTTGAGCTTGACTGTAGAGGAAAATAAGGTTCAAAGCTGGTGGAGATGGGGAAGAGGAGGGATGTCTAAGCAACTGACGCTGGGCCGGCAGTAAAACTTCTGCTTTTGAAAACCCTCAACGATTTTCAATTCTTTCAGCGAGTATTCAGCCTTTACAACATTAGGAAAAGTAAGGATGCTTAAAACTCCCGGGAACCATAGCTTCAGATGGATGCGCAATAGAAAGCGTTATATTATCCCTAACGTTCAAACTCTAATTTCCTGCGCTTCCTTTTGCATTATTCCACATAGTTGGGGGAGAAATGTCCTCTGGGAACTGTGGAAAACGTGGTTCCTTATCGATGATGTCACTGGGATGTTTTCCAAAGGAACAGAAGATAAATAGATCCTCTCTGCAATGCCTAAAAATAGAGGAAGAAAAATTTGTTAACGAGGTACATATAAAATTACGATGAAAGCTTAAAGGGAGATAAAGAGACAGACGTTTATGTTGTGGATTTAGAATAACTTCTATCTGCTCAACTATGCAGAAAACTCATGTTCTGCATAAAGATTCATTTCAATTTCATTCAAAAAAATTGTAAGCAAAAAAAGATGCAACACAGAGTGAAACTTGATACAAGTACTGACCTTGGGATGACTCAGAATTTCTTTTCACCTTGGTGAGTGATTTCACTTGTGTTATTATGTTTTAAAAAAAGCTTTTTGAACCCGGCAGTGCTGGTGTCCTAACCTGCGAAATTGATTTTCTATAAAGTGTCTGCTCACAGGAAGAAAATTCAACATTGCCCTCTTCACACTTACTGTATTCACATGCGCAACCCTTAAATTATTGCACAGAGAAATTCTAGAGAGTACAAGTTTGTATGACCACTTCAAACCTGAAGGACAATTTCCCCCCACAGACCCCAATGCAAGATAGTTCGAAGAATGTTGGGAACTGGCAGCCATTTACTGAATTGGTTGTGTCAATATAACATCTGTATGGGTGCCATTGCTGTCAGGATACTAACTTTCTTCAAAATATCTTATTTTGTGTTCTGTGGAAGTAATAGAGTAATAGTTTTGGTGAACAATCACTTTAAGCGTTCACTCTAAGTACCCTCCACAATCAGCAAATGACCCACTTAACCCTTCTAAATCTGGTTTATTTTCACTATTGAGCTACACACTACTTAGGAAATGTTTGTTTTCTAAAAATGATTAATATTTGTACACAGTTCAAACTATTTCTGGGTTGTCTGAAATGCTTATTTCTGGTCTTGTTTATATTTGACAAATGAAAAATGACAGTCCATGCTGATAAAATCCTGCCGTGAGAGAAGAGTGACAGAGGGTGAATAAAGAGCATTGTGTTCATGTTTCGTCTCTTTTATAGCTGTCCTGCTCTCTTCTACAGCACTGGATAAATTGTGTCATTTGTGTCTTTGTTGAACATCAGTGTTTGAACAGAAATAGCTGAAAATAATCTTAATGAAACCTGTTGGCTTTTTTGCATAGGCCTTCAGAAGGCCAGAGCTTAACTCACTCCATCTTAATAAATGCTGAAGACCTCCATCAGACACATACACAGGTAGAGAATTCAAGCCATTCTTAAATATTTATGAAGTACAGAAATTATTAAAAGAAGTATTTCTTAAATTTAAGGTTTTAATATTTCATATAAAGGTATCAAATATTAAAAGTGATGCTGGACTTTTGACCTGCACTTAGATGAATTACTTCTTTCAGTTAACCCACACATCCTATCAAAGGATTCATTTGTATTATTTGATGTTAGATTGTTTAAAATCTAACTATAACATATTTTAAGTTTGTTTTAGATGTAAGGGGATCGATAAACATCCTCCCTCAGTTTTTTGTCATCTCTTCATTCTGCGCTTTTGTTTAAGCGTTTGATTTGGCATTTAGTAAGAAGATATTTTGAGAAATGTCCAAATATCGGGTTTCGCGCATATACGACATTAGGTTCTAATACTGTTTAGTTACTTACGTTCTTCAACATCTTCTATAGTTTTTTGCGAAAATTATAAATACAGGTTTGGAATGACATGAAACTGAACAATTAAAAATGAATTTTTATCATTGGGTGCACTATCCCTTTAAAAATCATGAATTTCTCTCTAGTTTTTCCAGACTTGTATAAATGTATGTGTTGAAGTGCGGCTGAACACAAAGAAAGACATTTTGAAGAAGGTTGGCAACCAGACATTTCTGGGGCATTATTGACTACCATTTTATAAAAAATTTTGTCCTGGTAACCCCATAGTATATTTTAATAAATTTGAAACAAACCATTCTGGGGCCATTTCAACATCTACTTTGGTAGTCTACAGTGCCCCAGTAATCACTGTTTCCAACATTCTTCTAAATCTATTCAATAAAACAAAGAAACTTATACAGGTTTTTCCCAACTTAGGGTGAGAAATTCACTCTAAGGTGAAGTATCCCTTTAATTGTTTAAACAGTTGTTGGGGTCACAAAAGACGGACAGATGAATGATTGACAACTGTGATACGCTGGAGAATCTGAACCCGGGGCAAATCCAATGGGAGCAGTTGAATTCATTATGATGCTTAATTAATCAGATAAATTTGAATTGCTAAGCAGCACATGAATCAAACCCTAAGACTGAAACAACTGAATGAACATCTTAATCCCTGATCAACACAATACTTAGTAAAACAGACAGATTGCCCTTGATTCAGTTTGGGAGACATAACTCTCTCTGAAAGATGGGCCACAGCCATGAGCCGTAGTAGATTCATTTGTGCCTGAGTTCCAGATTACATTTGAGCAGGCTGATCAACGTAAATCCTGCAACTTCAGATTTTATCCAAGTTGCGTCTATTTAATAGTTTCCCATCATCCCTGTTAAATTTTATAGTCGAGGCGGTCACATGGGGCATGGTTCTCTACTCTATTCTATTTTCCACCAGTCTCTCATGTCAAGCAATCTCTACATCCTCCTCTTGACAGTCGTCTATCACAAGAGCCCACGCGTTTTAGGCTTCTGGCCTACGGCACAAACACGCGATACCTTCTGCCTAAGAGCTTCATTGGATAAGAAAGTTGAGCTGGTGGTGGGCACTGGAGACCTTTCGGGTTTGTTAAAAACAGAAAAATTAAAAAATATCACGATTTACTTACACGCTTGTCATATCAAACCTGTAGGACTTTCGTTCTTATGCAGAACACAAAATAAGATATTTTGAAGAATGTTGGACACCGCAGTGGAACTCATTCTCTTCTTTTGTATGGACACAATACAAAAGGAAGTGAATCTGTGAAAGTTCTAAACATCCTTAAAAATATATATATATATTTAAAGACAGTCATACATGTTTGATAAGACATGAGATCGAGGAAATGATGACGATTATTTTAGAATGAAAATAAACATCAATCAAATTTCTTCAGTCATGTTTAATAAAAATGTGTGTATTATAAGCAGAGATATTTTCCAAAACTGTCGACTAATCAAATGATTTACTGCCTCACCGCACAACATCCCTACCACCATCAGAGATACCATCGGAACACAAACACAAACACACATCCATATTTACTTTCCATCAACTATGTTTTTTTTACTCTCTTAACTATCCCACAAATCTTTCTGGTTGAGTTAAGTCTCCCACACTCATTTTCAAACTCAAATACATTACCCAAAAAACATCCAGTAACGATGCACTCACAACTTCAGAAGACCCAAATTAACACAATTCCTAGACAGTTTCTCGTAAACAAACACACAAAGCCAGTCATCTTTTCACTGCCTTATGCATTTCACTACAATAGTATGTGATGATCAAACAGGAAAACTATGCAAAGAGAACACACTGTCTCGACCAGAAGACAGAAGAGGTTATTCTGATGCTTATCCTCAGGGTCCATGAAATAAATTCATTTTACTGTCCTTGCACACAAGGAGATGATTTCTTTTCTACATCAACTTATCCCCGATATGGGTGTAAGAGAAATTGGGCCAAACAAAAAGAACACTGGGATAATAAAATAAAAGGTTTGTTGGTGTTCCCTTTATCATTTTGAATCATCATATCACAAATGATATGGAAATCCATTGGCTCTTTATTATCTATCATGCATTAACTTCTGTCATCATTATCCAACAAGACAGCTCATAAACAAACGACACCGCCAACCAGTCACTTCTATTGTGTGGAAACAAAACCAATGCAAGTGAATCAGTGCCAGTTGCCAACATTCTTCAGAATATCTTCTTTATGTTCTGTGGTAGGAAGAAAAGCATATACGTTTGACAAAAGGCTGAACAAATGACGACAGACTTTTAATTTTCAGATCAACTATCGCTTTATGAGACCACAGTTTACAAAAATGAGACTCGTGAGATTTGTTTTTCATCAGATCAATAAAATAATGAGAAACAGATATCAAAGATACATTTCCGCTCCTTTGACAATCTATTCTAATAGTTATATAAAAAAGGCAATAATTGGAAATGAAATGTGACAGGTCTGTACGGCCATCTCTGTTAAACTTGGGGGTTGCGGCACTTGTCAAAAAACAGAGAAGATGAGTGTCTAACATTGTGTGTAAATGGTCTACCCCGGCTCTTCTCCTCTGGCGTTTTTACAGGATCTCGTCTTCTTGTGACATATTTTTTTCAAATAAAATATTCCGAAGACACAGAAAGAGTTCCTTTAATTAAAAGAACTGAGAGCTCCTGCAAGTCATATAAAAAGCAACTGTGCAGGTGTTTGACAAGGTCGTCATGCAGAACAGAACGAAAATGTGAGATAAATTCCAATCCAGCTCTTGAATTGGGGGTTATTAAATGATATTTAAAGAAATATCAATTCTTTTATGTTAAACAATGTTGGATCTTGCCCGTCTGGTAACTAATCTAGACGATTTTGAATGAATACAATTTAAGCTTCACGGTTGAAGAAAAGATTTTCCGTATATAATGGCTCTTAATTCAGCTGGGTGGTTTGTATTTAAAGCTGCGTGTGAATTAAAGAGATTTGCTCATTAACCTTGTTCAAGTTTAAAGAAATCTGTGCAGTCATGAGAAGGGCAGAGGAGAAAGGGATTAGCGAGGCAATAATCTGATTTCTAAAGGAAATGATCAGCACCACTTGATGCACAGCATTAAATCAAGTGTCTCTGTAAAACAGTATCTCCAAATCCCCCTCAAGATATCCTCTCTTACACACATACATGCTCATCTTCCAGAAGAGGAAATCTTGAGAATACTATAGATTTATATGGAATAAACTTAAGAGAAAAAAAACGATGCACGTATTTGATCTTTTTTACAAATCGTACTGAAGAAGCTGTGCAGTAAAGAAATGAATCAAAATGTCATCAAATTTTTGTTAACCTGATAAAACATTACATTATGGAACCTGGAAAAACACTGCGATTCTCAAACGGATGGATAAAGTCTGTATACATTATTTGGAAGAAAAGTCCCTGGCCCCTATTGACTTCTATAGTAGGAAAAATTACTTTATAATTTTTGTTCTGTTTTAATCAAAAGTACATACTTTGAAGAATGTAGGACCGCATAAAACCTAATGTATTTCTCCCTACTTTGAAAAAGATATTTGGAAAAATGCTAGTAACCAAACAGTTCTTGAACCCAGATGACTTCCATTGCATTTGAAGAATGTAGGACAGCAAAAAAGTTATTGTATTTTTTCCTACTACGAGAAAGATATTTGGAAGAATGCTTTTAACCAAGCAGATATTAAACCCCAGCAATAACTGCAGTAGGAAAACATTATTTATGATTGTTTTGTTCTCTTAAACACGTTAAAAACGTTACTATATTTTTCCCTATACGGTAGACGAGGGTTTCGAGAACTGTTTGGTTACAAGGATTGATTCAAATGTATTTCTCTGTGTTCAACCCAACCAAGAAAGACAGATTTTTTTTTTGGGTGCACTGTTCCTTTAAATGTATGAGAAAATGCCAGTTTTTCTCTGTATTTTAAGCTTTTGAAAGTCACCATTGCCAAAAAAACAACCTTTCAACAAACAAGTCTATGTGTGCATAGGTATACGTGTTGGTGTGCCAGTGGGTGGTGTGAAATTCTGAGCATATTAATGTGTGCATGTTCTCCTGATGGCTATTAACAACTCTATAATTAATGTTGTACACTCTGTGGGATGTATGGACTGTGAAGGGGACCCAGTGGCCGCTGGCTAAGTGATTGTGCTGAGAGGCTATCCATCAAATGTGACCGCATCATTTTTCAGTAGCGCTTCCTCTCAGACGAGAAGAGAATGCCAAAGGAAGTGCCAGGTCTTACACAACAATGAGAAATTAGGAAAAATCACTACAGGCTGTGATTATGTTCAGTTTCCTCTGCGTTGTAAACTTGAGCATTAATGCACAGGGGATTTGAACTAACCTTTAGAATGTGCATTTAGGTGATATCTCATGAGGATGTGAGTGCTGTTGCATAGTTGAGGTAGGCCAAAAGTATTATAGTCACAGCTTGGTTATACATGGGGTTAGATGTTATTTTAGCCAGTTGGTACAATTTTCTGCCAACAAAGAGTTTTAACATGTAGAAATATAGGAATATTTGTGTGTTGCCAGGCAACAAATCAAAGAGATGCGACGGTTGATCCAGTTCATTTACTTGAAATGTCTGCACACTTGCTTGACCAATTAAAGGGTAGTTCACCCAAAAACAAGAAAATCATCATGTATACCCGCTTGACTTTTAAAGCATTAGGTCCCCTGCACAAAAGAAGATATTTCAAAGATTGTTGGTTCTAAAGAAAATTGCCATACAATGTGGACCAACGGCAAACATCCTTTAAAATAACTTATCCTGTGTTCAACAGAAGGAGTAGTGGAACATATCTGACTTTCATAAAACCAAACCAAACAAAAGTAAAGACAAGCTAATAATTAAATATCTAAATTTCTCTTTCTCAATTCCAACTTATATTTAACCTCTGGAGAGCTTTTGACATAATGTTAATATCTTAAGGATTGAAACTGAATGGACTCACTGGAGACCTCATATCAGAAGCTCAATTCACCCAACCAGCAGCAGCTTAATGCAAATTAATTAAAATCCAATGGCTACATTATGGAGTTAATTGCGAGGTGATGGGACATGGATTGACATCTTCTGAAAACAAAGCAACTGGACTGCGGACTGATGGAGCTTTTCTATAATACATCCCGTCATTTTGTCTTTCTTTCTTTAATTAATCTGGTTTCTTAATATGAAAATATTTCACGTCGCTTAGTGACTATCACAAAAACAAACTGTTATATTAACTTAAAAAGAAACATTTATACAGTAAATATTTGGGGGGAATTCTAATAGAACTATTTGAGTTCATGAGGTTTTGTTTAATGAGAAATATACAAAAATGTCAAATAGTATCTTTAATTAATTACAAAGCTTTTAAATTTACTCATTTTTGAGTGTGAATTATTTTTTAATAAAAAACAAAAAAGGTGTATTTTCTCCTTATG
The DNA here is from genome assembly GCA_033220385.1 of Triplophysa yarkandensis. Lineage (NCBI taxonomy): Eukaryota > Metazoa > Chordata > Actinopteri > Cypriniformes > Nemacheilidae > Triplophysa > Triplophysa yarkandensis. The sequence continues at coordinate 12,893,113 of CM065671.1, read as the reverse complement.
AATCAGCCTTCTTTATGACATCTGCCTTGGTTAAAAGGGTTACCGCCATTTAGGTTTTTCAGGACTACTTTGTTATTTATTAGAATTGCTTTCAGGTTTTACCATGAAAGAGAGAAGTGGCAATTTCCCTAAAACCACAGAGAGGCCTGAACATCAGCGTTTATTAGGAGCACACACAATTCATTACCCCGCTCATTAATTACCACATGACAAAGGGACCGTGTGCATATCAGCCCTGCTGTAAATGGGAGAAAGTGTGCATTCATTTTTCTAATGATTATTCAAATGAATGGCAAACAGATGAAGGTTATCACGTCCACTTAATTACTGCCTTCAGGGATACAAGCACGGGACGTAATCATAAGGTAAAAGAGTTGAGCGTCCGGCAGAACTGTTTTTAAAACATGACCTTAGCGAAGAAAACTAAGAGATCTGACAACAAAATTTGGTGATTAAATTAATTGTGACATAAATGAAACATCGACCTTTTTTCCCCTTGAAAACAGTGTGAATGCAAATGTTTTTTAATCGGTTATCCTGTATAAACTCTTACCACTGAAAACATCAACATTTTATAGTTTTTGTAGGGCTGTCCAACGATTAATTGCGATTAATCGCATTCCAAAATAAAAGTTTGTGTTTACATACAAAATGTCTTTGTAATGTACTTTGTAAACTAATGTAATGTACTGTGCAAATTAATTTGAAAGTTATTAAAACAAAGACATACACTTACATTTATGACTAACAGGGAGATATTTACATGCATTTACATTTTCCAGTTTTTAAATTCATATAAATTTTTAATAATTTGTACTTTTTATATTTTCTTAAACAATATATAGTATATGTGTTATAAATAGAAAAGAACATGCACAGTACACAGAAAACACAAACTTTTATTCTGGATTCGATTAATTGCGATTAATCGTTTGACAGCCCCAGTTTTTTCATTTTCAATCTTATACTTTATAACTCTAATAACTTCTCATTTGAATATCCAAGTATCTGCTTATTCCTCATGAAGCTCAGACATAAAGTTACATTCAAGCTATTTAACAGCGAGAAAAATTATTTTCATAGGATTATTTTTTAATGTTTAATTTTGATGGTCGACGATTTTAATAGGACAAAAGTTGGGTCTTTTAAGCCTAGTAAAATTGCAAAATACGTAATTAAAAACAATGCCATTTTGGTTATTTTCCATAATTAAGTCAAGAAATATTCAAACGCCCTGACCTAAGCAATTATAATCTAATCTTGTCATTCGATTGTATAAGCACCTATGAAAAAAGACTCTAGGGTTTACATACAACACATTGAATATACCTGTTATTGTTACCTGTTGTGTTGGTTTCTTTCGGATACAAGTATCTGATAAATGAAATTGCACTCTGAAGTGCAAAATCAACACTGAATAAGGCAAAAAATTTTAATCACAAGTAATGATTACCTTGATGACCACACATAAAACAGATGATAGACGCCATTGCATGAAAGAAAGAGAGGAAAACCAAGCAACATGTGATGAAAATGAACGGAGGTTATAAGTGCAGGGTGTCCGGTGACTATAAAATCTCCAATTGTTATTGGATTTGTTCAATCAAGCGAATAATAAAGTTAGCTGCCTCTAAGGTAAGAGAAGCATAGTCAGCTTTAAAAGCAATCCCCATTCTCTTAACTAGACCCTGAGAGATGCAGTACACCTTTATCCATGTGAGCAGCTCAAACTGCTGGGGTTGTGGCAATGCTGAGATCTAATGCGGAACAGCATCTCCAAACCCCATCTGCAGAAACCTGCATCGCCTTACACCTCCTCAAAACTTGAGGACAGATCAACCATCCCAGATAGCTGCCATCCATCCTGTGATCATCCGCAATGCATCTCTGAGACGCCTGATGTCAGATGGACCTCTAGATATGCCTTTCAGATGTTTATGACCTGGAATGGATGTGCACCAGCTCATGAGATGTTTAGCAGATCCCCAGTCCAGATCTTCTGATCTTCAGCAGACATCATGTAGATGTACATGTGCTGTCCTCTGCTACTTCTGCCAATACATCAACATTATGCATTTCCAAATCAAGATTTCACAAACCTCCATCACTGGGATCTAACAACCCTTCTGCATCTCCATCATCTCAGAAAGGTGGCATTGCAAAAGGTGCCACGTCGTAAACCCATCCACAAACTTTCAATGTTCTTCCCATGGGAAGAATTACCTTGTGATCGTGTCCAATACGAGCCAGTGAGCCCAAAGTCCGCAAATAAGAGTGACCTATTCCAAACTTCAGTGTCGATGCACTTGCCACGTCTGTGCCAGTTGCGTTGTGCCCATCATCTGGAGCTTCAGATCAGCTTTCGGACGGATGCTCCTCGCATTGGCACGGCGTTGCTGGCTCTGCCCTCCCCTGAATGCTCCAAACGTGCTGGATGTGTTCTATTCATAGTGACTTTGAGCACCACAGAGAGGGATGCTTCAGGGATGAATGCATTCGTCTCCATTGAAATGTTTGCATCAGTGGCTGTAACATAAAGAATACTATGGACATTTATGTTGAGTTAAGTGGAAATTCTTTTATATATACTATTGTTGGATGAAAGTTTTTTGATGGTATTTGATAGGATTCATAATAGTGTTGCGTTTCATCTTTGAAATGAAGAATTTCCTCTTGTTTGTAACAAATGACATCAATCTGACAGCATCACTAATGATGCGGACCAGGGATGAGAGGACTTTTGTGACACTTCTGCCCCCTAGAGGCATTCATACACTACAGTCTATATACATTATACAGTCTATATACATTATACAGTCAATATACATTATACAGTCAATATACATTATACAGTCTATATACATTATACAGTCTATATACATTATACGGTAATTTTACATTGTACAGTCTATATACATTATACAGTCTATATACATTATACAGTCATTATACATTATACAGTCATTATACATTGTACAGTCTATTTACATTATATAGTCTATATACATTATACAGTCATTATACATTATACAGTCTATATATATTATACAGTCTATTTACATTATAAAGTCTATATACATTATACAGTCTATATACATTATACAGTCATTATACAGTCATTATACATTATACAGTCTATATACATTATTCAGTCGATATACATTATAGAGTTGATATACATTATACATTATACAGTCTATATACACTATACAGTCTATATACATTATACAGTCATTATACATTATACATTGTACAGTCTATTTACATTATACAGTCATTATACATTATACAGTCTATATACATTATACAGTCTATATATATTATACAGTCTATTTACATTATACAGTCTATATACATTATACAGTCTACATACATTATACAGTCGTTATACAGTCATTATACATTATACAGTCTATATACACTATTCAGTCGATATACATTATGGAGTCGATATACATTATACAGTCTATATACATTATACAGTCTATATACACTATACAGTCTATATACATTATACAGTCAATATACATTATTCAGTCAGTATACATTATACAGTCTATATACATTATACAGTCAACATACATTATACAGTCTATATACATTATACAGTCTATATACATTATACAGTCTTTATACGTTATACAGTTATTATACATTATACAGTCTATATACATTATACAGTCAATATACATTATACAGTCATTATACATTATACAGTCTATATACATTATACAGTCAATATACATTATACACTCTATATACATTATACAGTCATTATACATTATACACTCGATATACATTATACAGTCTATATACATTATACAGTCTATATACAGTCATTATACATTATACAGTCATTATACATTGCACATTCTATTTACATTATACAGTCTATATACATTATACAGTCATTATACATTATACAGTCTATATACATTATACAGTCTATATATATTATACAGTCTCCTTACATTATACAGTCTATATACATTATACAGTCTATATACATTATACAGTCATTATACAGTCATTATACATTATACAGTCTATATACATTATTCAGTCGACATACATTATAGAGGCTATATGCATTATACAGTCTATATACATTATACAGTCTATATACATTATACATTATACAGTCTATATACATTATACAGTCTTTATACATTATACAGTCTATATACATTATGCAGTCTATATACATTATACTGTCATTATACATTATACAGTCTATGAACATTATACAGTCAATATACAGTCATTATACAGAGTTTTTAGAGATTCATTTTATTTTAAGTGCTTTTGAAATGTAAGGGTTTTCAGGATTTTCAGGATTGTCACATTCATAACTCTAAATGTCACGTATATAACTGGAATTGCCCAAATGTAAATGTTTTTTACATGAGAAAACATTTTCTTTATTTAATAAAACATGTTCAATTAAACAAGTTATATTAAATTATTTTATTTTTTGGAAATCAATAAGAGCTCAGACTCCTTTGTATTGTTCAAAAACATATCATAATGTGAACTCAAGAAGCTGCTAGATAAATTAAAAGAAAACATACACACTTACGGTAAAAGTTTTTGGGACACTCATTTACTTTTGTCTTCATTGTTCCAGCTAATATAATGATACTACGCTTATTAAAATAATGAAATAAAACAGAAACATTTAAGAAAAACAAAACAAAAACTACAACTGCCTACTACAAAACTACAAAAACTGTCACCTTTTTGACTTGAATTTGGAGAGATTCCACGTCATTTAATCAAGCAGTTATTAAAGCCCTTAAAGGATCCTTTTAAAACAGCATTGAAGAAGCATTAATCTCTTTGGTGCTCTTATTGGCCATTTTTTATTATTCAGTCAAAGTCGTCAGTTTAAAAAAATTTTCTATTAAATATAATGTTTGTTTTGTGATGAAAACACCTGTTCGCAAAAGAACATATTTTTATCGACGAAACTATTTTAGACTTAACTTCAGTTAACAAAACTTTGATCACTGTGCAGGGATTCATCATTAGTGATCATAAACATGTTTTTGTGGATATTTATAGATATTTTTTCACTCTCAGAAATGCAAAACACAATCCCAAGTCAACGAAAAATTAAGTTGTCTCTTATAAATACTCCAGTGTACTAAAAGCAATAAGACTGCAATCATGGGCAAGAGAGACAAACTTTGCACTGTGGTCATTGCGCTTTAAATGTGTGTTTATTATTCACCTGCATAGCATCAAGCCTGACAATATCCATAAATACCAAAAGATCATTCATGAACCAAAAATGTGTGTTTGTGTGTGTATGTGCATGTTTGTGTTTGTGTAAAAGACAGGAATGATCATTTTCATTATTACAAAAATACAAAAAACTATCTTATGCAATATGAGGACATACACACAGATATATACTCACAAATCTCCATGTATCCTTTGTGACCTGGATATTGATTGATGCCATCTGCACATTTTCCCCGAGGAAAACTTTTGAGTTGACCTGAAGGGACTTCCGGTGTTCCTGATCCATCACTTTTGAAAAGTCTGTGTTGAGTAAAGGCTGGAGGTGACAGACCAACATAGACATCCCAAATTCTATGACTGTAGTATACTTTCATAGTTCTCATACTGGGAGGAAACAATAAAGATCAACAATGATCAATCAGAATGGAAATTATAAAGAATATGTGATGTGTCTAAAACAAGGTGCTTATTAAAAAGAAAATGAAATATTCGCTTCAATGTAACCACAAATGGAAAAGTAAATAAACAACTTGGTAAAAAGTTTCAAATGAGATCATATCACAGATTTGGTCGTCAGAAGTTTCTACCATACCCCCATACAGTATTTTGATGCCTGTACAACAGTTATTTAGCAGAAGGTTTTAGTGGATGTCGTCCAGATCCTTTGCAGACTTCTGTACTGTAGATGAGCGATCTATAAAATAACATTATACGGTTGTATACATCTGAACAAGAGATAATCTATATAATGTAATTTGAGGGGCTCACTAATCAGCTCACTGCACTCAACTCCAGCTAGACCACTAGAGAGCGCACTAAGACAATCCTAATGCTAATTCATTTCTAATACAACCTGCTGTAAGAATTCCCACAAACAAAAACACAGACAATTAAGTCAAAAGTAATTTACGAAACACAAGGCCGAAACCAGGATCTTGGAAAAATCCCACCAAGTTTAATCCTGGTTTGGCTTGGATATTTGGAAAATGTGTCAAGTTTTGTATTATGCTATCATAAACATGTTATAAAGTATTTATTTATACTGCCTTTGTCATTTTTGCATTGGCCCTTTTGGTAAAATTATTTTTTGAACAACCTTAAGTTAGAAAATGGGTGCAGGTGTTACTTACGGCTGTCGCCTCGGAAAAGAATAAACCACTTGTCGTTTTTGGATTATCTGTATAATCCTGTTGTTGAATTGTTTATAAAAATTTAAAAATGAAATGGAAAATATTTGTGTTTTATTATTGGCCCACCACGAGGACGTCTGCAAGATGTCTGCAAAAGATCTGGAGATCTTGAAAACATCTGGATGGAAAAATTCATCCACTAAACCTTTTAGAAAGAGCTGTTGTACATCCATTCCACATCATAAACATCTCACACACATCTTCTAGAGGTCTACGTGACATCTGAGAGCAGATGTCATAGAGACGTCTTGCAGATGAAAATGCAGACATCAAATAGATGTCTGAAACAGATGTAGGCCAGATGTGCCAACAGAATCATTAAACACTGTTTGTCAATGTAAAGATGACATTTGCGTGTGTGATCATTATAAATTTAAATCTATCTACACATTCCCACATCTCGTGATCCTGGACATGCATGCAAAACTGTCTCCAGTCTTTTTGAGGAATCTTGTAAGACGTTTCTGTGTGTTTGGTCTTTATGTGTGGGAGTACTGTTCTCTTCTGTCAGTGTGACTGCTGGCAGATACATAAGCTGTGTGTCAGGGTTTCAGCATGATACTGAACAAAAACAATCATTACGTTTTATCATTACAAACGGTGCACAGATGCTATGAATGATCAATGAGCCTTATTTCTGAAATCCACAAATCCGAAACACTATAAAACCTTCTGCTTTTGCGAAATTCATGGCAATAAAACAGGAGGTAGGTGTCATTACATAACTTTTTTAACAAGACGCCGAGACTTGTTCCACCCTAAAGTTTCTGTTTTCCGAGTATCCAAAATCTACTTTGAAAATTGTCTCACGTTTGAAACCCACAGTCAGACAGAAATCAAAATCAAACATCAATACTACGTTTCAGGCATATAAGAACAAGATGATGATAGTGTAGGTGACACGCTGTGCCAATGGCCTCTAGTGCAACACAAACAAACCGAGACCAATGCAGTGTGACAGCAATGAGCTCCCTTAGGACGACCATGACCAAGACAACCGACAACATCTGCCAAACACCGCCTGGCAGAAGAGATGAGTCAAACCCTCAAGTCTCTACCTCGCGCCACACAAACCACTTCTCTCATCCAGGTCCAAGTGTGTTCACGGTTTTCACCAAATTTGAGAATCCTGTTAAAATATCACTCATAATAGAGAAAATGGAAACAGAAAAGGACAAATCCTCTGGGGATTAAGGGAACCAAACAATCGGAGAGAGAGAAATCGAGCGAGTCGTATCAGGTGTAATCACAGAGAGAGAGTTGTGAGGCGGTGCTCTCAATAGGAAACGGAGGGAAGAGATTAGTACAGCGCTCTGTGGGCTCATCTGTGAAAGGATGCTCGACAAACAACAAGGGCACTCCGACTCGGGAGAACTCAAACAAGTACAACTTAAGGAATAAAGAAACTCTGGAATAAAAGGGGATGCTTTCCACCTGAAAAACTTTTGAGTTGACCCGAAGGGACTTCCGGTGAGACTTTTCGTGCATGATATAACCAATGATATGCTTTTTTAAGTTATACTGTAGCCCCAGTTTTTATTCTTAAGCCCCATACGGTCCATCTGGTATTACTAGACTAAACCAAATACCCATCTGTGCATTGCAAGACATGACAGATGTTACAGGACCTCGTTGCGTATAACATCAGAAGGATTTGTGTATTCGAGTCGACGCTGCCATGACCTCGGCATCTTCTTTGGTTTTCATCTTACTCTTGGTTGGATCCTCGACGGCCAGCTGTCCTCAGGGGTGCCTGTGCATGGCAAACATACTGAACTGTGGCTCTTCAGGTCTGGATAGAATTCCCAGTCCACTACCGTTCACGGCATCCGTCCTGGATCTAAGTCACAACAGACTGACTTGGCTGGCAGCAGGAAGCTTTTACGGGCTCCCGCGGCTGCATACTTTGCATATGTCCCATAACCGCATCTCTATGCTCAGCCCAGGGGCTTTCCATAACATCAGCAGTCTGCATTACCTGGATCTTTCCTCCAACAAACTGCAGGCGGTGGGGAAGTACCACTTTCAGGACCTTACGGCCTTGGAGGTGTTGTTGCTCTATAACAACCGCATCACCCGCGTGGAGAGCAACACCTTCATGGGACTCGGCAGTCTGAGGAAGGTTTATCTCAGCTTCAACCAGCTCACCGACTTTCCGTTTTTCAGCGTGCGCAAACACAGCCACCCCGACCTGGTTACTCTGGATCTTTCTTCCAACCGACTGTTTCGTTTGCCTATGGATGATGTTGTGTTGTTGCCCACGGCGGTTCAGAAAGGCTTGTTCTTGCACAACAACAGCCTCGAATGCGATTGTTCGGTTTATCGTTTGTTTTGGCATTGGGAGCAGAAGGGGTATGCGGCGGTTAGGGACTATAAGGACGATTATAAGTGTTTAATGGACGGAGACCCTCCCGTCACAATCAGTTTTCTCCGCACCTTGAATTTCTTTGAGAACTGCACGGTGGGAAAGATGATATCGCTTATTTCTCCAAAGGCTGATAAAGTTGTATACAAAGGCGAACAAGTAAAACTAGACTGCACCGGGACACTAAATGGAGAAGAGGTGTCTTACAGTTGGATAATTCCTCACCAAGAGACCACCGGTCGCATGGCCCAAAATGGAACCCTACGTTTAAATCAAGATGGCAGCCTGGATATCCTTGCAGCTCAGCCCACGGATTCAGGCGTTTATCAATGTACGGCTGTGGATAATACCAAGATGATCAATGAAACGAGAGAGGTGAATTTAACCGTGCTCGCCCAGCGCACCACCGACGAGTCGTTCAACACCGGCTACACCACTTTGTTGGGCTGCATCGTGACCCTTGTGGTGATATTGATATACTTGTATTTAACCCCATGTCGATGTGATTGCTGTAGACCCCCTCCACCCTCACCAGGTGCCTCATCGTTTAGGGAAGACCCCCGCACACTCGCTTCAATCTTTACAGCTCCTACAAATGCGGAACGACACAGGGCAAAGTCCCAGCCGGACAGGCACGTGGTGTTCCTGGAGCCGCTCCTGGCGGGGAATAATGGCCACCAAAAAGCTCCGTTCATTGTCGAACATCCCACAGTTGAATGGGACGTGGAGAACTACACCGTTACCCGAGACAGCAATGAGTATGAGTAGCAGATCATTGAACTTAAAATTAACATCTTCAAGGATTCTTGCAAGCTTTAACGAAGTTAAAGATTAAGTGATGGTTTAAACATAACCAAAAAATTCTGTCATCATTCACTTGACCTCCTGTTTCACTTTTTCTTTTCGCAGAACACAAAAGAAGATCAATGGGTATCATGGATGTTACCGACATTTTTCAAAATATCTTCAAGATTTTCCTTTGAGATATTTTGAAAAATGTTGGTAACAGTAATCAATGGTGCCCATTGATCTTCTTGCGTGTTCTGCAGAAGACAGAAAGCCATACTGGTTGGAAACGATGAGACTAAATGATGAATTTGGATTTTTGGGCGAACTGTTACGTTAATGATTTCAGGAATAAATTATTTAGTTCCTTAAATGTCTCTTCTTAATGTATTTGGCACATATAAAATGATTTGTTTGTTAACATTGATGGTGGATATAGGTATATGTCTGCACTGAGAGTAATTCATTGAAAGGCAAAATAATTATTGTGTAACAGTGCATAAAAGCAATACTGTAAAATGAATATAAAAAAATCTATATTTTGCAAAACCACTTTCTAATTACTTATGACTGAATATTTGATTCATTTTTACAATGAAAGATTAAGAAATATAAAAATATAAAATCCAAAATGTCATTTGTAAATTAAGGGAAAATAAATCCGTAATTGTCATGACAACAGCAAAGTTTGTGTTGGCTTTGTTGCAGCAATTCATCCGAACAGGGATGCTTAAACTTTACAACACAAACGCACACCAACACACACAAACCATCAGCTTCTATGTGTTTCTCATTAATTCTTTCTTTCTCTGGTGGTGTTTCAAAAACTAAAGTAAAAGTGGGTTTTGTTTTTCAAACACAAAAAAAGTATTTTTTGTACTCTAGCAATAAGTAATTTGTACATTACAATTGAACACATTCATTCAGTCACCACTAAAATGTATATTTATAATGTCAAGGTATAGAACAAATTGTCCTTACATGTGGGCACGATATTTCACATACTCTAAAAAAAGAGCAATACCATTTCAGAACCATTTCAAAACAGTTTCGTTCCGCAAAAGTACAAACTGGTACCTGGAAGATACCAAATATATACCTATTTTTATGTAAATGTGATAGACCGACAATATGCAAAAATGTCTTAACCAAGTTAAAAATATCAAAAGGCAAGGAATTAAAAAAAGGAAAAAGTGAATACAATGTAGTGATGTCTGTTTTGTTCGATATTATTCATCTTAACATTTTGCATTAAGCAAATTGCTATTTCATTACGGGAGTGTGCTATAAAAGAGATTAAACACCCCCTGCCACAATTTTCCCTCCCACACCAAGCACACAATATGCAAACTAAAGGCAAAATATGGAAATGAAAAAGCAGCAAGGCAAAGGTACAGAGATAATCCACGCTGCCCTTTCCAGATGTGATCAGATTTATCTGCAGCAACCTACTTTTACATTTCTAATACCCCTGTCACCTGGCTGTGAAGCTGTCAAACAAGGTTGTTTAAAGTACTAAATCATAAAAAGACAAACATGTTTAGAATATTTGTTTAAAATGTCTGTTGTGAAAATTTGCATAGTTTTAATTTTAAAATACAACAAATAAATTGATTGTTAAAGTGTTTTCTGTCTAGTAAAATGCATTGAATACATAAATTGTAAAACCGGTGTTTCTTATTCTGCTGATTTGTCTTTCCCCTTGGAAAAACTACTAAATAAAATATATGAGATATACTGTATACTGTTTATATACTGTTATATACTGTTTCACTTTTTTCATCACATACTGTATATTAAATGAATGAACAATGATATACAATTATGTCAAAGTTAAATGGTTACCCGTGGTGGATTAAATGTCAAATATTCCCTAAATGATCAAAAAGACCATTAAGATTTGTCCATTGTAGTGGGCATCATGCACTTTTGGGTTAAGGAATCACAAAAAATCCCAGAATAACCAAAAAAAATTCTGTTTGCCATGTATGTTAAAGTTTACATCCCTTTATGCATAGTTATAATTCCAACTATCCTGTCGGGTTTTGTGAACTCCTCTGTTTTATGTAGTTATCAAGTCTCAATGCAAAATAGACAAAAACATGAACAATCCCTACACAGTATTAGTTATATAACATTATCTGCCCCAGAACGGCCTTCCTTCAGTTTAATGTGTTAAAACAGCATTGTTTTCAGAGATGACTATATCAAATGAGAGATAGCATGACCGGAGGTCTTGTTTCAGCGGATTACACTTTGGATAAAATCTAGGTACTCCAAACATTGTTCAGCCTTTTATTAATCTCTAAAGCTTTCTTTACCCTCTGCAACGAGTGAAACACTCCTGCAGAACCCGTTGAGCTTATCTTTGCTTTTACCTCTTATAATATTAATGTCGAAAACATTTGTCGGTCAAAATAAACCATGATTATAAAATACAGACCTACTGAACATTTATCTGCAAATGTGACATTGGGAGTTAATCAAAAGAGCATATGCTAAAATAAATCCTATTCAAATTTGATGTTAATAAATTTATATGCGACTTGGGCATTGCAGTTATCAAAAATAAGTTTTGCAAACTTTGCATTGATCATGAATGCTTAAGTATTAAAGCAGTTCCATACATTACTTTCATATAAGTCAGTTGTGAAATGAAGATGCATAATCCTGACTCAATTATATATTTAAACATTGTAAAGTGTTTCTTTTTCGACATGATACATAATCCCTTTAGAAAACGTAATACAAGATGACGCCCTCTGCAGTCCGGGTTTTCAAATGCTGACAGCGATTACATAAAAACATCTTTGGCATTGATTCACCTCACTGGAAAAGAACACCCGTAACAAGAATTCTTTATATAGCATCATAAATAACTATGTACATATACAAAGAGTTCACACATACCCAACTGTTTGTTAATACTGAACACAATATCACAATGTTTGATACAACCTTGTTTTAATAGAACATCTGTACAACCAAGAATGTAAAAAAAAACATAACAGCTAAAAATGAAGAATGACTTGACTTTTCTCTTTAAAAAAATATCGTCTGCAATTTGCTCCTTGTTCACAAATCATTTTGAAAATCCCAACAAAAACTATTGACAAAAATGAAATATTGAAAGGCAAATTACATTTCTTGGCAATATAAATATAGTGGTATGAACAAGATTTCTCAAACATTTCATTTTAGGAAGAGCATTACTGAAAACAGTGAGCCTCTGGCCACTGTCCGAGTCACAAATCTCATTCATACAAAACCAGAATTATTTTTTTTTATTTCATATTGTGACATTTTGATTTGATGTGCTCTTACAGTTAAATATGTACATTCTCAATGCCAGCAGTCTATAAGCGACAACACGACGTTCCCAATGGCATTTAGTTGTAACTGTAGTCTGAATAGTAGTCTGGGCGACCACCCCCTCCCCTCCCTGGAGGATAGCCCCAATTGCAACCCCCTCTGACGTGACCCCGACCTGGTCTGGATCTCATCGGCATAGATGGTGGTAATCCTCTACCCCTGAAACCACCGCGCATCATATCCATGGGTCCGGACAAGCCCCCTCTGGGGCCGTACATGTTGTTATGTGAGCTCTGTCTGGCCGACCCACCCCGACACAAAGCCCCCAGTGTGGCTCCAGGGATGGGCAGGAGTCCTCTGCTTCCTGTGCCGCCCCTGGTGGGAGGGGGCTGACCCCCTCTTTGACTCTCTGTGGAAGAGTTCACTGGATGTCTACCACCTGGCTTCAAGCTACCTGCTGCAGCACCAGCTGGCACAGAGCTAGCTGTCGCACCACCTTTCTTTCTATCTCCGTCCTCAGGTACAGGATCTCCGGTGGAGTTGGCCGGAGCAGGTGCGCCTTCTTCTTGACTGCTAGAAGTTCTGGTTTCACCTGCACTGGCTTCAGTTTGGGTGGAAGGGACGGCACCGAATCCTCCCACACTTTGTCCAGTATAACTGTGCAGAGAGTCTGGTGCGGGTGCCCAGTTATAAAGAGGAGGAACAGGAGGAATCGGAGTAAGGGCCGGAAAGTGACTACCGTCTGCAAAGGAGGGAAAAGTAGAGGAAGAGGATGATGAAGAGGAAAAGCCAGCTGCCTCTACACCTATCTTTGCATCCTGAGATCCCTGTTGACCAGCACAGCTGGTTGTTGGTGCCCCCATGCTGTCAGAAACAGGAAGGGTTGGTGTGGGAATCTGTATAGAGGAAGCTGGTTCAGGAACAGGTGGCACCTCCACTGAGCTGACCGGGAGTTGTGGGAAAGAGGGGAGATGAGGTGGAGGAAGGGTAAGTGGTTGGGTTAAGGACAGGGTGAGTTGGCCAAACTCTGATCCTTTGGGAGCAACCCTGACCGGGGATGAATACGCAGAGGACATGTGGTACGCCGGAGACCCCGAGTAAGGGTTCCACTGTGCCGAGTTTGGACAAAAGTAGCTTTGATGGGGGTTAACACCAAAATTGTTCAAGGATTCATCCAAGTCAGGCCTTGTATTAGCCTCCTGACTAGCCACTTTATACTGAGCGATGGCGGATTTGAGAGCTGCGAAATCAGTCGGGTAAGGACTCCGGCTGGGAAAGAGAGGTGGATTTGGAACTGGAAGGGGATTCATGATAGGTTTTGGGATTGGCTGTTCAGGAAGAGGAGGGCGGAAGCCATCAGTCTGAGGCGGAGGGGGCAGAGGTGCCGCTGTCTGAGGAGGAGGTGGCAGAGGTGCCGTGGTCTGAGGCAGAGGGGGCAGAGGTGTGTCTTCTGAGGGACTTTCAGTCTGAATGGAAGTCTCGGCGATGACAAGCATGTCATCTTCAGAGTCGATAGACATGTCCTCTTCATCTACAACTGCATCAGGTTCCACTGGGAAATAGGGAGAAGACAGTGCGGAAGCATGAAACATTATTTAAGCTTGGTTATGCATTGGTGGTGAATATAGATTAAGACTATACCTGGATCAGGTAGGACAGGTTCGTCGGGAACACTCAGCAAACCTTGGAAGTCATTCATAATCTCATTCATAGATGCTACAATGACTCCACTACCTGAGAACTGCGAGAATGAATCGTCATGCTTTTCTGTAAGTAAACACATAAACAGGGGATCATCATACACAACAATAAAAGGATGCATCATCATACATTTAAACTTGAAAAACTTTACACCTCACTAAATATTTGTTAACCTGTCAGGAAGATGATGTGTCTTAGCTGTGTGTGTTGAGCTTGCAACTTCACCAAACACTCCAAATCAGGAGCCTGCCTAGATGGAGTGTCACATTCGTGATAAGGCAGGAACTCCACCAGGTGTTTCTTCTGGTAGGCTGTCAGCAGGTTTAACAAATCCAGGGCCTCTGTGTTTAACCTGTGAGAGGGCAGAGGTCACGCAAGATGCTTGGGCACTAGAGATTGGTCAGGATGGCTAAACGGTCCATTATCTTTGTCTTACCTGCTGAGCTCTTTCAGCTTCTTCTGTGTCTTACAATGCACCTTCCACTTCCAAGGTGAGCCCTGATTTTCCAGAAACTGTAAAAATGCCTGAAGCTTTTCTGTAAGCCCAATATAAATATGATTGTTAAAGCTAAGGATAATAATTATGGCTACTATTAATGCAATGGTAATTCAAAAATATTGAGTGCAGGGTTTTGTTTTTAGCTCTCACCTAGTTTTATATTGTCAGGGTTTAGAATGAGCTCATCCGTCACAATGAGACCCCCAGACACAAAAAGCTCGTTGTAAGTACGATTTTTCACATCATCCAAACTGTCTACTCCAGCAAAGTAAACTGTGGACAGCTTCTTTAGAGACACCAGCGCTGGAATCTAAATGGGGTATAGACAGAAGAATTTATTACACTGGATGGTTCCTTGGTTTTTTATTACCTCTATTTTAGAATGACATTTAGTATTGCCTTTTATTAAAGCCCACCAGTGGATGATCCTTTTATCCCTTCAAACTAATCTTTGACTATCAAAATTGCATATTTTTAAAAAAAGTCTAAAAAAAGTCTTAAAATAGTTTGAATGCATCTCTACACCTCGGCTTTATACAGTATGCACAGAATCACAAACACAAAAAGGATCTTTAACCATTTCAAAGTTCATGTACCTTATGAACATGCGCAGCAATGTCCTCATTCTGAATGATGATCATAAACTTCTGTTGACTCTTCATCTCCAGGTAAGTCTGTGGGTTGCAATCAATGTTGCCAAGACTTTTCAAATACTCCTGCAACAAAACAAATTAAAGGAATTAGTATTTTATAACCAAGTCCAGTAAATACCCACATATATAGGGGAATAAAGTCACACCTTGATCTCAGAGCAGAGTTCACTTTCTTCATCTCCTCTTTGAATGAAAAACCTCACTGCATTCTTCTGCATGATCTCCATTAGCGTGCACAACACTTCTGGTTTGATTTGCTCCATTATGTTGCTGCCCACAGCGCTCGAGGATCCTGCAGGTGCTGCGTCTGATGGCACCTCTGGAACTGAAGGTGCTGGAGGATGACTGGCACTTCCCGTTGATGGCAAGCATGTAGAACTTTCCATAACACTGGCAACCTTGGGTTCTGTTGATTTTTCTATTGATAACATATGGGCCTCTTTGACCGTACCGCGGCGATGCTTATCTGAAGATGGACCTTGCTTGGGGGTCAGTACAGGAGCTTGAGGCTTGCTCACCGAAGCTTGAGATTTAGGCACTGGTGATGACGTTTTGGAGTTGTAGGGGCCAGGTGGTGAGGGTTGGATGGGTAGAGCAGGAGCTGGCATGGCAGAGGGTAAGAGTGGGGCTGACGGGAAGGGCAATGAAGCAGCAACGGCTGGTGATGTCAAAGCCACGGGTTCTAAAGACCTACTAGATGATTGAATCAAACGGTTCATCTTCTCGGACAGAGTGCTTATGTAGCCGTGTACAGGAAGTGAGGAGACATATTTCGAGATGAAAGGAGAGAAGGCCGAGCTTGACCAATTGGCCGGCTCAGCTTGTCGAGACAGGGGAGGCTGGGAGATGTACATTATATGCTGTGCATCCATCAGTTGGTGGATGTCCGTGCAGAGGTTTTGAAGCTCGCTGTCGACAATAGTGTCCACTGCTCTCCCCAAGGTCTGGATTGGCTCCTCCGGTCCCATCGCGCAAGCCTCTACAACTCCCACTGAAGAAAAACACAGAACTTAGATAAAAAAGAAAAATGGTCAAATTTAATAAATTGAATAAGATAAGACTTTCGGTACCTGTATTGGAAATTCTCCAAATATTGGGATCTGAGGTTTCTGCTGGACACGACGGCTGCTGCTCAATACCGGAGGATGAAACATACACATCCATGCTGCTCCTGCTTGCTGTCATCTGTTCCTACATACAACATTCCACAGGTTAACAAAGAAAGCATTAAGTTGAAAGCTATGATAAATCAAGATAAACGTCCAAACCTCTAAGTAATCCTGATTAACCTGCTCTTCATCAGAACGCATGGACCGAAGATCAAGGTCACTGATGGCGGCCAGGTCAGCGGGGTCAAGAGTCGGATCCATGCTGGTGTTAGCATGCTGGGCCATCCGTTTCAGCGTGCCGAGGAAGAGCTTGAGCAGCGTGTGCGTGTCCCTGATACTGGTGCTCTGGTTCTCGCGCTCCCGTAGATCTGTGTCACACAGGGCTGCACTATCCATAGCCACTTAGAGAAAGTAAAAGCAGGTGTCAACAAGCACATCTAAAATCAAGAGCAATCACACGGCGGGGCGAGTATCACATTTATTGCCATGTACGAATACCTGTATCATCTTTATATTTTAATATTCGATATTTATTATATTTTCACACAAGAAAGAGTAAAATGTCTACGTCTTATGCATGTCTGGAAATTCTGAGTCTTCATAATCCAACATTTTACCTAGAATTTGTTATACAACAAATATTATAATAGTAAGAACTCTTTATTTTTTGAAAAATATATAAATCACCCAACATTCTAAAATATCTATTAAACGATCTAGAGTATAGATGTGCAGAAATGGACATCTTCAACATTGACAAAGTAAGACTACGTCAAAGATTGATATTAGGGGTGGAACCCATTCACTTGCATTTGTTTTGTGTCAATTCCTTATGTGAATGTGTACCGCCGTTGTTTACCGACATTCTTCAAAGTATATGCAGGTTTAAATTAACAAGAGGGTGAGGAAATGATGACAGAATTGTAATCTTCAGCTGAACTAACCCATAAAGTATAAAAATGTTGTACTATAATCTCATGAACAAATTTCACATACCTGTTCACACAATGCTAAACAAACTACATCACAGACTCACCTCTTTCAGGTTCCCCGTTCAGCAGACCGGTCCTCAGATACTTGTTAACACCTCCAGGACCTTCCCTTTCCAGCCTCCTCTTCAGACCGGCGGCGTCCCACTCCTCCTCTTTCTCCGGCCCACCACCCTCTTCCTTCCCTAACGTCCTCTTATGTAGATGTATAAGCTTTAGTAATTTCTCCATCTTGTCCTTGTCGTACTCCCCCTGTGATCTCTGAGCTCCACCGTTGGAAACTCCAGGCGTACTGCTGCTTGCTGTTTGTCTATCTGACCCTCCCCATTCTGAAACAGGACTGTATTCTTCAGCACCTGCTGGTGGAGACCCCATCACTGGCCTATTGTCCATCAAACCCTGCTGCAGCGCCTCCATCGGCAGCTGAAAGTGCGTGGGTCCCTTTATGTAAGAACTGAGTGTTTGGTCCATGTTCTTAGGACGAGGTGCTGGGTGGAGGTGGGTACGGTCGTCAAGAGTGTGCCGGTACTCGGCCACGTGAAAGGGCCGAACGGCACCTTGTTCCTGCTGAGTTAAGTAGTCCAGTGCCTGACGTTTCAGTCCTGCAGAAAGGTCTTTGGGTGGGTTGGCACGCAGCTTGAAGAGGCCGTGGTGCAGGGCTGGTACAAAGTTTTCGAGCTGTTGGCTGATCGGGTCTTTAGGCTCCAATGAAACCAGAGGGTCTCCATTTACCTCCGGATTTTTAGAAACTTGATATTGAAAAAAGGTGGAGTCAGTCCACATCACAAAACAAAGCAACTAGATACCAACAATAAATAAGACCACTCACTTAACCTGGAGATGTTCCTTTGTTCTTTAAAGACAAAAAGCGCTTGTAAGCCCCTGTCGTATCTGCCTCTCCTCTCTTTAATAAAACAAGAAAACACGCTTTAATAATTCATTTCATAACCCACAATGCTATCGATCTACAAAAACGATGAAGTGTAAACATACCGCCGGACGTTTGTAAGTGAGAGGATGACAGGAGAAAGAGAAATCCTTTGTCTATCAACGGCTTCACCAGAACCTACGGTACATAGTTTAATTATAGCATAAGATCTATTAATACCAACTATGAATAGACCCCCACCCCTCACACTTCGCCATATCGGCTTACTGACACAGATTTTATTATCAGCCGTACAGTGAAAGCTCAATAAAGGGCATTTTAAAGTGGGCTGTAAATGATCTCACCATTCGGTCTTTCTCAAGCCGTTGCACCAATCCGAAGAGACTGTTTTCTTGTTTATTTTTTCCTATAACTTCATACAGACTGCAGTACATACCACACTTTAACACTGCAAGACAACATGATATACGTAAGGCGTTTGATAACACGATACCCAAATACAATTCGAGTTGAATCCATCAGCCATCTCTTACAATAACAAACTGTAGAACACTCGGTTTGCATTGTAAATGATGCTCGAGTGCTTCACTGACACTTGTCTTACCCTCTCGCGATCCGTTGTATGTATCCCACGATAACAGAACAGACGGGATCTTTCGCTTCACTTGATCCAGATGCATGGCCACATTGACATCAAGCTTGTCTGGCCTAAGGGACAGAAAAGCTTAAAAACATTGCACATATTGAAAAAATCTAAACTGAAATGAACCTGGTACTAACTCACAATTTAAGAGGAAGGAGAGGGAGACTTGTAGACCGGATGTATACTTGATAGGCCTCCTCTCCCTTATTTACAAGTGAGCCACTCCAAACCGTATATCTCCTCCTAACTAAACATTAAAAACAAATGAAAACGTTAGACGGTTCACTCACGTCTATGACATAAACATCATAATCATATTTAATAGATTTAGAAATGTGTGCCGAACCTACCCCTTGGGGCTTCATAAACCGTGCTGTTTAACCTACTAAAATAGAACAAGAAAAATGTTAAGTGCATAAAACTAAAGTTAATGAAAAGTTCAATGTTTTATTTCATACCTGTGAGCAGCCGTGACCGACTCTTTGCCTTTGTATTGAAAAGACACAACCGCGTATGGTAACACATGGCGGGGCCTGGACCGTAACTCCTCATATGCAAATTCATACAAGTATTGCTGAAACAAGACGCAGAAGATGTAAGGTAATCTGTCTGGTCAATTATTAAAAATCACACTCAAAATACTAAATGACTAACCTGAGTGTGTTCAAAGGCCCTATAGGATAATAATGAGGTCACTTTGCTGGCATTTTTGTACACATGGCAGTCGTATTTAAGAGTTGGCTCAAGATTACTTTTGGGCATATTTTCATATATCGTTTTCATTTTACCCTGCAGGATAAAATAGGCACAATTTAGTAAAACATTTATTTCTATAGAACATAATATGTTGTGCAAACTGACTGTATTCAAGTATGTACCTTCATGACTTTAAATATGATTATGTCTCCTGTAGCGCCCACTTCAAATGGATTCATTTGTAACAAATCTGAGTATTTTGAGAGGTAAATCCCTAAAAAACAGAAGACAGGATCATTCTTACTTAAGATAATATTGAGTCACAATATATATTGCTGTTTGGAATCCAACGTGCTATGCCTTTAATAATTTGCGAATACAATTGATTTGATGTAAAGAACAAATCATAATTCAGTATATTGTTTTGTGAGGTCTTGTGTGATGCCCTTGTCAATCAAATAAAGACCCTGGCAAAGCAACAGAGTGATCCAAAACCTACCAGGGCAAATGTAAACAGGTAGCCCGATATTTTATTGGAGGCAATGTTCCGGAGACCGCACACTCACCTTTGAGAGGGCTTCCCAGATTGCTGATCCGTGAGTGTCCCACTGACAGGCCTTTTTCACAGATCAAGTGAACCTGGAGGGGAGAACCAGATATCATTTTGTTTAATTCGTTGGACTACAGGTGGACCGATGGACCTTGCTTTAAAAATACCAAGGTCCTACTTAGATAGGTTACCCAAAAAATCAGAATTCTGTCATTTATACACAAAAAGAGATATCTTGAATTATCTTAATAACTTGCAACACTTCTATTGTATGGAAACAAAACAAATGCAAGGACATGAGCCAGTTAAGACTTTTTTCGTAATATCTTTTATGCGCTGTAGAAGAAAGTAATATGTAAGCAGTCTGTATTGTCTGCCGAAGCACAGAAACTAAATTAAAATCGAAAATGAAGAAAAGCAGTGTATATGACACAGTTTTTGTTTGAATTGTGTTGTTTTATTTACTGCGTCAAACTGAGGTGCTGTTTAAGAGTTGTCAAAT